>VZSV01000024.1:2717841-2772994 GCA_013398735.1 Nothocercus julius
TTTGTATCGTATTGCCTGTAATTGCTTTATATATAAAAAAGAGCAGTTGTGTCTTATATAAATAAGTCAAAGCAGGATTTTTTTTTTTTTTTTTTTTTGGCTCAGCGCCCTTCATAAGAGTGTGCTGCAAAACTTCAGAAAAGAAGTAGGAAAGGAAAGGGAGCCTGTTTCACACTGAAATTACACTTGGAGCTTAGAAGCCATCTAGGGCGCTCAGATGTCCTTGAGGACAGAGAAGACTGAGGACCCATGTCCTGCAAAGGGGAAGGTAGAGCTCTTTGGCATCTTTCCATTGCTCCCTTATTTCAGCGCTTCGAGGAGGAAATGCCTCCCGAGTTCTCAGTGCTCGCTGGCATTTGAGCTCGTGGGAGCTCAAATCCAGAAAGCTCCTCTGGGGCCTGGGAGGGAAGTATTTTACACACACACACGCACACACGCACACACGCACACACACACACACACACAACCCCCCTGGCCTGGCAGTCTCTCCTGGATGGGTGTTGTTTTGTTTGCAAAAACAAATTTCCTCCCCTGGAACTGGAACTGTTCTATTGTGTTGCTGATTCAAAGATCCCCATTTCAGGACAGATGATTTCAGTGCCAAACCCGTGCCTATATTGGGCTGGGGAAAGGCAGGCTCCTTCCGATGGCCAGCTTTCATCGTGTGGCAAGCACCGTAACCCATGCAGGAAACTGAAGAGCAAAGCCAAGCTTTTGTGTCACTCCCCACCCCCAACCTTTTAAAATTGTTGTTATTGCTAGAGTTGATTCTTTAGACTGCCTCTGCCTGGGATTTGAACTTTCTGAGCGTGCTGGCATTACCCTGGCCGGGAAGCCAGGCTGGGGAGCCCAGGTCAGGGGCTGGTCGCAGCGCGCGTGGACCTCCTTGCTGCGCTGGACAAGTTGTGGGAGGACTCAAACTCTGGGCATTTCCTGGGACCTGTCAGCTTGCAGTCTGTGTAGCCCTAACTCTTTTGATGGGGCAGAGCTGTAGATTCAACGAGTTTCATGTGCACTTGAAAGTGGTTGTCAGGTTCTTTGGGAGATGGAGTGAGCTATTCAGGGTGCTGTGCTGAGGGGCAGGCTGCCATACATGGCACCTTGGTTGAGCAGGGCAGCAGAGGCCTGAGAGTGGCTGCATATCACAAATGCTTCGCTTGTGTTGTCTTGAGAGTGAGATTTGCACCCATACATAGAGAATAATTTTTCAAAAATGCACATCTCTGAAGCAGATGGCTTAAAAAAAAAAAAAAAAAAAAACCTACAGTTGTTTTGAAAGCAAAATACTGGATTTTTCCACACCCTACTACAAGTTAAGAATATTCCAACAATATTTAACAAGATATTTTAACAATATTCTTGTTATAAAAGTGCATAGTGAGAGCACTAAAATGTATTTTAAGCAGACTGTCTATTTTGTGGAGGTATCCAAAACAACACTGAAATTTCTTCTTCTCTGGCCTGCTTAAAACCACAAAAACATGTCATGGAGAGGAAGGAACCAGTTTGTACTGCTTGTAGAGAATTGGTGAAATGCGTAATTATTGGTCTAGTGAGGCTGCAATACATTTGGGGTTAGAATTGAAAACCAACTTTTCTGCTATAAAACAATTGTGTAACTTTAAACAAAATAAAGTTTATTTTGTAGCAAAATTATTTTTGTCTGCACCTAGCCAAACTTAGCAGTCACATTTCTGTTTTGGATTTTAGTGTGCTATAACGTGTGCTCATTTTTGAGGTGGCTGTTTTATTATCCTACACAAAAAGATAAATATATTACTCTTTCCTTATTCACAGTCATTAATAACCTATTCAACTCAAGAATGTAACATGTGTACAATTCAGCATTAAAAATAGTTATCACAAGATAACACGAGGTCAAAGCACAGGCTAGATTTTGTAAGTTGTAGATGTAGTATTGCTGCTTTCTGAAGACTTTGTTTAGTTGTCTTTGAATCAATGGCTTCGCTTCGGTACTTTCTTCTAGAAAATGTGATATGGCAGCACTGAGCCGAGCTGTCTTCTCTGGTGCCCAGTTGAAAGCGTGCGCTTATCTAGTTTCCTTTATTATACAAATGATTTGGGTCTGGACTTTGTTGTTCTTAAGGCACATTTCCAAAGCAGTGGCTGTTTACCCATATAGCGCAGGAGTTATTACTGAAGTCAGTGTTTTGCAAACAGAGTGCAAGATTTAGGCTGGAATTTACTCAGATGCAGAAAGCAAGGATGGTTGGGTTTTCAGTGGGTTTAGTTTGCGTGTGTCGTGCAGCCGTTTCGCGCTCTGCCCACCGCCCTCCCCAGGGGATGGCCAGGGGTACCAGCTGCTCGCTGCTGCTCCGCGCAGCGAGACTGTCACTCTCCTCACATCCAGGCAGTGGCTGGGGAAGTGGATTTGAAAACATGGGAAAGAAATATCTTAAAAAAAAAAAAAAAAAGTTTTTAAGTGTCTAGCTCATTCCATTTATTGTGATCTGCGTGTTTTTTTTTTTTTTAATAATGCTGTTGCTTTCATTGATTCGTGTGTGTTTGTATGTATGTGCATTTGCATGCATTAAGTTTCTTTTTCAGGAGCAATTTTATTTGGGACTGAACTTTCTACATTTCTGGGAAAGTCAAACTGTGCTTGCCTGCCTCCTCTATGCAAAGCATGGTTTGAGTCCTCTTCAGGACTGTATGTTCATTATCTTAGGAACAGAAATAGAAACAGCCTCCTCTCCCTGTGCTCAAAACCAACATTACTGGTGAATTCCCAGGCCTCCTAGAATACTGGTTGCATTACAAGCAAGTCATTTTCTGTGCCCTACTGTAGAGGAGACCATCAATTAATATAAAAAGTGTTAATCATATTTGTTTTGTCTGCCCCAAGTTTGCAAAAGAAAATACAATCAAAAGGCAAACGTGTGTTTTTGTTCCTTTTTAAACCCCGTGACAAGCCCATGACACAGGCTACTGCTGTAGCTGTACATTGCTATTCATTATTGATGACTTGGGGCCAGGCAGGCAGCGCAGCGCGCAAGCAATATAGATTACCATATATTGGGGGCTGGGTTTGGGTGGGTTGTGTATATGTGTGTGTGCATGTCTATATGTGTGTGTGCAAGTGTGTGCACGCGTTTGGTGTAAGGCTCTTGAAATGCCCAGCTCTGAAAGGAAATCCTGCCTGGGCATGTTTTCTGCGGAAAGCTGGTTGAGGGAGCTCTCTGATATGTTCTAATCAAACGATTCAGAGCATTTGATGAAAAAAAAAGTATATGTGGGTGGGCTTGCTTGCAAACTGGTTATCGTTAGCTTAACTTTCCAGCAGACTTGGAAATGATCCAGAAAGGTGCTGAGCCTCACTTAGCCCAAGGGATTTAGAGAGCATTTCTCACCTCACAGAGTGTAGTTAGCACCTTCACTGGTGAGAGATTTTCCTGAGAAAACCAATGTAAACTGCCTCGTCTATTTATAGCAACAGTTACAGAGCAGCTACGCTGTTGGTGTGATTTTGGGGATGGTGTCTTATTTCTTCACTACACAAGCCAGACCCGCAGTTTGGGTGAATGTGTGATTAATTATGTAAGCACTTCAGTGACTGAGCTGGAGTGAGATGTCTGCCTAGCAAATAACCAGGAGACCTTGGCAGTGCTAAGAAAGCATTTTACTAATGCTGATTAGTGACGAGGTTTTTATTGACACAACACTTCTTCCTATTACGTGATGCTGATTTATCTCCATATGTTGTGGAGGGCTTGCACAGAGTTTTGTGTATACACTGTGATTCTAGGCTTTAAGTAAAAAAGGCAGAAAGGACATTGTTTAAATATACGTAGTGTATTTAAATATGCTAACAGAATAAAAATTGCTTTCGTTCATATGTTGAAGGTGTATTTATAGAGAAACTGTTCTGTTTCACAGTTATTCAGTTACAAATAAATAGAAACAGTTTGGTATTTGCTTATTTCTGCAGCGTTTATCAAAACTTTTCTTTGGGTTTTCTGTATCTTTTTTCCCTTTGTGTTGTTTTCTTTCACACAGCTGATTATCATAACAGGAAATGTTAATTTGCAGATGAGCTAATTCAAAGTTTATCTTCTTAAGATAATTTTAATTGCTCATGGAAGAAAATACTGAGTGTTAGTGAGTCCTTCTGTTCACCCAAGAAAGAAGAACAGAGGAGGCTTGTAAGGACCTGTATATCCGATTTCTGACTTTGGGCATCATTTTTGCTGTCTGTTTTACATGGAGAAGGCTTGACAGTAAAAGTGATACAGGCCATGTAACCTGCGTTCTCATGTTTTGGAAGGAGAGGTGAGAAGCCATTCCAGTGGAAGGGGAGCACTTCTCCAAAAAGGAGTATCAGCCAAAATATAGAATTTCTTTAGTATAGTCCTTCTATTTCTGTAGTACTGTTTTATCTTGACTGCTGCTTAGTTAGTACGCCTTGATAAGTGTTTCAAAATTTGGATTCACCAATATGGCTAATTAGAGAGAGGTTCTTTTCCCTGGAAGGTCCCACAGCTCCACCTAGTGTATCATCCTTGCATGTTATTTGGGATGATAGAGGTGCTGAGGCTGATGTGTTTTGCTAAGAATTAAAATTAGGATTTTCCAGTTACTCTAGATAGATCCAAACAAAGGAGAAACAGAGATCAGTTATAACTTGCTTCTGCATGAAAGCAGATTTAAAAATCAAATGTAAAATTAACTGTTCTCCTAAAATGCGTAAATATTACTGCTCTTCTGTTTTCTTTATGTAAAACAATGGTGAAAATATGGTGTGTTCTTCGATAGGACTGCATTTAATGCATATCTTTAGAGGTTTCTGGTATCCTTATTATCCCTATTTACTGAGAAAGAGCTATGCTTGCAGCTCCAGACACCCTCATCCTACAATCTGTGCTGCTTTCCCCCTCAGTCCTGCTCAGGTCATGCTATAAGTTGTGGGAACCTGCCAGCATAGGAGAAATTACAGGATTGTGGCAAAACAGATTTTACAAAGAGAAGGGGAACCCACTCAAAAATACCTAGGTGAGGATAGCTGAGATCCTTTATACTTTCTCTGGGAAAGGAACCGCATAAACGCGGTTCCTGCTCTGCCAGGCGGCGTTACAGTGACCTCCCCTCTGCTGACTCTGCATGGGAAACAAATTTGAATAGGCACAGGCACAGGTTTGATGAGCTGGAATTAGGAAAAAATATGGTGCACTTGAGGAAGTCTCAAGTTTTGCAGTGGACTGGGTGACAGAGGAGAAGAAATGAGTGCTAAAGCCAGGAATGATGGTCAGCAGAAAGCCTGAAAGGAGAGGGAGGCAGCTGGGACTGCAGCTGGGCAGCGTCACTGCACCTGCCGAGGACACGACGTCTCTCGTGAACGCGTCAGGGTCCTGAGGCTTCGGGTGGCTTCATGGGAGCACTTGTCCAACTCTGAGTCAGGCTGTCTTGTGTTTTATTCATTGTTCCAAACGCTGCTCAAGTATCTTCAAACCCAGAAGTAGATTTTATAATTACTTTAAAACTTCAGGCCCATCACTGGTTTGTTCTGAAATTATTGCTGCTTAAGGAAGAGAATTTCTAGTGTGAGGAAGATGCCCTCTGCTGGGAAGCCAAGCAAATCAAGTTTACATGAAGTTTTACTTTCCTGAAATTCTCTTCTCTTGCTCTTGGGTTAAATTCCACCCCATAAGCTTATTGAAGAAAGTTTATTTCCTCCTTTTGGTTTCATTTTTAACACTCAGACTGTGACAAGCCTAGCAGTGTTACTGTTGGTAGTTTAGAACGCTTGATTTCTTGCATTTCTAGGTTTTATTTAGTTGTGAGACTCGAAGTCTGCTGCCTTTTGGGGATTTAGGATTCCATCTTGATTTCGTATTGGCATAAAATACATAGCGAAAACAACTTCAGGCAGCAAGTTCTGTTAAATGGTAGCTACCCTTTTTTGTCTACTGTTCTCTGATGCTGGTCTGCTGCTTAACTTTATCCATTTAAAATTTCCCTTCTCATAATAGAGGGCACCTGTCACAGCAGAACACAGGTATGTGGTGTCTGGGATGATGCACTAAGTGTCTGGCTTGTTTTGTCCCCTGTAAGAAAGCCTTAGCCATTTCAACATAATGTTTCTGATTTTACAGTTTTGTTATTAAAGCTCAAATTTGGCCTGTTTGAAGGACTTGCACCTATTGCTGTGGTACTTATTATATTTGAATTATATTTGAATTGGATTATATTTGAATTGGGGTTATGTAAAATTGTATTTTCAATTCAGTATTGTAGTACAGTGCCTTAGTGCTTTGCAGCATGAATTTAATAATATGTGAATTTGAATTATGCTCTTTTCATTATCTGTTCAGATCATTCAAATCAATAGTTTGATATAAAACAATACAGTAATACTTTATTCTGAAGTCCTGTAGTTGGATAAGCCTTCTCAGATTCAACAAAATCTGAGCTGACAAAGAAGAATGTGTGATAGGAGGTTGTTTAATAAAAGCCACTATGTTGTGCAACTTGAGGTATACTGAAAATAATAAAGCAAGGAAGCAAATAAAGCAAAAGTAGTTATCTGGCATCAGGAGCCTCTGTGCTGTACATGGAGGAATAACATAACATAAGGGTCTTGAAGTTGTGTCGTGGGGCAATGACTGAAATAAAGAAGACGTCAGAAAGAGCAGCGCTAACTTAATCTGAAAATGCAACAAATAAAACTTACATTTATGTCATTTCCATGGACATGTAGTATGAAAGTGGGGCAAAAACTATACGTTAGTGTGGAAAGTAAGAGAGGGAGTTAAGCATCTTAAAATCTATCCTTCCCTGTGTTGTCTTTAAGTAGGAACAACAGGCAGCATAGCTTTTATAGGCATGCTTACACAAATGCTAAAAGCTGTGAGAAGAACTCGGAAACTTTTTTTTTTTTTTTTTTTTTTTCTGAATAGGTTTCTGCAGAAACTTGGTCCACGTTCTGATATATTGAAATATTTTCCAAAGAATTGATTGTGGTTTGTTGTTTTGTCTTTTTTGTTATTGTTGTTGTTTTTTTTTTTTTCTTACCCAAATAGTCCATGACTTTTGTAATAAAAGTATTTTGAGAAATACTGGTGTAAATAGATGAAGATTGAATTTCAGTTCTCATTCAAGTTTGCCCCCTAATGAGATTATCCGGAATGTTCAGCTATTTTTGTCACATGTTAGTCTATCAGCGCTATTGGAAATACTGACCGGTTAACTCTTTAAGTAACCTTTGTGTGTGTGTGTGTGTGTGTGTGTGTGTGTGTGTGTGTGTATAAATTAATTCTACTTAAACTTTTGCTCCTTTTGTGCCCAATGAAGTGTCAAACACATTGTCAGCTCTATGCAGGGGAACAGATAATTGATTTCAGAAAATGTGTGTTAGTTCATTGCCTTGATTACAGATAACTTTTTCTTTCTAATCCTACTTCTTGAGACAAATCAGAGGCTACTTTGGTTAAGAGTTTTTCTGCTGATAATTAACACATATGTGTTGTACCAGTGACCTGTCAGAATGAAGAAAAATTGCTTCAGAAATATATGGATGAAGGAAACCAAGGAAAGTTCACATGTATTTCATGCCTCATTACAAAAATCCTTACTCCTCTTCTGCCATGTGTCCCTCTGGATCTGTGCCCACCTTGTTCTAACTATTTGCATAATTTCTTTCTTAATGATTTTCCATCATAGATTCAAATCCATTATGCTACTTCCTTTTGCTAACCAATTTGGCAGCCAATTGCAGGTATTGATTCTGCATATTCTCTTGAACAAAAAAAACAGCTTTTTTAATGCTGTGTTTTTTTTAATGCTGTGTTGCATGAAACGTAAAAAACTTGTGCTTAACATCTTACAAAGAAAATAAGAGTTAAATGAATCTCCAGGTATCTTATCCTGTTAAAATGTATTTAAACACATACATTTAAACTTTTAAGACATATTTCATGATCCTTACTAGGGAGAGAAAAAAAAAAAGTGTTTTCAAGTATGTAATATGACTATGCAGACTCCTATTTTGTGTTAGTGTTTCAGGCCAGACTGAGATCTTTTTCTTTCTTTTCCATTAAAATCATTGAAATATATTCAGTCAGTCTTTCACATCAGAGGTGTAAATGGATTTCTTGAAAGTTTTTCTGCTGATAGCAAACGGCAGCCACTTTACAACTTTGACTCCATTGTGGGCAGCAGTCAGAAAGCTTAACACTCCCCCGAACTTCGGAGATGCTAAAACTGTGCAGTGACCTTGCATTCTCAAGGGCAGATGCTCAGCTTCTGCTAGAAGTGCTAATCTACAATCTTTTTATCTCCATACACTGTGTATTTGGCAGCATTTGCCTGGAAAGCCAGACAGGGAAAAGAGTTGTCATATTTAGGTAGTTTTTCCTCTGAAGGTATTACTATCCAATGGACTTAATTTTTATTTTTGTTTTTTAGTTTCCTTTGTGCTTTTCAGTGACTGTACTGGTAGTGGTCTGAGATTATAGCCACGTTGCATGTGTTAGAATTTGCTGTGTTATGATCTGCTAGCCCATAAACTGGGGAGTGTAGAATAACTGCTAACTTTCTGGTTTTGATTATTCTGAGTGAAACAGTGTTTTGTTTTTACTTCATTTTACTGCAGAAGCCTAAATTGTTGTCTGTGATTTCCGTCAGATGTTTTTAGACTGAAATTGCTCCATAGGTTACTTTCAGTAGGTATGAATTGACATGTTTCACATAGTGCTTATGGGCGTACGGAGGAGCTCATTTCTAACAACAACAGAAAAAAAAAATCTGTTGAAGTGAGACAGTGTTTGCAGGGAAAGGCAATACCTTTTATTAGATGGATATATTTCAGTCATATAAAACTCTTCAAATCTGGAACAGAAACCTGAAGAAAAAGGCTTTTGCACACCGTATTTTTGTACTTGGTGTTTTTGTATAACATGTACATTTTATATAACATATATAGGTTTTTATGTGCCCAAAGTCTTTTCCCACTATATCATTTGGTCTGATAACAGCTATTCCATCCCCTAATAAATCTTTCCTTGCTAACACCCATAAACCATTACAGCTACCACAGCACTGAAAACCTCTTGGTTTTAATGTAGTCTCTGTGGTTTTTCAATTTGGCACTACCTACCAAAATAAAGCATTAACATCAAATTACTCTGATTCAGCAACAGCATCTTTTTTTTTTAATATAATCGCATCTATTCTGTCAGGTAATTGTTTTGCTTCCCAGGGAATTGCATGTGTGTTGCAAATGGGGAAAATCAGCCCTGAAAATCCTTTCTGTGGAGCAACAATAGGAAACTGGTTCTTAATTATTAAGATCACCACATTTAATTGCAAAACTTTCTAGAAAATTACTGAATGGACATTTTGAAAGACTTTCAAAAAGCAGTCAGAAATCTATGATATGCAGGGATATTCCCTCTTCCTCTCTGCTTACAGAATTTTGAAGAAACTTTGTCATAGAGGTAACATTTTGCTTCAGAGCATTGAATTTGTCTTTGAACTAGTAGTGACTGTTGCCCACGCCATTGTGTTGATATCCCAAGCTTCCAAAGCAAATACATAGGAAGTCAAGGGACTCCAGCTTGATTGATTCATTAGCAAAATAAAGGGGAAAGTTGGAATATTTCTTTTCTCACATGCCCCTTTTTTATGTTTTACACAAAAACCACTTTTTTTTTACACATTTACACATTTGTTTTACAATTGTATAAAAATGCTTTTGAAACAAGTAAGAAGTCAGTAATGCTGCTGAATCAGTGAGTTCCTTCAGATGCAAAGGAAAGCTAGTTGTGTTCAGCAGCTGGGAGGATCTTGTCTTCTTGCTGTGCTCAGCTCTCTTGAAATACAGGTTGTTTATAGTAAGTAAATCACCTCCTGCCCCTTGAATGTTCCTGTTTGTTCCTACCCAAAAAGGTTTGCAGTGGCACCTTGCTACAGGTAATATCGCATATTGCTCTGAGTAATATTGCATAAAAGTTGACGTTTGCTCATTCCAATGAAGCATCTGTGTGCATCCACTTTATACAGACTTATTGTCAATTCTCCCTTTTAAGCATTGTAGATGATGCTGTCCTTAAGTGTCAATTCAGCAAGTAGTGCCTCTTCCCTTCTTGACCTTTTTTTTCTTCCTTTGCAGCTGATACCTTTGAACACCTATATTTCTTCATAAACATTCCTACCTTTTGGTCTAGGCTTCCCCCTATACAGGGAATGATTCCCTGAAGCAATCCTTAATGCTTCTACCTTCTTCTCTTTCCAGTCTTTATGATCTATTTTAAGATGTGACATTCACAAAAAGATAAATGATTATGGATAGCTAGGCTGTGGGCCACTCAGATATGGCATATATTATTTATTTCAAAATATGTTTTAAAATTCTGCAGAACCTTCTGGTTGTACAGGTTAACTGTTGCCTCCTCACTCCTGCAGGTCTGCTCTTGTTTGGGGTGTTTTCTTGTTGCCTTTTAAGAGTGCTCTGAGTAGGAGCCCTCTCTGCCATGTGGGGTCTCTGCGCCAGTGATCTTGGTGGGCACATAAAGCAAATAGAAAGATGCTCATAGAAGATTTTTCTTAATATTAGCTTGCATAGAATGGACTAAAGCTGTGCTATTCAAGATTAAATGAAAAGCAAGGTACAATTGCTTTTTTGTTTGATTATTTTTCACTTGAATTCCAATCCAAAAGAAAATATTGTTTTAGATGGATGTAAACAAGTTTGGGAGTCTTGTCCTTTGAATCATGAGTTTTGTGAATAGTTGAAAAAAGAATTATTCCTGAGAAATCTTTGGCTAAAGAATAATCTTTGCTTAGAGAAGTTCTGGGTGAGCTTTGTGAATTAGTATGCATTGAATGTGAGAATAGCTTTATTGAGCAATAATAAAACATTGAAGTATGATGGAAGGATGATGGGGAATTACTATTTGCAGCTATGAAACTGATGCATGTCATGTTAACTCCCAGTCCAAACAACTCATTTTAAGATTTACCCTCATGAAACTTAAAATCCTATGTTTTTTCCAATCATCAGCTTTAAAACTGTTCCTTGTCAGTGAACAAAACAAATCTTTTTGCTTGTGTCTGCCTGGGGGATGTGGAAAGCTGAGGTGGTCCTGTGTGATTAAATTAGATGAAAGACGTGCATTCTACCACTGAGACACAAAGTCTAATCGAGTGAAATGAGTTTTGAGATCTCAGCTCATTTCCTTGGGGAATATCAGCTTACGTTACACAGTCACAACACCTAATTCATCACACACAGTTGATGTGGATTTTGCACACGAGAGGACTGGAACTAGACAACATGGGCCTCAATCACCAATATCCTCCTAGGGAGAGGCAGCTTGGTAGAGTTAAGATATAGCACAATGAGGGGAGAGTTTTGATATGTATATATTTTCAAATATCAATCTATATTTCTGTGTATCATATGTTTTAAAAGAATCTTAGGCCTAAAATGGGGAAAGCTAGAGGTTTTAAAAAATGTAATGAGTATTGTTTATACAATGATGCTTGTATCATTGAAGAACTTGCACAGTGAAGAGCCAAGCTGAACTTCTTGTTTTTGTCACTTCATTTCCACAATGCTGAATGAGCTTTTTGTGTTTCAATGCATTCAGGTATAAGGAAGTAGAGTGCTCTGCTTCTCTGACTAACAGACAACTGTTTTTATTTCTTCCAGGGCATCGTTATAACTCCACTGCTGCTTCTACTTTTTGTAAGTATTTTGATCTGAAAATGTATGTCCTTTTACTGAGTAATGTTGTACCATTAGATGCTATATTTAAGACAGCATTGAATGATTTCACAGTACTTAAATGCTGAGACAGATTTATTTTTTTGGTCATTACATGAGAGATACTGCCTTCCAGGAGGATGTGAAATTGTTTGTCGGTGAATGCAAACACTAGTTCTGTGTTTTGCTAAGAGGTCTGAAACCTGTTGTTCCTGCAACATGGCAAAACCATGTGCTTCAGAGTGGGTCAAATACAAGCACTTGCCGTGCAGGTGATGGCGGATTAGGAGGTCTCTTGTAACAGCACACGCACGCAGGAGTTGGACGAGATCATAGCAAACAGAAATGGGTGACAGCCAGTTGCAGGGAGCCCTATTCAGGTGAACGAAGCCTCACGCTTGGCTAGCTGAGCCCGTGGGTATTTTTGTGGTAGAGGTTTGTAAAATCTTGGAAGGAGGAAGACAAATGACTGGAGCCCCTGTGTACCGCTAATAAGATGTTTGTTCGTTCTTGTTAGATCAAGACTTTCTCAGTTGCTAGTTTTCTGTCAGGGCCTTGATTCCTTCTAGGTCATGGGTGAAGATACAGTTTCAGATTTATGTTTTGTAGTGGCAGTGTGTGTTACTCAGTGTATGATGAAGAGACCTTGTCCAGCAGGTCATGCTCCTCTAGTGTGTCCCATGTCAGTTAGCAAGGGATGGTGTTTGTGGAGAATTCTGGCAAATATAGTGTAAGTTACTGAGGGCTACCACTTTGTGAAGAGGAGGAAAATAGCTGAGACACTTTTAGGGCTTCAGGAGAAGCAGTATATATATATATATACTCTCTCTATATATATATATGTGTGTGTGTGTGTGTGGATGTAAAATATAGACTTAACAATGTGTACTGTTTTGGGATACGTAGTGCTGTGAGAATGAGTATAACAATGTCAATTACTGTTTCAATCAGTAAAACTGCCTAGGAAGATTTTTGCTTTATTGTATTTTTCTTTTATTCTAACAAATTATATTTTAGCTCATACGGCTGTATTTATGCAAAAGCTGCATTGACCATATCATATATATATCAATATAAACCAACAGAGCTTTCCTCACACTTGGGACCGTGGATTCTTTATAGGTTTAAAAAGATACGTGTTCTAAGAAAAATGACTCTTATGTTTTTCTTACTCTTACTGAGTTCATCTCTGAAGGTTTAGTTCACCCATGGCAGATCCTTGGGACAGCACGCTAACTGTTTCAGGTGGTACTGCCTAGTTATAGTGGGCCAGGAAACACTGGTGACTTCCCTGGTGGTTTCGTGTTTCTGTACCATTCATTAGTTAGTTTTCCAGCCTCAATTTACTGCTTAATTAATATAGGGTGGGATATTCTGATTTCAGTATTGAGAGAAAAAAAAAAAAGTCCCATTTACCTCAACATTACCTGAGTTGGGCTTCTGAATTCTTTAAAGTCAAAGCCTTTAGTAAATGTTTTTTCATGAATTTGGTACTCACTAGCATTAACTCTTCCACACTGAATGCTACCCTGTATTAGTGATGCTGTTGGTGAGGCTCCATGTTTATAGTGCATTAAACACTCTTAGTGTTGCCAGAATATAATAAATTGTTGTCCATTAGCTTGTTCTTAGTTTTTTGTTTGTTTGATTTTAATATCTGGGGCAATGCTCATGGTTAACATATTGCTCCATATGCACCAGGCAATATAATGTTCTGAACCGCCTTTGCTGTTTGTAATTGTCTGGTAAAGTAAGAGTTGCCTAAACAAAGGTGATAAAGACATGTTGAAACTTATAATAAATTATACATTTAATACAAATAATGTATTATGTTAAATGAATGGTGTTAAATGTAGATGGTCAATTACATTTCTGAAAAATGTTTTTCACAGAAGTACTGTGAAACTTCTGGTATAAAGCTTACCGAAAAAAAAAAAAAAAAGTTCTGAGAGATAATGATTGACTTAAGGAAACCTTAGATATTGTGCAATTAATTACTCTATCCTTGTGCGAACACTAAGCTAGACTTTAAAGAATAGCAGCATTCACTGTAGAAATCTGAATAACATTTTACCCAGTTAGAAACTACTGAATCCTGGCATTAATCTGCAAGATCATCATCCTTGTGTTAACCCTTATTATTAACAGTCAATATGTTGTATTCCCAGCAATGGTGTTACAAATGCGCTATGTTCCATAAACNTATATATAATTGATGAGGGTTCATGTATATGATAAGCAGAAGTGCAACAACACAAAATCCTGTAAGGTTTGCTGGGTGTCCTGCTGCTTGTGTTTCTTTACAATCATCAACGATGTTTCTTTAGTGATAATAATCTGGGAACCACAGCATTCAGAGAAGGCTGTTGTCTTCCTCTTGTCAAGTCAGATACCTTGCTAAAACCAGTGATAACAGATTAATCATGAAGCTTTTTGAAGCAGAGAACTTTTTTTTTTTTTTTTTTTTTTACACCTTTTTTTTCAAAACATTTTGGGAAAAAATTTCAAATAACTAGAAACTGCAGTGTAGAAGGAATTTTATTTTTGGAAATATCTATGTCAATATTGATAATGTTTACAAACAGTCTAAGGAATATTTGGGGAATTTAGTCATTTGGGTATGAAACAGTGCTGTGCATCTTCAGTTATCTTACGACTTGTTCTCTGTTCAGTTTCCTTTTAGAATTTTAATAACAATTTCCCCGTTATTAATAGCCTTCCATCTAAAAAAAAAATTGTGGAGATTTACAGTCCAGTGGTTTAAACTGCTGCCTGTACTGGCACATCTTTTTGGCAAATTTTAAGAGCCCACTATTGCTGAACAAGTTTACTTTGCGAGGTGCTAAAGTATTAATTGAATTAGCTAAGAGAGCTGAGCTAAGAGAAACGGACCCAAATGTGACACCCCTGCTTTCGGCAGACAACATTTATTTCTTGACCTAGTCCAGCAGACTTTCAGACTCAACTCCTAATGAAAATAAGCAGGAGCCTCAGGCTGGGGAGCAGCCTTGGGCCTCAGCGAGGTCGTTCTTGTCTCCCGGGTTCGCCCTGGGCGCAGAGCGAGCCCAACGTTGCACCACCACGAGCCCAGTGTCGCACCAGCATGGGAGAGTGTCACCCTCTTGGTAGTTCTGCTGCTGTTGAGATTCGATGGCTGACACATGTGGACTCTTCAGTTGTTGGAAGCCCAGTTCTCAAAGCAGTAAACTCAAGGTGTATGACTTCACATATCTATTGAAAGCCATCAAAGAAAATGTTAGAAATAAGTATGTATTTTACATTTTTATTTACTTTAAACACTTTAGAGGTGTGCCTGTGAACAGATTCAATGCAAAATTATATGCATTTTAAAAAATACACTTGACAAAAAGCTCCATGTAACTGTCATGCGTTGCTTCCATGTTTACTGTTCTATCAAAGCTGATTACCATGCCATATATGTCAAAATGGAAGCTTCCTGATGCTTTATCAGTTTGCTTCTTTTCTTGATTTATTCGGTGTTTGTTTTTGTTTTTTGTCTTTTGTCTTTTTTCCCCCCCTCTGTTGCCCCTCAAGTCTCTGAATTTTGTAGCAGACAGTATTGTAAATAGTGGCGTAATAAGTACTAGAAAGTGGCATTGCTGAGAGATTTCAGGAGTACAGATATCACACAGAAAACAAAATAACTGATGGATAAGGACATGAAACGAAACTTGATGTTGACAGAAGAATTTCTTACATTTTTCCCTTTTCACAGTCTTTAACTTAGAACATTGGTTTTCAAGTTCATGATTTGCTCATTTTTTTGCTGTCTTCCGCAATACCATTCTACTTTATTTCAGATAAATACTTATATTAAAAGTTTTCTTTTTTAAAAAGTTTTCTGCACATACAGTTTTGCTTTTCCTCTCAAACCCTCTGTAAATGAGCGTTGATACCAGTCAACAGAGGAATGAATGTTTAATATGCAAATATTTTAATAGCTGGAAAGCCTTGGAAGTTGCAGCTAATAAGGAATAGCTTATAGCTAATAAGGAATAGCTTAATAGCTAATAAGGAAGTTGCAGCTAATGGATTTGCCAACTCTGTGACAAAAGGCTGATCACTAAGAGCGTGGCTTTGCGGGGGCAGAACAGCGTCGTCCACCTGTTAACAGATCAGGTCCTTCATGTGAAAGTTTGAGTGCATCATCCTTCCTACCTGGTTATTTACCCCACCATTTCCTTTCTCTTTATTCACTAGGAAGAAGAAAAAATGTGGTGAATCTGATCCAAGCCCATTACAGCTTATAAGAACTTTTCAATCACTGTTTTGAAATTTTGGTTTAAATATTTTATGCCTTTGTTAAATTAGCCTTTTATGGCTTTATTATATAAAATTACATATAAATTGTACTTGGAGAATAATAATGTCCCCACTTTTTGAAACACATGAAAATTATTGTAAATTTGCCTAGGCAAAAAAAGATTCCAAAATATGTAACTTTTCTGTGGAGGGCTTTCTTTTCTGTTTGATTTTTTTTTTTTTTTTTTTTAAACAACTCTCCAATATTAGGGAAATCTTCTGAAGATGCATCTTCTACTCAGCAGAAGCGAAATGTGTCTCTTCACAGGATGCATACTGGGATCCTATGAATTCATGATTCCTGCTTGGCAGGAACAGGTCCCGAGTCCTCCAGTCTCCTATCTTCCAGGCTGTGCAATGCATCTCAAAACTGAACGTGCTTCCAGCGTACAAGGAGTTTTATTTCTCACGGCTCCCCCTCGCCCATGATAGAAACTTGTTTCTCTGATGAGTAAAAACCTTCTAATTTCCTGCTGATTAGTATTTACCCATTTGCCTTTTGTTTTGGCCAGCGTTACCATACAGCTGGACACTACATCTTCTCTGGAGTTCTCCCTGAGTCATACACAAAGTATAGTCCTTTCACTTTTCCAAGACATCCTTTCACTAGTTTAAATAATTCATGCATTCCTAATCATTACTCATAAACCAAACCATTAATTCTCAGGTGTTTTTTGCACTTGTCCCAGGTTTAATTCTTTTTTTTTACTCAGTCAGAATTATGCACAGCAGCATAGTGTTGTCAAGAGTCCTGAATAACTAAGGATTCTTAGCAGGTTGAGTCCAAGGACTTGACTGCAGCAATCAGTCCAGCAGGTATGGACTAATCTTTAGTGCTTAGCACAGCTTAAAAGACTGGTGACCATAGTTTTCTCTGCCTTTGAAGGTCAGTGGCTTTGGAAGTGACAATAATGGTCTATAAATAACCTTTCAGACTTATCAATCTCTATCAAGGCCATCTCCCCATGAAAAAGTAACAATACAGTAGCATAAAACTATACCACTGTCTTTTGCCACCTAGTCTCTCATCTTTTGTGCTTTTCTTTCCCTCCCTCATTGATTTCCTTACTCTCTTACCAGAAGCTCCATCCTCAGGGATGTGCCTCCCCTTCCTTTCCCTTTCCTCTCCTGATGCCAGCACCTCTTAGAAAGCAGCAGTCCCAGGAGCAGTGACTTTTTCCCCTGGTAGTTGGTTGATAAAGAGTTTACCTTGCTGTGTTCTTACTGAAACATCTTCAGATGTTTTTCGTAGAAATCTAGACAGGGAAAGACAGCAAGAGTTTTTATTAGACCTGCTCTTTTTTTTTGTTTGTTTATCTTTTGTCTTTTTATTGTGAAAGAGGGCTGATTTATACTTTTTATCAGCGTGTGGTGTTTGTTTGTTCGTTTGTTTTTCATGCTTGATCAGATCAAAGGAACTCCTTTACTTATACTTGGCCTCCAAGCTCTACGTCCTAGCTGAAATCTAGAGGAGGGCAGTGCTGAACTCTTAGGCGCAGTCAGCCTGGCTCCTGCAGAAAAGTGCAAGTTCCCAGAGCCTGAACATTATTACTGTAGTTAACTGTACTAATTGCAAAGTGTTCCCATTTGCCAAGTACCTGAGTTGTTTAATAGGGAGACTTGTCTGCCACTGCTGAAATGTAACATACCCCAATGCCTGGGTAAGGGCTTGTGTGACTGGGTAATGTGACATACCGCAGTGACAAGGTAAGGGTAGTGGAGGGAGCTGAGGCAGGGAGGGTTTAGTTCAGTTGGTCACTTGTGTTTGTTATCTTCCATATCGAGCTGTATGCCATCTGCATCTGTTTAAAAAATGCATCACCTTCCACTTGCCTTCTGTGATGGGACTGTCACCCAGTGGGACACGAGGGGATGAGGATGCAGGGTGGTCCAGGCAGGCCCCTCGGCAGCAGGGTCTGCACTGGATGAGAGTAACACAAAGCAACGGGAAGCAAGGAGGCAGTGATGATAAAGCGTTGATGACAAAATATAAAAAGACAGGTATTGGTGTAGCCTGGCCTGAAGGTGAAAAAGAAAGGCTTAGATTAGAGCTCTCACATAAGAGACCAGCCAGCAATCCCTCCGCTCCATTCTGTGCTCTCCCCCCAGCCTCTGCCGAGGCCTAGCTCTGCGTAGCAAGAGGCAAGGCTGCAGTTGGCTAACGATGTATTAGGGTGCAAAGACACAGTCTGAGGAAACATGTTAATTATAAGGAAATGCTGGAAGAGCAGGGCCCCGAAGGACAGCTGCCTCTGAAGTGGTCTCAATATAGGCAGCACATGTGGCACTGGATTATAATTTGGTGTGACTGGTAGGAGCTGTGTTTATTCTGAATCAGTGGCCGTTGCAGAAATGGGAACATCCTTGGGGAAGAAACCCTCGCTTTGATACCTACCCCATCAGTCAGAAGGATGAGAAGGGAGCATCTGGCTAGTGGAGGCGGTCTAGGCAAGGAAGTGGAATGGTCTTATTTTTATGCAAGGAAGATATCTTTTCTACCACAAGTTAAATAGTTAACTAGTTAAATGTAACCTATCAATTAAGGATAAGCCAGTGTTTCTACCACAAACTTATAAACAAACCCACTAAATAATTTGTCAGATGTTTTCAAAATGGGCAGTCTCTTGAGAAGAGAGGTCTAGAATTACAGTAGCAAGAATGCTGCAGGTCAAGTATGAAAGTGCTGCATGGTGACTGCAGGATGACCGAGTTGGAAAGATTTGCATGGATTTCACTTTCTGTACAGCCATATCCAGGAAGCACTTGCAGAAGATGCAGTCTTTGTTCATGTGAGTTGTCTGACAGAAATGACTGGGATTATTTAAGTGAAAAGTATCTGTTCTTCTCCATAAGAAAGAGTTTTTACAGTCTTTGTTTGAATTTAGTTAGTGTAATAAGCCTGCTGCTGTCCAGGATAGCACACACTCATCACACTTATACCAAATTTTCTGGGGGAAAAAAAAAAAAAAATCTAAAATAAACATAAGTAAGTACTTTTTCAAGTGTTTTTTTTTTTTTTTTTTTCCCCCCCCCTGAAAAACAAAAGGAGTCAAAAAACCCACTTTCTTTTGGAAAAATTTTAAAAAAAAAAAAAAAAAAATCATTTATTTTAATTGACATTTTGGTCTGCTGTGTTTGTGTTCGTTTTATTAAAAATGTAGTCAGGTAGAGATATTTATCCAGAGTGTCTGTGTCGGTCTTTTGTGGGCCAGAGGACAGTGATCTGAGCCTGAACTGGGTGGTGGGGGTGAAGTTGGTAAGGTGGTGAATCTTACTCTGATGTGAAAAATTGTTGCTTTGAGTAAAATACCACTCCCAGGCAAATTTGTTTGTTATGTGGATAGGTTTGTTAGTATATCAGCATCTGTAATTTAGTTTCTATCTTGTGTTTAAAAAGGAATAGTTTCATAGCCAGTGTTTATGAGTCCCTAGCAGCTTGAAGACACTACATTTGAAGTACTGTTTTTAAAAAGATGGCAAGGCTATTGTTGTTTGAAAATCTGTAAAAGCAGTATAGTTTGTAGTTTTTTTTTTTTTTTTTTAAATCAGATGATTTTCTGTGGTTAAAGGTTGTAGTGATACAAGTTCGAATAAGGTAAAATACCTAGTATGTGAAATTTCTGTTCTTTCTGTACTCTGAATTTCTGAAGATTCTTTATTTGTTTTTATGCCAGCCCTATTTTATGGCCATATGTTGATTTGCTAGGTAAAATTACAGGATGCGACTAGATTGTATGATCACCTTGTCTATAATGCCCGCAGGTAGCTTTGAAAGGAAGATAGATGTCAGAGGTATAATGAGTGTGAGTGTAATTTATGAGCATGAAGTATGTGAGAATGCTTTAAGAGATCGGTATCACTTAATTAGACAAAGCTGAAAAAAAAAAATCTGAATTCTGTCATCATTTTGTGGATTTTTAAATGAAATGCAAGATAAAACCATGTGGCTTTGTGAAATCCTTATTGATAGGTCATTTTACTCCTGGTATGAAACAGTTGTCTGCAGAATGGTTTGTCCTCAGAAGCTCTGACAATGCTATTTCAGTTTTCATACTATACATTCTTTAATGTATTTTCAAATACCTTAAAAAAGTTGTTAAATGAGACTTCTAATTGACCTTGCATAAAGGAAGTCCTTTGAGAGTGTAAAGAACTGTGCATATTGTCCTACTCACTCTGAAGTAATTTGAAATTGCAAAAATCCCGCTAACTTCATTTGGTTCACCTTTTCTTCATGCATCTTTTAAGAAAATACTTTCAGCATTTAAAATCATAAATATATTTGTAAGAGATCACCTATTCAAAGACAAAGCCTGTTGCTATTTAATTTTCACATTACAAGAACTGTTAAAAGATGACTGTTTTAATGTCATTGAAAGAATGTTTTCAGTATCTTTTTTTTTTTTTTTTTAAGTAGCCTGAAAATAAGTGTAACAGTTTTTCATTTAGTTTGTTTCTCTTTATAAATGGCAAGGTTAGTTGATCAAACTGCATGTATAGAAAGATTCACTGTCTATTTCAGACTGTGATCCTGCAAATGCTCATATGATTTACTTTGCATATGTGTGTAGCAGGGTTTCAATTAAATGAATATTGATGTGCCTGTTACCTTAGGTGATAGAATAATCAAGCAGAAAGCTTTACTTTCATTATTATGGAATACCAAATGCATTATTGGGACTTAAACATATGCACACACCTGCATGTCTTTACACTTAAAACAAATGCTCTATTAATATGTGATATACATGCATGAAATTTGCAGATTCTAAGAAGTAGTTGAGTATTAATAGTATATTTTTGTTTTGTAGCTTGGATCATCCTCCTCTGTGCCTTTTACATCTATATTCTCGCAGCTGTTTATGACCGTTGTAGTCCCTCTTATTATTGGACAGGTATGTCTTTTAAATATACATCCTTGTTTAAAAAATAAGATAAAGAGAGCTCTCGTAAAGACAGACTGGCAACATGGTAAACCACTACATAGGAAAGAGCCTCAGGATAGTGGAGTCTAATATCAGAGAAAAGATGCTGCAGTGCTCCCTAGAGCCACATTGATCTTTGTTGAGATTGAGCATCTGTCCCTCACTACCGCAAACATACGCTACTGCATATCGAGGAGGGAGTTTGTGAACATAAAGTGGGAAAAATGGCAGCCCAGGCTGTGAGGAATTCCAGCCCCATACAAATGAGCTTTGAGAATACTATATAGTTCTTTTGTCACATGCCCTTTGCCTGGATGATGAAGGAAGTTCTCCCTGTGTAGTATCTACTACTGATTACAGAAATAATAATAAAAAAATCCTACATTAAAAAAATCCATTAGGACTAACCAGTCAGAAATTTAGATATGACAAAACTGAGGTTGCTCAGGCCATTTTGCATATACTTTACAGTAAGAGTTGTAATAGCACACTTCCAAACTACTTTTCCACAGGACTTCATCATTTGTTTCACTGGATTGGAGGTTACTCATGGAATGAACAGCTGTTCAGTATTTCATTTTATTCTTATTGTTCATGTTGAAACACAAGACCTTATTTTTCATGGTGCGTGATTGAAATCCTGCACAGAATGCAAAGAAACTAATTGCAGTGTAAAATTTCCTGTGATGCTTGACTCTGTGATATTTGTTTTTGCCTTTTTTTATTTTTTATTTTTTAAACAAATATTAATGTTTAGTAAGTATTTTTTCTTCCACTCATGTCTGGGACATTGTTAACTAAGATCAAAATTTA
The DNA here is from genome assembly GCA_013398735.1 of Nothocercus julius. NCBI lineage: Eukaryota > Metazoa > Chordata > Aves > Tinamiformes > Tinamidae > Nothocercus > Nothocercus julius. Next base: position 2,739,625 of record VZSV01000024.1, read on the forward strand.
AGAAATGCCCACTGTTCTTGGACACCAAAAGCAAAACTCCTGAAGTCTAAGTTTTACATTCTTGTAAGTACTTGTTTTCTCAGACATTCAAAATCCAGCTCCCAGAGAGCCTCTGGTACTTCTTAAAGCTCTCTCCTTTTGCCAATTGGGTCACAGCTCATTGGCCACTTAGAAGGCAAAAGGAGCTGGTACCATCTGAGAAAGCTGAATGTGACTGTCTTGCATAGCATCAACTGGGAACTTATTGGCAGAAACATGAGCTGAATCCTTTTCTTCAGGATAGTATTCAGGCATCTGAACCGTGCGGTGCCCTTTCCCATGACTTGTTCACTGCTCATCTTTCAACTTCAGCTGCAAACAAAAGTCTTGTGGAAAATAATATATCCTATGCAGTTGTGATTTATTCCTTGGACAACACCCTTTCTAACTTCTTGAGGTTTAATTTTGTTCCCATTTTATGTAGGGATTTTTAAACATTGTATTCCGCTTTTGAAGGAATGGAGAGTAAGAAAAAAAATATCATGGAATACCCTCACGTGAAGTCGTGCTGATTTCTCTGTCGCTCGTTCTCTCTGTCGCTCTCTCTCTCACACACTCACACACACCACTCAGCAGTGGCATAGCAGAATTCACGCAGTTTTCTGCCTATGTGACCAACAGAGCAGCTAGGAATAATAGGTGAAGCTTATTGCTTCTGTGAAACCACATTTGAGGGTTTATTGCTGGGATTTGTAGCCCATTCCTGAACAGTAACACAGCTGACTCTAGAATCTACAGCTTAATTCTGCGTTCCTCTGGAACTTGCTGAATTTTGTCAGTCTAAAGCAAATTTTGGAATGGGAAACGTGGTTAAAATGAAAGTGGAGCCTATAATGGAATGCATAGGTCAATATGAAGAATATGTGTCATTGTCTGTGCTATGCCATTGTCAATTAGTCTTGTATCAATTATAATGGTCGATTTCAAAGTTGGCATATACTGTAACTTACTGAAGTCCTGGTGAAGTTTTTGTCTTATATGACCAAAAAGATCCATTAAGGTCTAATAGGAAGATGAATGTGATAAGCACAACAGTAGCCACCTGCATCAGTACCTACATGACCTGAATATAACCATATCATATGAAAAAGGGACATACTAATTGCTGTGCCTCTGAAATTTGTTGGGTTGTTCATGTGTTTGAATGTCTAAGAACCTCCTTAATAATGAGGAACGTTAAGATATACTGATGAACATTCCTATGTACTTCATTCTTACCAAAATTAAGTCTCTGTGAAACATATTACATGCAAGATTGCTTGAATCCTCTAGTCCTGAAAGGTCCAAAACCTTGAAGTTGTTCCTTTAGTAGGGAATTTCTAGGAAATAAATAGGACAAGAGCAGATCTAGGCAGAATGAAGTAACCTACCATGCTAGACAGGGCATCAGCAAGCTGTACTGCAGTCTAATGAGAGTCTCGAGATGGTGGTAGGTTGCTAGACAGAACTACTGCAAAATTTCAAGAGCAGTTTCATCTATGTGTATAATGGCATCTTTGGAAAGACGTGTTACAAGAAATTGCTACCTGAGATGACTGGTGGTGGGGTGTTTTTGGCAGCACCATATGTAAGGTTAAGTAATCTAAATTGTGTAATAAGCATATGAAGTAAGTGCTGAGTGATCGTAAGTTCCAAAACAGAATTGTAATGAGACCTAACAGCGAACAGATGTGATTTAGGAGCTCAAAGACTCATTTCAAAGACTGAAAAAAAAAAAAAAACAAAAAACCACCACCACCACCAACAAAAAAACACACAGAATCCTAAAGCTTTTGTAACTTGATCACTAAATTGGGACTTATTTAAGAGTTTGTTTTTAATAAATGTAATTCAACAACAAACTGAAAGCTGACTCCCCTTTCAAAATGTTTGAAGCAGTATCTGGAAATGAAACACCAACAGAAATAATCCACATTCCTCTAAGCATAAAAATTAGTTTCTAAAGTACTGCACTTGAGATCTATTCAGAAGATATGAAAGAAAGGAAATGCTAAGGATAGCTACAGATCAAAATACTAAGGATGTTCAACACTGTTTGTCTTGGTTAGGTGGAACTGTACAAAAATAGATCAACTTATTTTTAATCCAGATAAGAATCAAAGCCATTTTTGAAGGTGGATATGCAAGGCTAACCAGCAGTAATCAGGAGAAAACGATATGCAAGAGAAGTACTGACACCAAGTGGTTTAGTCATATGTCTGATTTCCCTTCATCCAGATGTGTTTTAAATTAAATGCAAAGTTTTGCATCTTATTTGCAGACCACTACTCGCTCACTGTTGAACTGTTGCACAACATGCTGTGTAGCAGTGTAATAATACTTGGTAAATCACAAGCGCGCACTCTGGGATTCCAGATGCATTAAGAGATAATGGCCTACAATTCATGAATGACAGCTTCAGCAATTACCTCTAATTTATCATTTCACGCCCACAGTGTCAATTCCTTACCATGCACAGTCATACTGTTCAGCCGAAAAGTCAGTGCAAGAATGCCTGCTAGGGCTACCTAGAAGCAAAGGGCTCAGTCTGAAGAAAAGCAGGCTTGGGACCTGCGCACTTGGAGGATTGTTTCTCTTCAACCATCCTAACTCAACAGTGATCAACATAGGCTTTAAGCTTCATCCACATGAGTGTAAAACAGGAGGTTGCTTAAAGGAAGCCTTCTCTGAGAGGGATATTTTCCTTTAAAAAAATCTCGCCTCTGAGAAAATCCGTACTGCCTAAACACTCATTTTCCGGGCAGGCTGCAAAGCTGGCTGTTTGCACAACCCCGGGGAAGTGAGCGAAGCAGCTGAGAAGGTGCTTTTAGATCTGTTTTGGGGGAGTTGTTTGTTCATTTTATGGCAAAGTATAGAGTTTTTTGTTATGTGGCTGATTTGTCAGAATCTTAAATGATGGGTAGGAGAAATAAGTGGCAGTAGTGTAATTGATGCTTATTTTTTTACTGTTTCTCCAGCAATCTTCCATGTGCTGCCAAGATGCCATTGACTGGAATGGCAGATAATGCTGCTGATAATGAATTGCATAAGGGCTGCAGGTAGAGCCTCTGCTCGAGTGCTGACTGTCATTTGTCAGTTATAGAAGGAGCTGCTAAAGGAGCTGGCTTGCGGAGAAGAGGATATTATGTGATCAGAGAGCCATGGAAGCTTACAGATAGCTGTCACTGACAGATGGTCTTTGACAAGGGGAATCATTCAGTTCTTGGTCAGAGATATTTAGGTTGTCTTCAGTGGCCTGCATCCTCTGTATCTACGGACGTATTTTGCTAAGTGACAATCTGATGTTGGTCAAATCAATGCTGATAGCATAATATTGCATTTGTATTTATAGAGTAAAATGTAAAGCCTCTCTGACAAGAGGTTTTGAGAAGTGAGCTACTATGTTCTGTAAAGTTCTCATGTTCTGTAAGCCTTGAGGATCTGTAGTGTTCAAGAAGTTATTTGTGCACCACTGGTATACCTATAAAGGCAAATTGAGAATAGACTTGTTACATAGATAAGCATGGTAGTAGATATTTCATGATATTACTTTATTAGTTTATTAGACATTACTTCTGATACTTCTGTGCAAGCTTGAGGTCCTGATTGTTTTTTCTGTGTAGCACAGAGTTCTGTAAAGTCTGATGGAAGGAATGGAAAATGCTGTTCCTCAGGTATATCACAAATATGCTAAAATATTTTTACTTTGTTTATGTGTTGATAATACTTTTTGTTGGCTAAAATTAAGATTTTGAGAAATATCTAAGCATTTTCTTCATGCCCAGCTTTGAGAGTTTGGTTCATGATTTTTGTTTCTTTGTTTATTTTTTTCTTCTGAAGGTGGCAAGTAGCAGAAGCAGTGAAAAACACTGCAATATTTCCTTTCTCCTTTTTGCAGACTTTCTCTACACCTAAGTGCTTATGACAGACTTTTATTTTATGTTTTATATTAAAGAGCGATTTATGATTAAATGTTAATGAAATAGAATTTTCACTGTGCTTTCATTATATTCTACTAGTTTGAACATTTTTCAAAGCAGCACACCAAAACCCACTGTTTTCTATGAATAAATAATAAAAAGCTTGTCTGTACATTATCATTCATGCATTCTCTAGTTGCCCCACTGGTAATTTGTCTGCCAGCATAAAGTGGGCACTTCATATTAAACAGACCTTAACTAAAGCTAAAATTAATGTTATGATTCTAGTAGTTCTTCTTCCAAATCTATAAAATAAAGCCAATTGTATAGAAGTTCTCATTGAATGAAAAAATCTTGGTATCCTACAAGTGAAGGATTTTTGCAGTTTCTGCGTCACTGCCCCAACTGTTCCGGAGCAGCCCTGGCAGCCTTTTGGAAGCATGTTCATACACACAGCTTTAAAAGGGTGCCATGTTGCACTACAAATTGTCACTGAAACTGAAGCTAAACAACTTAGCAATTAATTTACTTCTAAGGAATAAGAAAGGAATTGAAAGGGAGAGGTATATTGCAGCTTTCAGAGAGCAGAGGGTACAATTCACTTAAACATTGTGTTCACTTAAGTTACAGCCGTTCAGGTGGAGGGGGAAGCAGTAGTCAAATTGTTATAAAAAGGGAATGTTTTCAAATGCTTTCAGTCTTGTGACTTAAATCTGTGTGGAAGTAGCCCTACTTTTCCTTAAATCTCCAGGGCTACTGCAGGCGGCAGCAGTAGTGCTCGAGGAGATCAGCACTTCTGGAAGGTTGTTGCAGAAAACCGAGATGACAGATTAGCAGCATTCAGACCACAGTTCACTCCCTTCTGGCACTTCACTCAAACAGGGAGCAGAACCTAGTCTCCACAGAAATACAGACTGAAGAAAATATATGCACCGCCCTTACAGACTCCCTTTGTACTTTTGCTGTTACACTTGTTTTTAATGCTATTAAGCAACAGTTGTGGTTGGTCCCAAACATGAAAATTAATTTCCAAAATAGCTTTGTTTTGTAGAGTTTGATTGCAAAGGCGTATTTGTGCCACGAGCTCTCTCTGGGGAGTAAACTGACAGACATAAAGGAGTAAGGTAGCTTTTAGAGTTATTCAGTAAGCCGAGGAATGAAAACAAAACTGTGGTAAATATTTTTCTCTTGCAAAGTAAAAATATTTTTATGCTTTTTTGGATCCCACCTTCAGAAAAGCAATATTAAAGCAATATTAGGTCGTACACTTCCTTAAAGATTGGGGTGCAGATTTGATATCTGTTGATCTCCTAAAAGCTATGGAAAGGTGGGTGAATCAGTACAAAGTCTTGGCTTTGTGACAGTGTAAAGGAATGGACAGAAGAGCGTGGCTTGACCCAGGTGTGCTCTCTTTAAAATCATGAGCACAGGGTCCAGCTGAAGTGGTTTGAGCCAGAAGCAGGGTGAGTGTGTTCGAAAGGCAGCTGCAGATCATGGACCTATGAAGGGCTATTGTGTTGTGTGGACATGTGAAGCAGGTTGCATCTTATTTATGTGATTGCTACAACCCACGTAGTTTCACTTTCATCTTGGTATCTGATTCTTTCTGTTGCTTTTCACAGTCCGTATCTTAGTACACTTTCTTTTCTCATTTGGATCATTATTTTTCCCCTTATGTGTCTTTCAAGCTTCACTGAAATAGCTTTTCTAATATTCTGTGACATCTTTCTTCTTCATTTGCTCTTGCTGTGTAAGGAGTATTGAGAGGTTATTAAACTGTTTCTCACAAAGAAAACTTTTCATAAGAAAACTTTGCTTTGCAGAGTTCATTATAAAGTTATGTTATAAGTGGTGGTAATAGTAGTAGTAGTTTTGAATGAGCTAAGAATCCTATCTTAAAAGATAAATTAAGTAACTGCTGCATTTAGAGCTATTAATGATCCAGCTCTATTTCAGCTTGTTTTCTTATGTGTTTCAACACAAGGAAAATGTGATGTGTGTTTCTTCGTCGAAATGTTGAAGTTCAGATGTTTTGTCCAGGTGTTTCGAAGAATATACCAGTACAAAATAGTAAACTAAAAACACAATTAAAACATTTTAAATTCTTTAAAAGATTAAATCAGTCCCCAAGAATTGATAGTCTTAGGAGAGATCTTTGTGAGATGATATAAATAGCAGGAGAGTCTTTTGTGTGTATATGGAAACAGAAAAAAGGGACTTCCTCTAGTCTTTCAGCTCATGTTTTTTAAACATTTTAAACGTTGAAGACCTAATATTTTTTGAAAGATGTGCTGTATTACAAATGCCAGAAAATTTAGTGGGAAGGAAAAGCACCTCTTCCTAGCAAGTTCAATTAATAATAAGCAGTGATGAACTACATGAAGTATATTTCATTTCTTACCTTGTATGCAGGTAAAGCACTTGAGCAGGCAGGTGCAAATAATGCAGCTGTATTTTGCTGACAGGTTTCTGTAGGTGTGACATTTAGGAAAGTATAATAAGAGAATTGTTGTTTGTAATATATGTTCTGCTGTTTTCATATATGATCTTACCACAGATGAGTGTTACTTACCTGCTTCTCAGGAATAGTAGCTGCTGTTATATAAGGAGACACTACGTGAATCGAGTGAATCCTTAGTGTAGGCCACAATGTGCAGAAATTTTGTTGGCTTCTTCTATGTTTGCAGACAGATGAAACTCTGTATTTTTTTTTCAGGCCCCAATTTATCTACGTGATTCTTTAATTAATCATTTCAGCCCACATTGCTTGTGGCTCTTTTCAGCCTCTCTTGAATTTCTGGTCCGAGAGCCATTATTACAGAGCAAAAGCCTTCGCTGGCTGCTGCCTCTGGCCTGCTTGTGCCTTGTCTTTATTGTATCTGTGGGAATTACCATTGTTTCACAACAAATCCTCACAAGTTTTTTTTTTTAAGTCCTAGTTAACACTGAAATGGTATAAATTGGGTTAAGAATTAAGAGACTTTAAAAACATCCTTGTCCTGAAACAACTCTGCAGGGCATGAATAAGTAACAAATGGATTGTTTTTCAGTCAAAATGAATCAGCTGATATGAGGTTGCCTGTGAAAAATGTAGTTCAACTTTCACCAACACCTATAGGGGCTTGGGTTATATTTCTCCCTTGTTAAATTACATAAGAATTTCTTAAATCACTTCAAATCAATGATTATAGGTGGGATCAACACACTCTAAAATTACAGATCACCTTGAACATTAAGAGAAACCAGGAATGTATCAGCTTCTGTGTTAGAGAGAGTGTATTTATCTAGATTTTTATAGTATATGTTTCTTAGCATGATGCTAGGCTCATGACATGATTTCCTGAAGCCACAGTTTAGTTCTTCAGGATCTGACTATGCCGTATACGTCAGACGTCTACTGATAGAAGGTTGGGAGGAAATACTACTTCAAATTATTTTTTTAATGTTTTCCCTTTTTCTTATACATCTGCACATATTAGATATGCTTATAGAGCTGATATTGTCAAACATGTTATAATTATACTTCCGTACAGACACAGGGTTGTAGTTTTCATGATAAATACCATGGGCATAACTTGTGCTCTGGTATAATTGTTAACGATAACTTTTCAGTATCTCTGGTACTTTCAGTGTTGGCCTGGTTCACATTTGTCTGATTGAAGGCCCATAAATGTTTTTTTTGTGTTTTTTTTTTGTTGTTTTTTGTTTTTATCTTCCTTAGCAAATGCTCGCTTTAGAGGCCAGGGACTTTGCTTTTTACTTCTAAGAATTCGCGGGAGTCGCAGATGCGCTCAGATTGGGCTAATCCGTTTTTCCGTTTGGCTGCGTTCCCGCTCCGCGCGCTGCGCTGCGCTGCCCACCGCACGCAGGCTGCCTGGCTGTGGACGGCAGCGCCGCGCTCTGCTCCGGCCCGGCCTTGCAAGGAGGTGGCTGAAGGGGCTCCGCTCAGTGCTCCTGCCGAAGTTGCCTGTACTACGGAGCTGTGTTTGCTCTTCAGCATCTGGCGAGTGTGAAACTTGAAAGTTGAGTGAGTGTTTTCATAGGGGCGTTGAATACCTCCATTCATGGTTTCCTGTAAATCTGTTATTTTTTGTAGAAGTGCCTTGAGGTAAGCACTGGTCTTCAGCCTACCGAGCTTTTTGTGAACTCACTGTGCAAACTCTTTAGTACGTGCCCTGCTATGTGGTGGTTAAATTCTGTTTTCTGCAGTTACTCAGCGACTTACAGAACTTCCCTATTGAGAGATTTGCAAGCAAACTGGGAAGGCAGTGAGGAAATCTGACAGACGTGAGGTCAATCCACTAGCTTTGGCAGTTAGTGTGTGAAAAGGTCCTGTGGTAGCACTGGGTGATGATGGTTTGATATTAATCTTGAATACCTCTAAAATGTTCTGTATTATTCAACTAGTATTGGTGGTGTTTACTACTGGTACTGCTATGGGAAGGTAATGAGACACCCCTAGAAAGCTCTGATAGAAGCCTCTCAGCACCTTGTGCTATTATTTCTGAAAGAGTTTGGTAACAGAGAGTATTGGGAGATTTCAGCAGAAATTAGGCAAGATAATGTGATTGCTGAAAAATTAACACAAGTCACAGCTGTATGATAAAAGCTGTAAAAAGTTTTTTTCAAACCATATGAAGTAAGGAGAAAAAAATAAAAGCAGCTCCCCATGCAGGACTTGGATAGATGTATGTCTCTGTTGGGGATACTTAGTCCTGTACTATTTGCCATAATTTAGAAGTTGAAGTTTCTTGAACATTGATGGTTGCTTCAAAAAAAAAAAAAAAAAAATCTGGAAAAATAGCTTCAGATTCAATTTCCTGAAAGTGCAAAAGTTACACTAAGTACAGGAGGCTTGCTTGTTTTCTTGTGTTAATTGTGGTATTCTAAAAGTGTGCAAATGGCATTTGTCTTTGGATTTACAAAAACTCTAGATATTCAGAGTTTGAATTATTTAAACTCCCACAACACATGCACTTTTGCTTTTCAAGCTTGAGTTATAATTTAATTAAAAACTTCTGGTGCATTGCTAGCTATTTAAATATTAAAATGTTCCATGGATCACTTTCGATTATCTACCATCATGAAATTCCTGAAGATGTCAGTTTTTTAAGATTCCCAAAGTTGCACTTGGAATTGTCTGTTGATGCAAAGGGGACTGTGATAATTACATACATCCATTAGTATCAGCAGAGGAGATAAACTTTGGGGAGGCTTAATGGGCATGTCTCAGTGACAGCTAGCAAAGAACATTTGGCATGATTAAGGATGGATTTGAATGTACTTGAAAATATACTCTCATTATGGACGCCCAGTGGAAGTTGCACTACAAATGTTAAATTCCCCAGAAGAAGAGTTGTGTGGCAGGGAAGCTTTGAAATCCACTGTGGCCGTCATCCAAATTACTCTCTTCTCTTTGTGTCTTTCCGCTGTCAGATTCATTTTGTGATGCCCAACTTGGCTCCCTGCATCTTTGAAAAGAGGCAACCTGTTGATTTCTGTGTTTCAGATTGTCCGAAGATACATCAAGGACTGGCTTGAAAGGAAGAAGCCGCCATTTGGTGCTATCAGTAGCTGTGTGCTCCTGATGATCATCTACACAACCTTCTGTGACACTTTTGCCAATCCAAATATTGACCTTGATAAATTTAGCTTGATTATCATAGTGTTTATAAGTAAGTTCAGTCTTAATATTATCTTTTTTATCAGTGAGATGTGTATGTGTCTAAAGAGAAATGTGTGTGGGAGAGAGCAGGGGAACGGGAAACTGGCTTAAGTCTAGAGCTTGCATTTTTAACATGTCTAGTAAGCCAAATGGCTGGCCACCTGGCTTCCTAGGGGCTGTGTGCTTTTGGGAAGTTGTGTAGAGTGCTGAACCCTGCTATTAGGTGTGCCTGGGATTGCTCAACGGTGCTTTGTTTCTAAAGGGGCCCAGTACTGTTTCTCAGGCATTTATGAGCATGCTGCTGTGGCATCTTCGTTACTGAGCAACCATACGGAAACAGATGTTGCATTCCAAACAGAAAGGAAAGATTTGGGTTTGAGCTGCTACTCAGAAATATTGTTATAACTTTCAAATAGTTCTTTCTTACTCTATTACAACCCTAGAAACTAGTGGCGAATTTGAAGGTGTTGATGTATTTCTGTGGATGAAGGCACTCACTGGAGAGTTTGTTTTAGAGGCAGTCTTATTCATTCAGCCTTAAATAACACACACATGAGAACAGACTGCTGGTATCTTTGCCATCAGTTAAAAATATACTTGCAGATCATTACCTCCCAGGGAAAAGCAGTGGGGTTCAGGCACTGTCTCCTCTCCCAGTAAGAAATTCCTCTCTTACTTCAGACTGTGCAGAGAGAGAAGTTTCAATCTGCTTGGGGGAGAGGTAACTAAATTATACAAGAGTATAAATCACATCCTGTAAGCTCCCAAACTGTTAGATTTCAGGAAGTCATTGCATCAGCTTCCGAAACTATGTGCATGTGCACAAGTTTGTGTCCAATAAAAATATATATCATATACAGATCCAACCTCCACCGAAGTCAGTAAGAAATTTGCCCCTGCCTTAGTGGGTAGTGTTCTGTTTTACTTATTGTGGAAGTTTTTTGATTATGAAATGCTGAATGTAGGAAAATATTACACAGAGTTATAAATGGTACTGCGTAGCTTATGGTGAAGCTCATTTTATTCAGAAGATAAAGAAAGCAAGGCCATCTAAGGAACTTTTTCAAAATGGAGAAAATACTTGTTTGCATAGGCATCTGAAGAGAGTGCTCATCCCTGATGAAGTTAAATCAGTGCCGAATTGTAGGGGAGAAAGAAGGATGTGGAAATCTCACACTCTGACTTACGATGCAGAGAAATCAAGAATTAAGTAATTTTATGTCACTACAGCGGCCACTACTTGGAGCAAACAGGCGAAGTTGTCTTCTAGACAAAAAAAAAAAAAGACACACATTCTTGGACATTGTACAGTTGTCACTGGACAGCTGTAGAGTGTTGCTCCCATAGTTTTCCTTTCTTTTACTTCCCTCTAAGACAGCTCTGCATTTGTGCCATGTGTAATTATATTGTACTTGCAGTACAATACACTGAAAATCATTATATATACATTTTTATTTTAAATGTGTATAGCTGAAGTTTCTTTGCAAGAATATTAACATAAGCCTTGAAACTGATAGGAACATATTGTATGTTTGTTTTTATAGAATCACAGAATGCTTAAGGTTGGAAGGGACCTCTAGAGATCATCTAGTCCAACCCCCCTGCACACGCAGGGTCACCTACAGCAGGTGGCTCAGGACTGCGTCCAAGCGGGTTGGGAAGATCTCCAGAGAAGGAGACTCCACAGCCTCCCTGGGCAGCCTGTGCCAGGGCTCTGTCACCCTCACTGTCAAGAAATTTTTCCTTAAGTTCCTGTGGAACTTTTGGTGCTTCAGTTTGTGGCCGTTTCCTCTAGTCCTATCAGTGGCCACCACTGAGAAGAGGCAGCCCCATCCTCCTCACTGCCTCCCTTGAGGTCCTGATAGACGCTGATCAGGTCCCCTCTCAGCCTTCTCTTCTCCAGGCTGAACAGGCCCAGCTCTCTCAGCCTTTCCTCACAGGGCAGATGTTCCAGGCCCCGGATCATCCTCGTAGCCCTGCGCTGGACTCTCTCCAGCAGCTCCACATCCCCCTTGTACTGGGGAGCCCAGAACTGGACACAGGACTCCAGGTGTGGCCTCACCAGGGCTGATTAGAGGGGCAGGATCTCCTCCCTCGACCTGCTGGAGACGCTCTTCCTAATGCACCCCAGGATCCCATCGGCCTTCTTGGCCACGTTTTGTCTCTAAAAATATTTATAGAACTAAAAAATAATAAAGTTATGAAGACAAATGTGTATGTTACAGTCCAGAAGAGCTTTCCTTCCACTGGATGTGTTGGCTGGCTGTGTTTTCTGTTGCATCAGGAGGTGAAATTAGCACAAGGAGTCTGAGATGAAACTGTATTTATTATTCTGTGGATTAATGTTTTCATGTAATTTTTATGTTAGTATTCTAGACACAGCAAAATAAACCCAGTGGATAATTGGTATCAACACATGCTTATTGCTCTACAGAATTATGCCTATTAAGAAAGGGATTTTTTTCTCTATGCGTATTAAATTAATTTACTTAGTTGCAAAAAATTATAATTCATTAACAATGCATTGCTTCCTGAGTTCATGAAGGAAGTATTAATTGCATGCTGAGGTGACATTTATGCATCTTAGGAAAAGCGTGTAAGAGAACAGAAAATGTCACTGGCAATAGTTAATAACTATGCCTTGTTGCCTGGTTAAAAACTGCGGTCAAATCCAAAGTATTGGCTTGGTGAGCATTACCCTGCGGGGCACATTAGCCTGTGTGTGCACAGATTGGGCAAAGAATGGGGGAAGGAGCCACACCAGGTTCAGCCTCTTTCCCTGTTCTTGTTGCCCATCCCTCCACTGGCACCGTGTGGACACTGCGGGACCCAGAAGCCTTGCAGGTTTCACGGGAGCTGGTGGAGGGGAGAGCTGCCCTCAGGGTGCACAGAAACATCCACACATGAAGTTCACTGAGCTTGAACAGCTGCTGTGTCTGATGTATACAGGAATTACCCTTTGTCTCTGAGGGAATTAAATGTATATGATTACCTTCTGTTAATAGTAATTATTCATCAGGAGAAGAGTATACCCCACATGTGAGAATATTTATTGTAATCATGCCTCCACATTGTGCTTTCATTGTTAAGTAGAATGGGCTAAACTGAAATATCTAGCAGCTAGAATGTGTCCAAGAGATCTTATGTCATCAACCTAATAGGCAAAATGAGAGAAATGGGCAGGTAGCATTTAGCAGTCAACTGCTCTGCTTTCACTGGGTCAAGAAATACTTGATTCAGAGGAGCTACCTGAGGAAAATCTTTTGTAGCAGTGGTAGTAGCTCTGGCTTTCTTGGAAATATAATTGTTAATAATTGTGCTTCCAGGCTTAATTGTCCAAATTACCACTCTCTAAAGCCTTCATGGTTTTCTGTCATTGGATTTCTCTGATTTGACTTGATTCAGCTTAATGTCAGCAGCCTAGGCTGCTCACCTTTAGCATGCGTGCAAAACACATGTATATTGCATACACAGAGATATCAGTGATCTTTACTTCCGTAATGTAAGTTTAATTTTTTTTTTTTCTCTTCTCTTATCAGTATTTTCTGTTCAACTGAGCTTCATGTTTTTGACTTTCCTCTTCTCTACAAGGTAACCGAATGTACTGAAACAGAATGTTTGAATGTTTGTTGTATGTGGTATTTTTGTTCTGCGTATTTCAGTTTATACAGATGCATAAGGGCAGGTTTCTGGATAGGGGTGACTTCATTTTAATGTTCTTTTCATCTTTACTGCGTTTTTTTCTGTTAGCATTTCATAGGCTAACAGAGCAGGACCTGGATTCTGTCCTTTCTTGTATGTTAATTACAGCGTTGTTAAATCTCAATCAATCACTGCTATAACTCATCCTCTGAAAAAAATGGATTTGCACAGATGTCACTGAAGGTATAATTTGCCCTGCAGACATACTGGTGACATATGAGGGAGAGAACTCAGTTTGACTTTTTACATCTCAGGATACATTTGCTGGCCTTCAGTCGTCTTTGTATGCGTCAAATGTTCCTGTATTACATTTATGGAGTTTCTTGAAAGATAGCTGTCCTGAACAAATGTTTGGTAAAGGTGTTGCTTCCTTCTTAAATATAGACCGGGAAGAACTATTGGCCATTCATGCCTCAAAAAGTAGCCCAGTGAGAATGACTTACCGTTGTGTAGTCTCTTTGCTGCCTTTGGCCTTGACATTAGCCAAAGACAGAGTGAGTCGCTCGTGCGAGCATCTGCCATCGTGCTCCGGCTTACACTTGCTGGAGGATTTCCCTTAGCAGCACTCTTCCCTTAGCCTGGGAAGTGCAAGATACACAGCAGACTCCAGACGTATATTTAATATATATTACCCAATATCTGTAAGGAATAATTACAAAGGATTTTTCCCAATTGTAGAACCCCAAATGCCTCAAGTAATAGCCAAATCAAACAGTACAATTAATATTTGGCATTTTAGAAAGCTATTCCAATTTTGACCACGGTCATCCACTGGTCAGTAATAACGTACTGCTCTATGTAATTTTCTACACTTCCTTTTTTACCCACAACATGTAAGCCTCAGAAATAGTTTCTTGGTCAAGCAGAGGCAGAAAACTGTATTCTAAGTAGTTCTCATAGTTTAGACTAAATATATTATGTAAATGAAGCATTTTTGTTAATATTAAGTAGTAGGAAAAGAAATCATAGGACATTCTCTTTTTTTTACAGAGGCAAACTGGCCACTGGCATGTTGTTGAATGTTTCCAGAAGTAACTCTGGCTGGAATAAAGTTGTCCTACATACAGCATGTTCAGAATAGTTCCATTTCATGAGGGAGTGTATTCATTAGAGAGTGTGCCACAACCAAGAAACAATTCTGTTTTTAAAAAAAAAAAAAAAATATCAAACACTACTGTTCATTTCTGGGTAGAATTATTTCTGGCACTAGAATTGATCAAAGGGATGTGAAGCTGCATAGGGCTCCTCAAAGTATTGCATTTGATCGAAGATGTTTTAGGAAGGCTTTTGCTAACAGATTATTAAAATTCTTTCTTTTTAGGAATAACTCTGGTTTCACAGCAGCAGACACAGTGGCTATCATCTTCTGTTCCACACACAAATCCCTCACCCTGGGTAAGTCAGGATGAGAGAGCAAGATATTAATGTTTTCACATAGGGGAATTAAATGTTTATTAAAGGGGAGACAACTTGGTCTTTTCAGCTGAGACTTCAATGATTATGTGGTAAGACCGTCTCACTTAGGGAAAATGTGTTTTTTTTTTTTTTTTTTCTGTTTTTGTTCTGATGGTTCATCCAATATTGATAATATTTGACGTTTGTTCCTGAAAACAATTTAAGGTATATCTGCATAGTCCCACAGTAAAGATATATCTCAAAACCAGGTTGCACAAGAGAAAATCAAAACATATAGTCTATTCAGAAATCACAAAGAATCACAGTACTGTCTTCTGCTTAATATGAGCAAAATGTACGTGTTTGTTTTAAGAAGCTTGTAGTTTTTTGTTTTGTTTCTTTTTTTTGGCAGTGTTTTATTTATTAGAATTCATTTATCAAAACATTGTTGTGATATTTGTCACTTACAATCCCTTAGTGATAATAAGATGTTCTGATGGAAATTCACAGAATACCACTAAATCAGAGTCCTGTTTAGATTCACCTGATAGTGCTTCGTCCCTGTTATGTTCTGTCAGTGTAAGGATTCCAGCTTGAATATTTTCTTTTAGCCTTTTCAATATTAGCCTTTTCAAAGCTCTTCGGTTATATCTGTCAAAGATTAACACAGCTGGTGCTAATAACAAAGAAGGTAAAAACTCGTTTTGAAATAGGGGAAGAATGAGTCAGGGAGGACTTACAAAGGTGTGATGTTTTCAAATGAGCTTAATCCGGTAAAACTCATCTCAGGGTTCTGTGCTACAGCCAGTCCCGTGCTGCCAAATTATTAGCAAGTACTTCGAAAATCTGTGGGAAGGGAAGTAGTTCCTGGAAGACAAGAAAAGGGCAAACCACAGCTTCTCTTTTCAAAAGGGTATCAAGGAGGAGCTGAGGAATTACAAACCAATGAGTTTAACTTTGCTTGCTAGAAAACTACTGAAATAAATAGCTAAATAAATAATTTTAACAGTGCAGGAGAAAACAAATGAGTAACAGTCCCATAGATTTGTCAAATGTGTATTAACTCAGTCTAATTCCTTTCACACAAGGTTATGAGGTCCTGAGAGTTGGGGAGAAGTAGCAAAAGTTGTATGGCTTTACAGTACTATGGCTTTTGATGCTTCTGTATGACATTTGGGACTCCACAATTTGAAAATTATGTAAACCACCTGGAAGGAGTTCAGAAGAAAGCGACATGGATGATCATAGATCTCAAAAACATTATCTATGGGAAAGAGTCAAAAAATTGGGATTGGTGAGAGAAGTCTGAGCTCAGATACATAAATACGTAAGAATACGTATAAGGTAGATGCAAAGTAGAAATTACATTTTTCACAGTGGGCTTCGTAAAGGAAAGGACTTTTATTGCAACAAGGAGGATTTAAACTTATCAGTCAGGAAAACCTGTCTTACATGAAGACAGTTGAGCTTTGGAATATGTTGTCTACTGATGTCTTGGAATCTCATCATTGTAGACAAGCCTCAGTCAGGAGTTAGACAGCTCAACTTGGCCCAGCCTTGGAGCAGAAGATAGATTAAATGACACTTGAGCTGCTTTCCAGCCATGTGAGCTATGAAACCAAAGCCTCAAAAAATAAAGGAACTGTATCAGGAGGACAGTTACGTTTGTGTTTATAGAAAGTGGCCTCACACCTAAGTCATAGCATGCTACCATACCTGCCATTTTACTGATGTGGATAAACCTAGGACACAACTGGGATGCTACAGAGCAGAAGCTGGTTGTATTTTACAGCATCCTTCCTGCCTAATGAAAATACTTTTATACACGTTCTGTGAATGCCTTCTGTCAAGACACTCAGAAAAGAACTATGTTTTCTTTAATACTTAAGTCTTGAAGGGGCTTGCTTTCACCTGCTGAGAAATGAAGGCTTTTGGTCTTTCATCTGCTCTACCAAGCATCCTCCCATAGCTCATCTTGACCTGAGTTCTACACATACAACTGAATCAGTGCACTTCTATTCTGCTAGCACTCTCCTTTTTATATTTTGTTTTCTCATTGATAAGAGCCCAGTTCCATGTCCATAACTTGCTTGGCTTTTCTGCAGGATTTTTCCCAAGTGCTGTTGTCATTAGCACAGTCTCATTAATTGGATCTGCTTTGCATTTTGTAGAATTCTTTCCCCAAGTACACTGACAAAAATGCATTACTTGACTTCAGGTATTTCTACAGCTTCTCACTGGCTGTGCATGCTTTTACTCTGCTAATACAGGTCCCTCTCCAACACCAAAGTGTGCAAACTAAAACGAAAGAGGTTGATGATAGAGTGCAATATTGCAGCACTGTTTCTTGTCAACAGACTTTCATTTGTCACCTTCAGGTCAGACTGCTTTACCTTTGTCCTTGAAGAGCTGGTGCCTCTTGGAAGGTAATTTGCCTCCCAGAAGGCAGGTTACTGGACATCTGTCACTCTTAGACTTTTCTCCTTTGCACTATCTTTCCTTAATTCTCAGTGCCTGTGTTCAGATCCCTGAGAGGATGGGGCCTGCTTCCCTTGCTGTTTTCCCTCCCTGTCGTTGAGCTTCATCAAAGCTTTTTTGAGGCTTCCAGACTATTACTTTGTGTGGGTGGCCAGGGGCAGCACACCGTGAATTGCGAATCACCCTGGATGGGAAACGCTCTTTGTGGCAGTCCCTGGGAACCTGTCTTTGGCAAGCCTGAGGGCCCAGTACTCTTCTGTGTGCTACATAAGCACACCGTTTCGAGCTGGTTGTTTTTGAGGTCATCAGTATTTTTCTCTGTTTGGTACTTACAACTACCAGGTCCATATAGGATAGAGCTGCATAAATATATACTGCTATTTAAATGTGTAGGTGAATGCAGCATACTAGGAAGAGGGAAGAGCTGGTTATATGAAACTGTTTGCCCCTGAATTGATAATATAAACGGAAATTGGAATTGTTAATCAGAGCAACTAGCACATGTTCTTTCACTGAAGGTGGAAACAGGGTAGATATGATTTGTTTTTAAGGATCAGCTGTTTCTAAGTGACGGTTGAATGCATGTGCAACAGTCTTGTCTGTGTCCCTGATCTCAGTGGAAATAAGAAGAGACATAGGTATTTTGTCCCTCACTGTTTTTGTTGTTCTGTCACATTTCTCCTTGTCCAGAGGTGTTTACTGTAAGCCATGCAAGGGGAAAGCTTCTGTTCTCCTGCAGCGCAGAGAGTTTTTGCTCTCTCTGTCATTACAATGCCCGAAAGCCCAAACCGCACAGGACTTGGTTTTGTACGCATTGTAGAGATCTGCTTTGTTTGTCTCCAAGGTTGCCGTGGTAGTACATAAATGACCCCCCAACGCTTCTTCCTGCACTGTGGAATTGATTTCTCTTGACTTGGCAGGCGAAGCTCCGATAGGTACGTCTGGTCCATTCCCTGCGGGACTCAGAGTGGCACCGACAAAAGTGGGAGAAGCGCTGACAGCTTTAAAGCTTTAGAAGTGGTAATAGGAAAGGCATGAGAAGACATTTATAAGTCATTTTCTCCCACACCATATTATGAAACCAACTAATTCCCATGCAGAGCATGCTCATGAGGCCAACTGCCACTTCCACTGTTGAATCCATGAATAAGTGCTTGCTCTGCACGGAGATGAGTGCTGTTCCCATATGCTGGGTTTTATTTTGTAGACAGAACAGTTGACACACTTTTTGTCTCACAGATCAGAGTGCAGGGCATGTTTGTGTAAGGACAAATTATGCAGGGTAGATACCTTTGTGTTTCTCATTTAGGATTGCAAGTTAGTATTTTTGAATAGTGATGGGTACTTTGGCAGTTTTTAAATACATTTCATATGTAGAAAAATGCTTATTTATATTTCATTTAGCAAATGGAATGAGATATAAACTTACAAGTTGTGAGGATAAATGTAGTATGCACAATGCCCCCTGGCATATTCACCCACACTTTGTTCTTTTTCTCTCCTCCTTGTTCACATATATGCACAGTACATGTGAGCACACACATATGCAGGCATTTGATGCATGGCTTTTATTAGTGCATTTGCCATTGATTGATTAGTACTTAGTATTAGTACTTCTTCTATTGATTGATTGCAGATGAAGTGACTATTTGACCTTTAATTATGAGCCTTGCTATTGAAAATGACATTGAGCTATGGCTTCACATAATCCATCTGGAAAGCCCGACATGATGCCATTCCCTGGAGTTCATTCAGTGAGAAGAGAAGAGGCCTCAAGGAAGTGCAAAGCTATCAGTGTGGTTCATCTAAAAAAAAATGCTGCAGAGCTGTTGCTTGCACTTACACAAAAGTTGTGGCCAAGTATGGAACGCTGTTTTATATTTTGTAGAGTGAATTGCTAGCTAGAAGTTACAACTGAAATATAAAATGCAGAATTGTCGAAAAATATTTTTACTTCAGGTCTTTGTATTTATTATGTAAAAATATTTTACGAGCAGAAAATGGATTATTGCAACCTATTTTGGCTACCATAAGTGCAAGTATCAACACTGTAAGTATGATGGACAGCAGTTTTTTCCTTTTTTTTTTTTTTTTTTAGAAAAAAAAATATGAAATTAGGGTATTATTTGTGATGCACAGTGCGTTTTTCGTCATTTGGATTTAAGAATGTAGTAGTTCTTTTGTCATTGAATTCTTAAAGAAAAGCCATCAAAGCTTCTAGTTTGCAAAATACTTTCAAAAAAAGAATAGGATTAATTTTTCAAATGAAAGTCAAATCTCTAATTTTCCTTTAAAATATTTGTATTAATTTCAGTCAGCATTTTTTAATTAATCTTCTGCATGAATCTACTGCATGAATGCAGGATGTATAGTTTATACCTGAACAATTCTTAAAAGTCTGGTGTAATGCACAAGCGGATTCACAGACAACTCGATTTTCTGAGGGCAGATCATTTAGGCCACAGATTAATCAGCTCATCCTTTCTTTCCCTGAGATCTCCAGCTGCACAGTGTGTTCGTCATGCTCACAGAAACATCCAGCTTGCTCACAAATACCTGGACTTTGTTCATGTTTTCTACAGAAATCTCTTTAGAAGTTTTTGGAGGGTAAATAATATTTTTGCACAGCTTAAACCATCATTATTATTAGCTGTGCTTTTGCTTTGTCTGATTTATTGAGCTCTATGAATACTGTACTAATCAAGAGTAGACTCTTATTGTCTGGTGATAGTCAGCTCTCTCCTGTAGACAGAAAAATGCCAAAAGGTGCTAACTTGTGTTAAAATTAAATCTCCCTGATTTTTACAAGGTGGCATTTCTTGATAATTTTTTTAAGAGACACAAAGAAGGTAAAATTGGTGCTGAGTTACTCACCATAAGTAGATATTCAGGCCAAGCCCTGCCAAACCTGTGGTATTCTTGAAATGTGCTGTCTTTGCCTGCTCCCCAGCAGAGCATTGCCTTCAAGGCAGTGATTCATCAAGGTGCTTACCATGGCTAGCTCTGGGCAGGTGAATGGTTACACTAGAGATCTAGAAAGTAATCCTGGTTAACTGCTCTCCCAAAGTTTTCAAGAGTAAGATTTTTCTAGGCTGTCTTTTCAACTTCCAAATTTTCCTGTAAGTGCTGAGCAAGAGACATTACTGCTGGCCTCATGTCAGCCTTCCTACTGTTATTAGTGTTTGAAATCTTACATTTTCTTACATGTTCAAGACTCAGTCTCATTTCTTGCCTGAGTATCTGGTAGAGTGATGCAAGTGAAAATCATCTGGCTACTACTTTGGCTTGAATTGGTGAGGACGACCCTTCCAAAGAAGGGAAGCTGGTGGGAAGAATATGCTTGAAAGAAGGGATTCCCAGGGAAGGCTTTGCTTGGGCTAGTGTGTACCCCTGACTTGTGCCAAAGAGTTAGAAGTACCCTGTTGATGCCATTCCTGCTTCTGAATCCCAGGGATTTTAGTGGCTGCTGGTGCCCTTCCTGAGCTGTTATTGCGGCCCAACTCTCCACTCTTTCCTGTGAGTGCAGAGGATATTTCCTTGCGTTCTGAATGGCATGTGGAGGAGAAACTGTTCTGAATAGGGGCTGATAAATGACACATGCCTTCTTTGGCTGTAGTACTTGATTCTTTAGGACAAAACGAAAGGTTTTCCTCTTTAGTCTTTGCCCAGCAGTTGTTTTCAAGAACATGCAAGTGGTTGGCTGTGTTTCTTCTGGCACTGGGATTCTCATTTTCTCTATGCTTTCTTTCTCTCTGGAGAGCAAGAGCTAAGGGTTCATACTACATGAGCTAGAAGGGGAGACCAGGAGTACCTGGATTCACAAGTTTGTAGCCTAACTAGAGAGCAGGTAGGTGACTGCTCCTAGCTCATCTGTTTTTTGGAACCAACTAATTCTGGTTCTTACCAAGCAAGACTAACAAACAGGTTATTATCATGTCCTTAGCTTATTGTCTTTCTCACTGGACGCCCAAGGAAGACTCAGAAATGGCAATTGTTTTCAGTATGGCTGCCAGCTCAGAATAGCAAAACCAGACATAGTATCATTTTTTCGTGTGTGTGATTGGAAATAGTGCAAATCATAGAATCATAGAATGCCTAAGGTTAGAAGGGACCTCTAGAGATCATCTAGTCCAACCCCCCTGCACACGCAGGGTCACCTACAGCATGTGGCTCAGGACTGCGTCCAAGAGGGTTTGGAAGATCTCCAGAGAAGGAGACTCCACAACCCCCCTGGGCAGCCTGTGTCAGGGCTCTGTCACCCTCACTGTCAAAATTTTTTTCCTAAATGTTTCCTTCTTGCACAGACTACCTGATCCACCCATGCTGAGATGTCACGTTGTATGTGCACAGCACTTCTGTAATACTAAACTTACCACTCACTTGATGGGAACTCTCCATGAGGAGTCAGGCTGAGTAGGCTGTAGTTGCTGGGATAGGCTGTGTCAGTGCTGGGTTTTTTGTTTGTTTGTTTGTTTGTTTGTTTGTTTGTTTTTCTCTCCTCTCTCCTTGCTATTCATGCGAGTGGCTGGACAAACACCCATTAGTTAGGTCTTCTTCATATCAGAACAGCCCAGGGCTACACTTTCAGGAAGGTAATACACCTGGAAGTAGGAAATACTGAGTCAAATAAGTTCTAGCTTTCTATCTGCTTTTGGTCACAGAGTACCCCTGTTGGTTCTTCTATCACAGGATAGAAATCCCTGTTCCCCTGAATCCCTGTTGGTTTTTCTATCACAGGATTCACATTATAGCATGTCTACTATATTGCAGTTTACTGAGCGTTGACCTCTCTATGATTCCAGAAGGGGAAATACTAGAGGAAATTGAGGAATCTCCTTTCCTTTCTGACCTGAAACATACGTTTCTTTGATTAGACTTTGAATGTGGCAAGAAATTCTGCACCAGCTCCCAGGGCTTCCTTTTCATCTGTATACTCTGCCAGTAGTAGTTTTTTTATTAATATTTAGAAAGTTTGCCTCCAGCAGTACTAAAATGTGCATCAGAGGACAACAGTTGTTTACTGTGTTTGAACTGAAGAATCTCACCCAGGAGATCTCATTCACTTGAAGTTTACATCTCTCAATCTTGACTTGCAGAAAGAGATCGATGAATAACAATTGTCATTTCAGAGTTGCACCTCTCCAATTATTTATTTGGTTGTGTGTCTTCCCAGATGTACACAAAATTGGATCAGACATTAAAAACCAGCTTGCAGGTTTTTAATGACAGCAAGCTCATACCTCCTTACAATAAAAAAAATAAACACACATATCCAGCTGTAAAATGATAATGACACAAAACCCTTCCCCACCCTCCCTCTCTACCAAAAACAGTTGAAGTTAATTTATCTACTTTAAGAAACTACATCATACTCAGCAGACAGCTGACAGGTTACCCTAGGGAAGATCCACGTTTGGACATGACTCAAGGTTTTTTTTTTTTTTTTTTTTACCTCAAGCTGACAGAGGCTACAAGTGTCACCCATACTAAAGCAGTCGAGTATTGAAGATGATGTTGAGTCTCCCTGAGAGATTTGCTTCTACATGTGCTGCTCTCAGTGCACCTTTTGGCAGCCAGTCTGAGCTGCTGACTCCAGACACTTTAAAAAAAAAAAAAAAAAAAAAGCGGGTGTAACGATTTTAAAAAGCAGTAACACCACCAAAAATTAACAATCGAGTGATCTTATTGCAGACCAGGTTTGGAATCTGGAATAGGAGTCATCACCCAGGGCATGCACATCTAGAGTCCTAAAGTTTTAGGATGGGAAGCCCTCTAATTCTAGATAAAATAGATGAAATGATGCTGCTGTTTCAAAATATCTCCTCATATGGCTGGGACAGTGACGCTTTTCTGGCTTTGTAACTTCTTTCTTCACCACAAAAAATCCAGGTGGAAGAGAATTAAGGAAAAAATTATGTTAGTATTCCCGAAAGAATTTTTTTTTTTCCTTATGAAAAGAAGTAATTCTTTTCTTGTTTTACCATTTATAATGAATTTCTTATTTCATGTTTTCCTTTGCTTCAAGTCTTCAGGAGAAAAAAAGGCTTTTAGTTAAAAAATATGGTAGAACAGTTTGGAACATAATCTTTTCCTTCTTGAGTTTACAAATATAATAAGGGCAGTTATCAAACACGTTTGTTACAACTTTTTTAATGGTAGATAGAATCAAAATCCACATATTCAAAACTTCTCTGCTGAGAGAGCTCTTAGCACAAGTTTTGTGTGGAAAGGGTAATGATATAGTAAAACTCTCAGTTTCATGTTTTTAGGACATCAGTCTCTTTCCCAGATTTCCATTTAGTTTGTGGGTCTAACATATTAAACCTTCAAAGGTATTGGCTAAAAGAATTATAGAGAAAGGGAGGAAGGGGTTTCATTGCATTTGTGTGCACAAGCTTAGGTATTGCTGGTGAGTTACAAGGAAGAAGTTATCCTAGGCCTGCAGTGTATTAGCTCTGTGAAGAGTGACTTGATATCCAAGTAATAAAGAAAGATCTGAAGTGCTACAACAGGCTTACTGCATTCCTGTGCCTGTGCTGTGATTCCAAACAAAGGATAAATCACATTTTAAAAATGCCCCATGGTGGTTCAGTTCGTTCTCAAATACCCTGTTAACTAATTATTGCTATGGTGTTGTCAGACAGATGAGGTGTTGTGGAGTCAAAGGCACCAGTCTTGGATTGTTGGTGTTAAATGTTTCATTGTTAGCAGCTGGTGAGATTGTGTGTGTTGCTCATTAAACATCACTTCCAATCTGAATGCACCTCCTGAAAATCCAGAAATAGATCAAACTGTATGTTCTTTCTCTTTCTCCCATCTTTTTCATTTTTATTTACTTAAAATTTTGATGGTATCAAGATGTGCTGTTTCCTAGTAACTGCGCTTACGTTGCACAGTTACAGCTGATGTCTGTGTAGTTTCTCATTTCAATTACCCAAAGAACTAAAAAAGAATAGAAGAATTAGGAAAAAGTATACAAAGCATATTAGATTTTCTCCTTTTTGAATTTTGGTTAAAGTTAGGACAGAAGAAATACCTTATTCTTTATTTCTCTTCCTCCTTTTACTTCTGTATCCATATATTAGACCAGGCCAGTCTTTTAGAACCCAATGTGGGTCTCAGGCAGCTAGTACCTCATCTCAGATGGCAAAATTCATGCAGCCTAGTGTAACTGTACGGTCAATGGGATATAATCACATCTCTCAGTGATTCAGGGCAGAGTCCTGAATTCCACTACTTCTAGTGACTCAAAAGAAGAAAGTCATCTAGTGTAGGGCAAGGAACTATTGGAATATTCTAGTAAATCATTGTCCTTTCCCAGTGAGTGGGACGAAGGTGAAAATGTTGAAGATTAGGATCTATTTAGACCTTCCAACTGACCTAGGATTGCCTTCCATTCAGCAGTTTTACCCTGCAGCCTTTACAGGCTTCTTTAATCTCTCACCAGTCCCTTTTAAAACCTCCCTCTTAGATGTTTCTATTTTTACCACTTCATTCGCTTGTTTTTTTCTTTCCCTCATATTTAAAACTGAGATGAAATGTGAAAATATACTGAGAAAATAGTCTTATTTTTAATGAAAATATTTTAAGCACAAATCTTCATGCTGACTTCCTTGTGGGCAAGCAGGAAGGGGAAGGTAGTCTCAACTGCTGCATATAGTAAATAGAGCAGATCGTTCCCAATCGGACAACAAGTGTCTGACTTTTTTGACACTGTCTTTGCCAGAGTAAGCACAGAAGAACCCTGCTCTGTGAGCTTAGGCACAAGGTTTAATGAAGTATATGCCCACATTGACAGGCCTCTTCTCAGTTTTTAAAAAAATGCTATTTGACCTACTAATGTTCTTTTCACATCAACCCCTGAGATGAACCTTCAGAGAGGCAGAATAGCATGGAGTGGGTCAGAGAAGCTGCTGTCATGCGGCTGCTTCATCTTATGTATTACACTTCGAGACTGTGACAATTGAGATTTCTGAAAGATATAGATGAGTAGAAAAGAACACTGAAAATCCACTGGCTAAGATGTTTCTTCTAAGTATTTTCACTGCCTGTACGTGACAGTTGCTTTTCATTCTGATTTCCTGAATGACTTGTAGTTCCACAGCCCTAGTGTTGACCTCTCTGTTTTATACCAATCCTCTTTTTCTAAGAAGAAATGTTGGAGCATCTTATGATTTGAAATGTGTTTCAGTAATGTAAGCAATAAAATTTTAAGATAAATTGTTTGTTATGCAGACATTTAAGGGGGAAAAGCCTATACCATAAAGTACATAAGTAGAGCATCTAGCAGTAATTCTACTTTGGGTGAGAGAGATAATGGCCCAGGTTTTGATGGTAATAAAAATGTTCTATTAAGTTCTCTGAAACCATTGCAATGTGATAGAAAAGAGCAAATGATGAAACACTACTTTGAGGGAAGCTTACAAATTCAGAGAGCATAAAATAAACATATTAAAGTAGAAAAAAATCTGAGTTCCAATACTTATTGTTTTATCACTTCCATCGTGGGTATAGGATAAAAGAAAACCCTTACTTGCTCGTTAGAAGACGAAAGCTCTTACTTGAAGTTCTTACTTGGCAGATGTCAGTTGAAAGCTCTGCTAAGGAATATGCTGCAGTGTCAAACTCTGTTGGGTAATTTTAGACAAATGTGTCATGTGTGACATGGAAATATGGCATGCTGTACATTAGTGATTTCCCAAGTGTTTGGATCAGGTAGTAATGTGCTGAGAAAGTGCTCTTTATCTCTCCACGCTGTGTACTTGTATAGCAGTGGGGAAAAGCTTTTGGTAGAAATTACTTTAGTCAGAAGAAGAATCCATTTACAATATGTGCCTTCTAACATCTTTCAGACAATGCATTGTATTAAAGAGGCATTTTTTGATTAATGTTTTATAAACATTTTTCAGCATGACAGCTTAAAGTCCCTGTAAAATTGTAAATGCGTGCATAGTGCTCACTTCCATAAAGTCAAATGCCATCTCATAAAGTCTAGTTGGATTCTGTCAGCCACAGTGACACAGAATCAGTACCTTGGAGCATTAAAATTAATTTGTTTCATTTATATTACTGCAGTGATAGCTGGATGAAAAGAGTCCTATATTTAAATTCTCTTAAAAATACCTTCAAATCTTTTAGGATTTTTTATTATTATTATTATTTTACTATTAACTAAATGTAGTGAAGTGCAGCATAATATTTTCAGGGATCTTTTAGAAAGGTGACGACCAAATGTGAAAGTAGCAAAGGGAAGCAGGGGATGTGAGAGGTTGTACAGGGTGCAAAAGCTGCAGGAAGGATAAACAGTTTTCACTTGAGCGGGTTCCTAGGGAAGCAGCGGCCTTAGGTCTTGGGCTAAACCGCAGCCTTGGAGCCGAGCCGCAGCACTCCGGAGCAAGGGAGAGCAAATAGGGCTCTCTAGCAGAACTTGGGGGCAGTCCTCGTGCTCCTCCTTGCTGTTGTTGCAATTCTTGGAGGAAAGAGAAGCAGCTTTGCTCTTGCTGGCTTTTCAGGTGTGACATCTTCCTATGTGAAAAAAGGAAAATGAGAATAAACTCCTGGTCCTGGCCTACCCAACTTTTCTTCATTACCTTGGGCCTGCTGGAAGCTCAGTTATTTTGGTGGAAGTCCTCACAATTTACTGCAAGTGAGAGCAGAACCAAAGGTCTTGGGAAGCCAGAACAATCAGGCTGGGAGCCCAGGAGCAGAGAAGACAAGGAAAGAGAGAAAATGCAAATGGTGAGAAAGGTCAAGAGAGCCTGCGAATGCAAGAGCCAAAGTGCAATGAGGGAACATGGGTGAGCACTGACAGGAGGCGCAGAAGGGAGAAACTAGAGGCAAACAGGAGAAATTCAGGGTGAAAAAGCTGGGAATACCAGTGATCTTGTTTGTAAGGGAAATTTGTGGAATGATCCGAGCCTTCCCTCCTTTCTGCTGCTGCTCGTCCTTTAAGTCTGGTGAGATGCAGTTTTCTCATCCACCTGTTTCCTCATCCTTTGCGGAAGGTGGAGTAGAGCCCCAACTGGGGCCCAGCTTGGTCAGACTTGCTCCCGGCAAGGGCTCTTCAAAGCAGTTGGGCAGCTCAGCACCTTGTTGCACCCCTACTGCAAGTGGAGCTGCCCAAGCCAGCAGCGACATTGGTTTGGGAAAAAGGTGAGGGGGGTTGGTAGCAGTGCAGAACCAAGCAGCTGGAAAACTGTAACTTGAATGGGTGCCTGTCACGTGAGTCCTTAGGCCATGACAGCAGTCCTAAAACTTAGAAAAAACACACACACACACACACACACACACACACACACACACACAAACTGATAGTGCCAGTGTTCCTCCTTCAGTATCAATCAGGATGAAGACCCATGATGTCTCTGCTCATCTGCTCAAGTGCAGATGAGCCAGATTAAGTGACTCTGTGAAATCAAAACGGAATTATTATTTATACACATGAATATTACCTTAATGCTCCAGCTTGCGAGGGTAGGGGAAAAAAAAGGAGCAACTCTGTACTTTAAGTAAACTTAAGAGAATTGTAACTAAGCTATTGATTTGGTTTGTTTTATAATATATGTGATTTGATGTGATTTAAAATTTTGCTTGACTAATACAGTCCTATCATGTTCCATTTGCACTGGAAGCAATGGGCTATAACAGATGAGCCAGAAATTAGTGGACAGCCCAAAATAAAGATAACCTTGTCCTTTTTGCTTTGTCCTTTCTGGCTATCGGAAAGTTCTACACCCATCTCACTTTTTTTTTTTTTTTTTTTTTTTTTTTTTAATACAGTTTTGTTATAGCAGCACCAGTTCATGTCACTGATGTTTCAATCAGTGTTTCTGTTACAGCTTCTGTTAACACTGGATCTTTACCTCATCTTGAAAATGTTTCAGGTGAAGACTTAGATCAGCCCTTTAGTTATTCTTCTTTTGGCTGGGTTTCACTTTCTCCCCCACTTTTTTTTCTCCCTCACTTTTTTTTTCTTCTCATTCTTTTATCTTTTACAAATGCTTGCATTTTAATAGAAGAAAGAAAATCTCTTACAATAGATTTTTCATAATTAAGAATTTGCATGAGTCAGTTATATCTGTTAAAATCTTCTGGTTCTTTTATATTAGGCATTGGAAAGCATTAGCAATTATACTGATACTTGAAATTACTATGTATTGCTGTGGAAAAGTTTAGAGAATATTTTTAAAATAAATAAAATCCCAATGCTCTTTTCTTTAGCTTTGTGGTACCATTGCTGACACAAGTATTTGAGGCTGTGGTGCATGAATCTTTCTCATGAAATATTTTCCAAGAGTGTTGTGTATTGACTACAATTACAGAAATTGGAAAGCACGTAAAAAGGAAAAAAGGCTTTTTACAAGGCTTTTTTTTTTTTCATTAAACTAATGCTTACCTGTAAAAAGCATTATGATTACATTTTCACCAGTTAGTTTTCCTAGTAAATAATAGGAACTTTAATTGGACATTAGTGGCTCACAAAAACATATTGTTGTGACATGTATTTAAATAAACTGTGAATTAAGAACCTCTTTCTACATAGTGATCTAATTATATTGTCATACTAATTATAGTATTTTGTATTTAGATTTGACAACTTTAATTTTCTTTTCATAGTTTACTTTACATAGTTTTACATAGCTTTCCTATAGAGAAGATTTACCTTTTAGCCTAGATTTTTTTCTTTTTTTTTTTCTTCCATTCTAGAACATGTATATTAATTTAAAGATGGTCGTGGTCACTTTCAGTCCATTCTGTTCAGGTCTTTACCATTAGTTTTCTGTATGTCTTAGGTTAGTCACTTTAGTGTTCTGTGATTCTCTGTACAAGTCCTGTTCAGTTTACTAGAGAGTTTTTGGACCTATGCATGAAACTGCACTGCCAAAATACCAGGTACTTAAGAGCATATACACAGCATGTTCATAAGTTAAGAATCTAGATTATTTTTGTGCAATTAGAGAACAAAAAAGGTTCCACTGGCCTGAAGTTCAGACTAGGAAACAAGTAATAAAACCATTATCTGATTACCAAAACAGTACAATGGACATTTGAAGTAAATTACACTCTTTAATTTAATGCAAATGCCCATTTAATTTTTAGCCAAATACTATCTATTCCCATGCCTCAGAAATTAGTGTTAATAAGAAGTAGCTTTATTGTTTTGGTGGTAGGTCCATGATGGCTTTTTTAGAGATAATTATTTAATAATACTGAAATTAAGTCTGCAAATCTTTATTTGATTTAGCCTTTCCCTGGAAATATCCACATAAGTAAAGGCTACTGTAATGGGGACTAGATTGTTAGTGATTTAATGTGATGAAGCTAATTAAATTAATTAAAAGAAATTGTGCTGTGGAAACACCATGAAGAAATCAGCAAGCCTAGATGTGCATCAGGATAATGGTGCACTGGTGGAGCAGTAAATATTCAACAAATAAGTTGTTTCCTCACCTAGGGAGGAGGCAACTTTTATTAAGGAGACCTGGAAGGATGTTGAGAAGTGAAATATACCCAAGACTTGGAGAAAAATAAGTTTCTGTAAATACGGCAACTTCCGCTGATCTGAAACATGTACCACTTGGGAAGTAGAGGGCATGTACCACAGCTCAGCTTTTTATGACTACTGAGAGGGAGGGGCACAGAGGAGCTCTGTGGAAACTGTCCAGTCTGCTTCACTGCAAGGTTGGTGCTGGTGGAAGACTCCTAGAATGACATTCAAATCAGGTAGACAATAAGGTGTGTCCTCTCCTGAGGTATAGCAGCCGCTCTTGTTTGTGATTATCCAAACGTCTGGTCAGACGAGGCAGAGATTGCTAGCGAGCTTTGCCTGCACACATGCTTTATGGAGCATGCTAGCCAAGTTCCATGATTTAAACATTCTCTGAACAATAATGTGTTTGAAGTAAACATAATCTGTTTCATTGCAGTAGAACAAAATCAAATTTAATCTTACATGTCACTTCAACAGGTGGGAAGATTATGCATGGAAAAGTCTAATATAATCGGCATTGTTGATTACAAATTCAAGCTCATAGGAAAAATAGCCTATCCCTATTTTCAAACACTCACGTCTTCCAACATCTGGCAACTTCCAGGCTCCAGCTGCTCCCTAATTCTCCTTAGGCTTGACCACTTCTTATTTTCACTCAGGTTGTTAGACCTTTCCTCTCTCTTCTCTTCTGAAACATAGATATAAGCCAGAGCATGGGAGGCAGCTTGGTACTTACCTGCTAGTAGGGAATATGCAAGCAAAACACAATCCTTCTCCAATGGTGGAAACACCAAGGAAAGATTGCAAGCAGGAATTGGGCAGGGTGGTGAAACAGAGCACAGCAAGCTGAAGTAGCAAATAAAGAGTATACAAAACTCTTGTGCTGTAGCAGAATGCATTTTACATCAAATGTTCACAGAAGTTTGACAGCTATCAACATAATAGAAAATATCTTCTAAGATATTCTTCCACTCCTTCCTTTCTGCCACTGAAATGCTTTCTCCACAGTGGAATTTTTATCTATATTCTTCTGCTTGTTTGTTTGTTTGAAAATACTCCCGAGTCTTTATTTTATTTCCTTTTGGATGCTTTGGTGAAATCTCAATGCAGTATAAAATGTTTCACTGTAATTCTTGGCACAAAATCTGAGGTGAGAATCTGTGTCCTGTTTTTCTGCCTGCAGGGATTCCAATGCTGAAGATAGTGTTTGCAGGATACGAGCACCTGTCCTTAATTTCCGTCCCCTTACTCATCTATCACCCTGCTCAGATTCTTCTTGGCAGTCTGTTGGTACCAACAATAAAATCTTGGATGGTTTCTAGACAAAAGGTAAGAATTGCTCTTATAGGTGTAGAATGAAAGACTACTGTGAGAGGAAAAAAAAAAAAAAAACACCTAAAATAAGTCTAAAATACTTCAGGTTCCTTTTTGTAGATCCCATGGTAGCAATTTATCTGTTTCTCTATCTCCTCTGTTGCAGTGATAATCATAGTGGCCTTAAATTAAAAATGGCTTTATCCCCTTGGCTTTGAAACAAATTCAAATACAGAAGTTTACATCTCTACAGCTAGCTCTTTTCATAGGAGCAAGCATTCAAATACAAAATGTGCTCCATAGGAATGGCTCAATCTTTAGCTAATAATCACAGCCTTGGACCTGTCCTGGGGAGATGTCCACTGTGCACTGGCATGGGAGCTTGGGGAACTAGGCAAAGCAAGGGCCCTTTGTGAACTGAAGGACTAAATTTTTCAAATGTTTCTTTACGTGGTTACCCTTTATGGCAGCAAGAAGTCTGTGAGAGTCTATTTTACACCAAAATATGGCATGGGATGACTGGTAGGATTATAGCATTATAACCTAGAGCTTTTCGCAGTGACATTAGTGATTCAAACTCCACTTCGCTCTGTACTGACTAAAAGGATTCAGATCTACCAGCCATTCTGTCACCTATTTGAAATAATTGCAATGGTTTTGGTCCAGTTCTCAGAAGAGGAGTAACCATCTCATGAAAGATGGTTCTTACAACTGATTTTAATGCTGTCTGTAATGTTCTGAGATTATAAGGATTAAGTGGCTGTGGCAGCTGTGTCCCCTATATACAATCATTCAAGGTAAAGGTCAAGACATATATTGTAGGAAGCCGAGTTCCACCAGTATTCTGCGTTTTCCAGTGGAGATATTTTTTTAAAAAAAATCTTCCTTGTTTCCAGTTTGCAGCCCAGACCAGCAGGTCATTTTATTAGCTTCACTCCACTGAAGTCACATTGCTAACTCGACTGCTAAATTCTCCAAATCTGTAACTTTGTGGGAATCTACTTTCAGTTATCTGAATTGTAAAAAGCTTGGAAAGCTTTGGTTTTCCAGGAATTGTGCCCAAAATTCCAGATCTTGTGAAGATAATACCCATCTCAACATCCAAAAGTGGATATCATACATCAGTTTTTGAGACTCTGTTGGTCTGAAAGTCATGGCAATTAAAAAGAAATCTTTTTCCAACTGAAATTATCAAGAGACATTAGTAGACCTCATTAAAATTGTGTAAGGGAAATGCTGTGCTGTCCCAGCAGAAAGCCAGCCTGCAGTTGACACCACCAGTGAAAGAGCGATCCCCGCAATGCTGGCTTCTCTTTGTCATCTCACTGCTTCCAGCTGCCAAAACAGGGAATGTGGCTGGAGCTCATCCAGGCAGCCCTGATCCTCAGGGCTCTGCTGGCCTGTTGGGGCTGCTGTCAGTTGCTGCACATTAACACAGCCATTGAGCAGGGCATCAGGAAAGTCAACCAGTACTAGAGAGATTTAAGGTTCACCAGCACTAGTTTCTTATTCATTAAGCATCAAATAAGCCTTCTGTGCTAATCAGACTGTAATGCAACCGTAAAGCTACTTTGGGGGATCGTTGCTCTGTTAATACTGTTCCTCCACTAGGTCTTCTGTATTATTCACAAATGTTATTTTAATTACTCTTAAAAAAATCAGTGAGGTTGGGTTTGGTACAGTTGCAATAAGTATAATAGAGGGTTGTGACTGGATAATGGTCTCTTGCTTTGAAAATAAACATGTCATCATCACCCTTGATGTTTATTTTCTATAAACACCTTGGCTTCACTTTGGCATCTCTCTTGCAGAGGGAGGCAGTTATCCAGTCACAGTACTCAGCTGCAGTGACATTCTTACTTAATTATGAAAGTACATGTGATCTGCTTGTATGAAATTGAATTTAAATATTTAGAGGTTTATCTACACTAAGGTATTTCTAGTTTGTAAATATGGCAGCAGAATCTGCCAAACTACAAAGGAAAAAATTGTTTCCCCAAACAAGATGTGGAAGGATGTCTCTCTCCTAAGTCTCTTGCTGAATAATATCCCAAAGTTTAATCTCAAATGGCTAGATTTAACAGTAGTTAAATGCTGGTGTTTCTGAATGCTGGTATTTCTGAAGGGAATATAGCCTATTTATTTTTAAAGGTTTGGATTTTTTTAAAGGATTTACATTTGTGCTGGAGTGTTTTCCACGTAGCGCTTACAAGCTTTAAATGTACAATATTAAAGGTTAATATCTACAATAGACGACCCATCAGTTTTCATCTCAAACTGAAAATTGTTTGTTCAGCCAGTCCTGTAGAAATGATAGTCTCTCACCCACTGAGCGAGGTTAGTCTCTCAGGGTGTCTCCCCCAGAAGCCAAGGGAAATAGAGGTTACA
>VZSV01000024.1:2773444-2783476 GCA_013398735.1 Nothocercus julius
ATGTCACCTGGCATAAGATTATCTCTGGCCTAGTGGACTTTGGCTTACTATTAACATTTCTCTGCAAGGAGGGCATAAACATTGCAGGTGCCTGACATTCACCAGTGCAGCAGCAACTATCCTCTGAGCAAGCTTTGAGCCATGTCAAAGGAGGCCAGAACGCACAAAGATGCTTGCAAAAGTTTTCTTCATGGTCTTTCCCTAAGTAGGTCAGAAGCTGTTGCATCTATGCCACAGGGGTGTGTGTGTGTGTGTGTGTGTGTGTGTGTTTGTTTGCTGAGGGGGGTCCCAACAAATGCGTTCTAAAGGACATCTGAGACTTGGCTTCCCCCGCTAGCCGTGTTCCTAATGTTTCCTTGTTAAGGCTACCTCTATATGAGGAGGTTGCGCCGGGCTACCAGAGAGCAAGTACCATTGCAAAGGCCAGATCAGTACAAAACCTGGAATGGTCTGCCAGCTGCACACTGCTACCTCTCTACTCTGCAGGAGGACACAGAGCATTTTGTTGCTACTAAAATAAAGAGCTTGTATATAAAAGAAAAAAAAAAAAAGTTCAAAAAAGTGACTGTTTTTCTTTACTGTTCACAGGCACTGAAGTTAACCAGGCAGCCCAAAGCACCTGTGAAGGTATAACAATGGAGGTAGCCCGTGTCCCAGTGAATGTATATATGTACTATACTGTATACACAGACAAATGAGACAACTGGGTATCTGTGAATGTTGCTTCAGTGCATATTTTATTTTTATATATACATATATATATATTAAAAAGATACCTGTTTAAGTGCCTTACAAATACATTTTTTGGCAAAAACATTGTTTCCAGAAGCCACTTTGATGGTTACTGCAAGAGGTTGTACAGTATTTTGGAGTCCTTTAGTTTTTATTTTTCTAACTGAGTGAATGGTCATAACTACCAGCTGTCTTTCTTCCATTGCCCCTGCTTTGAAACCAGGGTGCGGCAGCTCTAAGTTTTTGTTTTAAGCTAGCCAAATGACCAGAAGCCTACCCCACTGCGGGCTTACCCTGAGGAAGAGCTTTCTGAAGGTTTTTTTTTCAACGTTGACTTGAATTGTGTGATTCTGTTACGCTCCCTAGTCATATGACTGTGACATGCCTTTTTCTTCTGAGTTTGTGTATTCTCAGCGTGGGGCCATCCGTTGGATAGAAGCTGAGAAGCATGAATTATTTGCATTTGTTGACACAGTTGTCTAGACATTCCTTCAAAGTTAATGTTTTTTCAAGAAAATTCTTTCAATTCCATTGTATGATATTGTGCCATTGTATATCTTAAATGCCTCATAAGCTTCTTCAAAGAAATGGTCTGGTGCTTGGGTTATGAGTGAAGTATTTGTGTTTGCAGCTAGGACATCTTTTCCAATTTTTTTTTTTTTTCTTTTTTTACTTTTCCTTCCACCAGTGCAATGCACAGAAGTCTGCAGTGACAGCATTTAGGATGCTCATATTTAAACAGCATCTTTATTGTAGTAAACCAAGCTAAGTTTTTTATACTGCTGCATGGTAATGAATAACAGCTTGCACAGATGAGCAAGTTGAAGATTTTTTTTTTGCCAATTAAAGGGATCCTTTTGGTAACAAAGAACACTACCTTAGTTAATTTGATAATCAATGAGAACTTTTTAAAAAAATCAGGTGTTGCTATTTGTAATGATATTCTTTAAAAAAAAAAATGAAATACTATTTGTGCAAGTAAAGATAAAAAAACACAGGCAAATGTTTAGACACAGAGCCAGCCCCACATCTTATCCAAGAGATTAAGGTTTCAGGAGGAGTGCACTAGTCAGGACTCTTGAGATATATCCATCTGCAAAAATTGTGCTGGCAATTCTGCATTAAGACATTAAAAGGAATGAAAGAAGTAGGTCAAACAGGGATTGATTTAAGCTCAGAAGTGTCTTGTGTGTCGTGGTTAACATTGCACTGAGTTGCACCATTAACTGCAGACACTTTGGAGCAGATCTTCAGCAGGTGAATTACCATAGCACTGATAGCGCTATAGATATTTACACAAGCCAATATCTTTTCTATGAGGATAGGCACCTGAAACTTATATCCCTTTACCTTAGTGAAAAAAATCATGTTTGATTTTATCTAGTTTGTTATTGCTAATTTAACTTCAAGAAATAAGTTTGTTACCAATCAGCAGTGCTTTAACTGATGGTCAGTGCAAAGTGTCTCTTTGAGTTCTCCATATAAGAAATTACCAGGGGTTGACAGCGAAACCTTGTTCAAAATCATCATCAGCAATTGTAAGGAAACTGCATAACGAAAGTACGTGATGTGGTAATGTTTTGAATTCTCTCCTTTCCACGGAGGGGAAGGGACCTGGGCGCAGCGAGCCTGTGTGAGGGCTGAGAGGTGCCACCTGTCACCAGTCTGCTCCAGTGCTGCGCTCTGTTCTCACGGGCCGGGGGCTCACAGTATGGATGCGGGTGTCCCTGGAGAACAGGCACGGCTCCACCAACGGGCCAGCCTGAGAGGTCATTAGAGAGAATAGCATGTATGTTCTTGACCCGAATTAAGGGTTCCCCTTCTTAAGCAGGCTAACCAGAAATTGGCTCTATGTGTCAAAATTCCTTTGTCTGTGCTTAAAATCCTGACCAGAGCAGAGAGCCCTGATGCCAGGCAGTTTCCCTCTGTGCTGTTTCCCAAAATCTCTCCTGAATTTTCAGAGCATGTAAAGACTTAATCCCAATCCCACTGAAATCTGTGAAGTGCTCTGTTGGTTTTAAATGGCAAAGGAGTAAGATCAAGGAGAGTGCTGGGTTTTTCTTTTTTCTTTTTATTTTGAATATGCAGGCAGAATTCAAGCATAGACTTATTTCTTCCACTTCTGTGGTTGTATCTATGCCAAGTAGTCAATACACTGCAAATACACTTACTGAGCTACCTCTGAGTACTGAATCTCCTGTTTTCAGTACATCCAACAACTTGCTTAAATTCCAAGGAAAACATCCTTTTTTCTTTGTTAGATATTTTCTGTGCTTAAGACTATTTCAAACTATTTTAAGAGAGAGTTTTGCTAGGTCTTTTACAAAGTCATTGCTTATTTCTTGGGGCAGCCTAAATGTTATGTAAATTTTTTCTTAAACCTAAATGAGTGTTGGAGGTGTTGATCTGAAGGGAATATAAAGCAAAACCGAAATACATTTTTTAAATACTTAATGAAACTTAATTATTCATATCAATTCTGCTATGTTTGAAGACTGTTAAGCTGTTAGTTTTATGCCTTCCTATTATGCGTTTGTCTTTAATAAACAGAATGGTTTTGAATCTTAATTACTTTACTTGTCCACCTTAAAGAAAATCTGTAAACTGTATAAACATATTTTATCAACTAGATTTGGGGAAAGAAGGCCCTCTTTCTCTGCAGTTTCTTTCAGACAGATATAGAAAACTTTAAATAGTTGTACATTTAAAAAAAAAAAAGCAAGAATCAGAGAAAATTATGATCACAGAATCAGAGAAAATTATGATCAGATGAAACTTAATTGAATATCAACATTTTTAAAGTAGAGGATTAAAACAGTTCTAAATGTTTCTTAGCTCTTTTAACTGAGACATCTAATATTGATCATAATAAGATGAAACTAGTGGCAAATGAGAACTTTGTCTATGTTCAAACATGACAATTTTCTTGATCATTAACACTTCTTAGCTTTTACATATCTATAATCCCATCAAATGGTATCAGTGGGGGGAAAAAAGCTTTAGAACAGTGAAACAGCACTTCAGAGTTCACAGGGATTCTCAGCACCTTTTTGTTGGGTTCCTCAAATATTTCCACTCCCCTTTTATGCTCTAAATTGAGAAGCGCAATCCTCCAGTAATAGATTCAGGACAAATAACCTCCTACATATTTA
Source organism: Nothocercus julius (assembly GCA_013398735.1). Lineage (NCBI taxonomy): Eukaryota > Metazoa > Chordata > Aves > Tinamiformes > Tinamidae > Nothocercus > Nothocercus julius. The sequence continues at coordinate 2,777,329 of VZSV01000024.1, forward strand.
AAATCAAGATCTATAGTGTATGAGTTTATATATATATATATATATATATATATCCTTTACTTAGTTTGAATAGACTATGACAGAAAAGCCACAGAAAAGTAAAGTCCCAGCAGAAGCTGGACAGTTGTACTTTTTTTTACAGACCAAAAGGAGAGTAATCCAGTAGTTTGTTTTTTTGAAAATACAGACCTGTATGTTGTTCTGACAGTCAGGGAGAGAGGAGCCTGTTTTGTAACATGTTCCCTTGTCATTATTTTCGTCTTCAGTTTTATCTGTGTGGTTTTCTATGGAAATATCTTGACAGCAGGAGGTTAGAAAGCAAGATGAAATATTGTGTGTCTGCAAGCACATATATTTATGTGTTAAGTGCATACGTGCATAATATCCCATCAGATGTGTGTGTAGAAATCACTAGCAAGGACCAAGTCCCTGGTATACCTTTTTTGCAAGTCTGCATATGGAGAAAGAATTTCTTTTCTGATGTTATTCTGACATTAAAAATGAAATTTCAAATACTGAATTGTGTTTTGTATTGAATTGTAATCTCATACAGAAGCTCTGCAGCAGATGATGGCAGTATTGTATTTTTAAGCTGGATACTGTTTTGCACCTAAATAGACGTTGATGCATTCAGGAAATGCAATGTGGTAAGAGGTCAAATCATAGTTTATCCATTTTGTTATAATCTAGTTGCATTTATATTACTATTTTTATAAAGTGCTAGAAAAAAAATACAGTCCCTTGCAAACATGCCAAATAGACATGAGACTGAATTCTGCCCTTGGTGGCATTGCACATTTCCAGCGAAAGGGCTGTTAAGCTGTAGAACAGCCTCCCTAGGGAGGGTGTTTGAAAAGCCCTGCTATTGTTCTAACAATGCGCTCTGATAATGTAGCGTATGAAGAGAGTAAATGAAGGGTATTTCACTTTACATTTGATAGCTTGCCCTTTCCAGCAGGTAACAGACCTAATCTCTCTTGTCCCTGCTTCAGTGGGTGGCCCCCAGTCTCCTAGATCAAAACTACAGCATCAGATTGGAACAGTGTCAGAAAAGGTGTCACTGTCTCCTCTTTGTGGTTTTCTTGCCTGAACCACAGATCCCTTATGGTCATTATACTGTAAGCTCTTTTGAGGATGCACTCAATTAAATTCTCTTAAGTTTTTGTGTACAGTTCCTCTAAAATTCTGATACCACAGTGAACACCCTGCAGGACGGTAAGTAAGCTTCTTGAGTAGTGCAGACAAGTGTTCTCCAGTGGCTTTAGATTATCAGGACTGGAAAAAGCAGTGCCAGGGAATACAGGTGTAAGGCACTGCTCCAGCCAGGTCTGCTTCCCGCTGGTATCTAGAGCTGTAGCAGAGGTCACGAAACCAACCTCTGAATTGCTTTCTTGCCAGGAAGGTGGAGAGCGAGATCTTCAGTGAGAAGTGAAATTAAATTTGTTAGTGATTAAAAGGACGAGAGAGATGTGCTGGAAGCACTTGGTGCTGATGAGGCCTCTCAGCTGCTCCCCTAAGCAAATTGCAGTCTCAGTGGAATATCAGCTTCTCAGTCCATCAAATGGCAGTAATTGAGTCTAGAGCTGATCGGAGCATGAGTCACCGCTTAATTTTCTCATCAGTGGAGGCCAAATTTTCACAATATTTTTAGATGCATTTCCGCAAAGATCTCTGCCAGCCAGTGACCTATAGAGTGACAACGAAATGAGCAAAAGCTGCTGTTGAATCAGACTCTGCTGTCTGCCACCTACCTACCGACTGCAATTTTGGGCAGAGAGGGCAGGTAGATCAAAGGCCTTGTCGTTGTTACAGGGAAAAGAGCCCCACTGAGTTGATTCCAAAAGCTGCATTTGCTAAATGAAACATATTCTTAGACGTTAGTACTCTTCCTGAATCCCTGAGTGTCGGGGCTCAGCTCACCTAAGAAAAAAAAATACAGAAGCCAATGCCAGCTCTTGCTGAGAAGTAATGTAATAAAGGAGAGCTGTGTGGCTACTAAAATAACCTGTTAACTCTTAGAATATCTAGTAGGTCCAGATCGCCTTGGATTCTGCATATCCCAGACTGAAAGCCGGAGTGTGTTTAAACATTGATGGTAATCCTTGTTCGAAGAGACGGTGGATACTTAACAGCTGCAGCGCCTGGAAGAGGCAGTTTATCTCCGAAGGGGCCTGTGCTGGTGCGTACTACCCACTCGTTGCTTGTGTTCAAACTTGCCACCTGGCACAACCATTTCTCACTCAGTTAATCATAAGAGAAGAACTGGTTTGGGTGGCATCCTCTGTGTGTGGGCTCCATCTAGTATGATTGTAACAAAATCAAAGGCTTGCAGATGTTAGCATGCAGGTCTTAGTTCATCTCTGTAAGAGAAAAATTATTTATGGCTATGTTATCCTATGGAAAGGTTTCAAATTGTAAGGGAAATCAGCTGTTTTAAGAAAAAAACACGGGCTGCCTTGAAGGAAAGATGATTTCATTGATATGATTAAAAAAAATTATAGAGGTCATGTGAGAACTGGCCTTTTGCCAAAAGAATTGCAGAAAATAAAATTTGAGAGTCCCGTGACAATAATTGGGAATGAAATTCTATTGACAAAAGCTTTTAAAATCATGTGCTCTGTCCATTTCCTAGCACTGTGACGGCAGCGCTTCCCAATCAGTGGCCTTTGTCTGCTACACAGCCCATGCTAGAGATGATAAAAAAAATTGTTTTGATTTCCTGGTGCCTTGCTCATGTGGCTTTGCCACTTCTTATGAAGAATGTTTGATGGTATCTGCAATTAAATATCTTTTCCCTATCTTCCACTTTATTTCCCTTTTTTAACTTTTCCCAGGTGCTCATAATTAAAATGTTTGGTGTCATCATCAGTAAAGACACTTTCTTCTTAGAGCTTGATTGTGACATTGGACCGCTAGCATGATGCAGTGATGCTCCTGGTGCAGTTTGGATTCTGCCTTGGACAAATAAAAACTCTCTTGCCTTTTCCCATCCTCTCTTCCCCCTCACTGCTCACTCTTTACCTGTCTGAAAAGCACAGGTGATACTTTCTACCCTGGCCCCAGGCATTACGTGACGTAGCGCTGCGATCCCGTCCCCTAATGGCATGACAGCCTGGCTGTCACTGAAAAACTGGGGCAGCATTCCGCGATGCTGCCTGGGGGAAGCAGAAGTCAGCTTGGTACGTTCACACTGAAGAACTTCACCTGCCCAAATCCTGACTCTCATGGCTTTTTTGCTAGGCCTTACAGCTTCACCTGTAACTCAGTGTTGTCTCCATCATATGCACTGATGGTCCTTTGTGCCATCCCACTGTGTGCATTAGTTGCATCTGCCCATCAACCTTCATTTCTGATTGTTCCCCCCTTAAGTCTTGACAGGAACGTAAGCAATATATAAATAGCTAGTATGTAAATACTAAAACCAGGAGATTCTGGGAAAATTGCACTCGAGTAGAGGATGTTAGGATCTTGGGAAATAATTTTGCTGTCTGGATAACACCTTTTGAAGAGCCGATTCCAACCCCTTTTGGCCTTACTGAGCTAGTTTGACAGGCATACTCCTACGTGAGTAAAACAAAAAAAAAGCATTGATACAAAATGAGCAGAATGCAAACCTAGATTGATACTCCTGGACCAAAGTCTCCACTTGATGCTGGTAGTAGTGGCATCATGGAAAATGTATATATGAGTTACTACGCAGTATGCTTTGCCAAGGTCTTCAGCAAATGCTTGCTTGTTCTGTTTTGCAGTTTTGCTTTAAATTTGAGAAACTTCAGGAGGACCTCAATATTTTCCTTTAAATTTTTTTTTTTCAGTGAAATCTTTCAGATCCCTTTTTGTCTGAAAAATTAACTGCAGTTGCCGAACAATGGCTTGGGACTGAAAGATGCATGTAAAATATTTGACTTAGGCATTCACTATGCTCTTTCCCCAAAACACACACATAGCCCTTCAAGTACCTCACATAGAATTGTTTAAAACCCCCTGTAGAAAACTTGCGTAACGTATCTGTTTAGCTCCAGTTCCCTGCTAAACCGCAGGATATCCCAGAAGCACAATAGCGTACTAAAAATAAAGAGTATGACACAATTTCAGCCAGCTAATACGATAACTCTCTCTGATGCAGTTCACGGAGTGTTAATGTGGGAAGTCTGTATCCTTTCAGCTCAGCTGTCTGTGAGCATTGCACGCAGATCTCCGTAAGCTGCAGTCAAATCCCACGGCCACGTTAATGGCAACGTGGGATCAGTACTTCCCCAGCGTGCTTGTATTTTTGCCACCCTTTGTGTAAAAACTCCCCTTTTTCTGGCCCCTCCAAATGTAAAAACATAGCTGAGTTGTGATACATGAGATTTCTGTGAGTCGGAGGAAGGGAATTAACGGCGCTGTGGTCTGTGGAGTCTCTCCTTTGGCTTCAGCATGGTTTAGATCAGGTAACAAGTATTTGTGATATAGAACAACCACAGCCTGCTTGCTTGCAAAGGGCACAGAGAGCTGCACAGGGCAACATTATCACGCGCAGAAGTTCCCAAGTAATCTCATTTAAAGTATCATGTTATTATTTAAATATATTAAAATTTGCCAGTAACAGTTTTTGAATGTTTTTAGGTGTATTCTTTAAGGAAGGTGAATACTGAATGGGGGAAAAAAACTACTCTCCCTATAAAACAGTATGTATATTAAACCATTATTTTTTACCCTCTGTAATTTAATATTTCACATATATTAACAAAGCTGTTTTACTGGTTTAGCTCTTTATTTTCAACAGTGAAGTCTCTCTGCTAATTCATCCTGTTTGAAGTAGATTTTTAGCTTTGGTTCATGCATAACTATGTTCCATTGTATTGTGAGCTACAGCTTTCTATGTTTAAAAATTAAATTTATTCATGAGAGATTGCAATACATTTTTCAGTATTAGAGAAAATAATCCAAACTTGCCATGTTAAGGTGGTGTAGTGGTATTGTTTGAATAGCTGCTGCTTGGAACGTGCTCATTTCTTCTCAGAAGCTCCAAGTTAGGAGTTTATTGTCTTAGCAGCAAGGTGTTTGCTCTGAACAAAATCCCAGAAGCACAGTACATTAGCAGAAGGAGAGGAATATTTACAGAATAATTCAACTGAAGTCTTTCACAAATTACAAATGTAAAGACAGAGAAAAGGGTTCCTTTTTAAAACACCACTTGTGTTTCAGTGATGCCGAGTAAGGTAAGTAACGCTCTTCTGATTAACAGTTAAGCCTTGAGGGAGTTTTGTTTGTTTTAAAAAAGACTTTATCAGGCTTTTTTTTTTTTTTTCTTTTCTCCCTCAAATTCATCCTTTCTTGTAATTTTCCCTATGTCCCGCATGGGGAAATGGACTTCCACCTGAAGAAAAGTTTCCATGTCTTCCTAGCCTACATTAAACTCACCCCGATAAATGGGAACTACTATTTGCTCCAGGAAGAACAAACAGGCTTTGCCAGATCAGCCACCAAATGCGCAGCGCACCTTTCTGTATGTTACTGGTTGAAAATCATAATGGTTACTCCAAAACAATCGAAAGATGGAAAAAATCTCAGATCAGCTCTTTGACTTGCAGAGACGAATTTGGACTGGGCTTGTCCTGAGCTCCGTTTCTGTGTTTGCAGGTGGCGGACCTAAGCGCGGCAGCCCAGCTCGCACCGCAGCCCTGGGAATTCTTCCCACCGCGTCACGTCTGCGCCCTGGTGGGATGGGGATTTCGCCGCCGCGTGCGCCCGGGCACTGCAAGTAAGTGGAAGGCAGCTCTCTTCCCAGGCCCACGGAGTGCAGCGAGCCTCCCGAAGAGCCAGCGAGACGGAACACGCAAAGGCGCCTCCGTCCCGCCCTGCCCCACGGCCGCCTCTGCGCGCGCGGCGCCGCCTGCTCCCCGCGAGCTCCCGGGCGGCCACACCACGAGCGAGTCCCCACCGCCCGCCCCCGGCTCCCCTGCGGGGAGCGAAACCAGCCGCGGCCGTGACCTGCCGCCGCTCATCCCCCCGGCGAAGATGGCGGCGGGGGCCCGCTGCCCTGCGGGGGGGACGCGAAGGTTGGAGCGTTAACGGTCGCGAAGGGCCGGGTTCGAGCGTTAACGGCCGCCCGGGCTCGGCGCGTGCTGCGCCACCGGCCTAGCGGCTTTAACGGTTTAACGGT
>VZSV01000024.1:2783777-2812002 GCA_013398735.1 Nothocercus julius
CTCGGCCGCGGCAGCTCCGGGGGCCGCCGGGCGGGCACCCGCGTTGTTTTTAACAGCACTGGGAATTGCGGTCAAAATGAGGGCTCTGCTGTGCTAGGTGTGGAGACAAAAAATGTCTTCATTGCCGATGGACTTAGGCTGTCACAAAAGCAAACATGAAAGCATGTAAAAGCGTTTGCCCAGGTGGTTTTATCTCTGTGTAAGGTAGCAGTCACAGTTTTATTTTCATTTCTTTCTTGTGGAAAAGGCTTCCATAAAACACCTTTAAAAGCACTAGGAACTGTGTGTTTGGCTCTCGCCTGTACTGTGGACACATGTTCCTTACAGCAGCAGCAAGCGCCAGTCACTCCGTGGTAAGGCTGTGAAAAAGATGATTAATTCTTGTTTTGGCCAAGATAGAGGGTTTTGTTCCTGGGTATGAGAGGAGTATGCTGTGCTTTCCCCGCAGTGGAGTTTCTCATATAGATTGCTGTATCTTTAACCCTTCCCAGCAAATTTCAGCACAAGGGGTTGATCTGCCTGCTGGGTCTTACAGAAGTAGATCACAGTTAACTTGTGTGACAAGTAGCATTTGTGCTACATTAAGCACTGGGAATTACTGGTGACATTTTACTTGACTGGGTTAAATATTTTTCCACTTTGAGCCATGTGTTTGCATAATAAAGATCAGCAAGTCACATCTCCTATGTTTCTCTGTATGCCAGCAGCGTAATGTCCTTGGTACCTGGACATCACTTCCTAATGTACATCAACATACACTGATATACAGCAAGTCTGATCTTTGTCTTGCCTTTGAAATAGCGACACATTTTCTGAACAACAAATTATGCTTTGACATTAGAAGGTGGCAATCTGTAATGGATATTGCAATCTGAAGATTCAAAGAGACTATCTGTGATCTTTGTCCTTAGCCCAGTAAGCTGGAGTCTCTCTTCCCTCCTACACATTATTTGATTGTAGTATATAACCTTGGGATGTACTAATAATCATTAGTCAAAGCTGATATATCCTTTATGGACCTGCCCGGCTGAGAAAGGGAGGTGTTCTCTAGAACAGCCGTAAATCAGCAAAACATGCACTTAAATATACAGTAAAATGTGGTTTGAGACATGATTCTTCATACATCATATAACAAAATGCTTTGCCGAGAGAGTCACACATAAGCTAATGAGAAAAGAGTGCTTCTGAGATGAGATTTGAAAAGGGGAAATGATTCAGTGTCTGGGAGGGAGGCTGGGGAGAGATTCCAGATAAGCGCGTGGCGCGCGGGTAATTGCGACTCCCCGGTTCCCGCCGGAGAGCTGGGAAGGTGCTGCTGTGCCGCTCCTGTGAGCGCTGTGGTACCTCAGAGGAGGCGTCGGGAGACAGCGGAGGGAAAAGAAAGGAAGGGAGCACTACAGAGCTGAAACCTTTGAAGAGGCCAGGCCTGCTGACTTTTGGAATAGGCACTGAGACCTTGGCAGAGGCAATGGAGAGGGTCTGAGTTGCCAGGAACGAAGGGGCTATTCTGCTATTTACCAACTGGGCCTGGCCAGTCACTTCTTTGTCATTGCCATTTTGCTGTTAAGTAGCTGTCTTCTTGCAGCTGAATGTTGCAGGAATCCTTGCAGCATCTCCTCATCCTTTTACAGTCATTCCTCATTGTTATTTAAATCTAAGTGAGTAAACAACACGTGGGTCTGCAGCTCAGCCAGCAGACCAAGGAGCTGGCTGAGGCACCAGGCAAATCTGCAGAGGCGAGGAGGAGGACGGATCCTTGTCCCTCAGAAAGGCAGTTTGCGTGCCATCTCCCTGGGAATGCGCAGCGTGTTTTAGTTTCTGAGTTTCTGGCTAGACAAGAGTGGCCTTGCTGCTTCAGCTCCTTTGGCCTTTCTCACTTCGTCTGTATGGTGTTAAGTAGTTGCAGAAACTGTGCCAAAAAGGCTCGCCAAGCCAGCCAGCCAGATGTCCATAATACCTGGGGCCTCATCCAACACTGCTCCATGGAGAGCACTGCTTTTGTGTGAGAACAGAGCCTGCCGTGCATGGTTAGCCCGATCTTGCACATCCCTGGGGACCGCTATAGCTGGGCCCGCTGGTATGGGCAGTAGATCTTCAAGCTGGGACAGGCACATGAACCCTGTCTTCAAAAAATGTTGATTGGAAAGCTCCCATTTACTTCAGCAAATGAAAATTATCTCCCATGGTCTTTTGCTTTGAGCCTTGTCTGCCATTTTAGAAATGACAAAATTATTCAGTGCTTGCCTTTTTGCTTACTGGTGACAGTCGTGACCAGCTCAGGAAATGCCTGCGATGGCTATACTGTGCCTTGGGTCAGGTGCTTTGCTTAGTGCAGCCTCTCTGCACCACGTTCAGTGCCGCTAGTGTATTGGAAAGGTGCTGATCTCTGATAACTGAAGTTGGGTAGGGATCTGTAATACAGGAGATGCAGCACAGCAGGAGATACCTTCATCTCCTAAGCAGAGAGGAACACAATTACACAAGGGCTTGATGAAACTGATTTTGTTACCGTGAAAACGCAGTAAGAAACAGTGGTGGTGCTGCATGTTGAACATGCAAGACTGTTGAATTTAGGAGCAGTGATTTGTGAGCAGTGAATATGGAGCAGAAGGAGAGCAATGACCCAGAAGGGGAAACTGAAAATAAGGAATTACGAGCGTGATGAATGGGTAGATCTGTACAGAAGTTAGTTTGAAAGCAGTTCTTATCTCTACACTTCTTTTTATTCTATTTTTTTAAGAATGAGTGAAGCATCATAAGTGTATCTGAAGCGTTGAGCCATATAGGTGCATTGCTCAAACTGTATTTGAGGTCTGTGTGGTTGATGGTCAGATAAAATAACGACAGGTGTGCCTTGGAACTGAATGTGAGCTCCTTTTGACACCTTTTGTCAGTACTTCTGACACAAAACACTGTCACTTTGCTGCAGGACAGCAGCCTCACACAAGTTACTGGCTACTTCAGGCCAACTTGTACTGGAGAAACTGGGATTCTCCACTGCTGAAATAAAGCCAGCCGACCATCTGTATTTGTGACCTAGAGAGTTATGTATCCAAAGAAAAAAAAAAGAAATTCTTTTACTTGTCACCTAATAAGTATTATACTTTTTTTTTTCTAAAACTGTTTTTTTTTCTCCTACATCTGTTACAAACATCGAGATTATTTAAAGGCAAGACATTTAAAAATGTGGGGTGATTGAGTGACTTGCCTTTTAATAAATTAAACAGTGCTCATGTTTTTAACAGCATTAGGAAGAGATAAAATCTCTGTCCTCATCGGCAACTACAATAAATGAAACATCATTGAGAAGTTCCCCCAAAAACACAAGCACTTAAGGTCTTATCCAAGTCTGTGAAGTAACGTGACTCATTACCAAATACAAAAGAGAGGGGTCCATTAGAGCTCACTGTTACTGTTTTTACTAATAATAATATTGGAGCTGCGTAAGTTTAGCAGAAGGCAGATTTTGGCCCAGCATAGCGTTGAAGTGCCACTGTCCTAATCAAATATCTCCACATTCCAGACTGAGGCTGTCACTTTCTATAGTCAACTTGGTAAAAAGCAGTTCTGGGTTATGGGGAAAGCACTGGGGAAAAGAAGGTTACACTTTGAAAGCTATACCAATCTGATAACAACATTAAACCTAGAGATGGTGAGAAAGGACATAGGTGTCTGTAATTTATTTATAAGCATCTATAGTATCATAAGAAACTTTTTCAAATAATATGTGATAGTGCTTTAAATATTTAAGAATTTGTTGACCTATTTTCTCAGTTAATTAGAAATTTTTGGCTGCATTAACAGTGCCTTGAATGCAGTTTGCTTTAGACACTAGGTGCTACATTGGGTTACAGAAATGTAATTTCTTTATAAAGTACAATGACATAGGAGGGGCACTCTACTGTAAGACTTGTACTTGAAAACTTAGAGGTTCCTAGTAGGTGGTACTCCAGCTCATTTTACTGACCATGAAAATGTTCACTTAACATCCTTTTGAGTCCTGAAACACACATATTTCTAGATACAGCATTGCCTCTAACCTTTGTTGTTCTGCAGTGGATGGACCTTGGCGTAGCCACTTGCCTTCTGAAGCAGCAATAATCAAGACCACCAAGCTCATCTCTGCAAGCTGGGTTAGTAAGTACGCTTACTTTCTTTCTCATTTCTTTTGTCCAATGCTTGCTATGCTTAGAAATTAGGCCATGTGTGAACTATAAAGTGTCTCATCACTGATCACGGTTCAATCATGTGGTAAAAAACAAGCTCTTTCTAAACATGGAAGTCTCTATTAGCAGAAGAAGCACAACGTTAACTCAAACTGTGGATTTGACTCAATCTTATTTATGTCTCAGATGTCTTTGCTGAAGTCAGCAGACAGGTAGGGGAGGAAGTGAGCACTGGCTGAGCATCAAACATGAAGATGGCCACATAGTTGGAGATGGCCACAATGCCCTGCTGAGTGGGGTGTCAGTTGTCCCATGTTCCCCTCATCAGGAAGAGTGTGTGAGCCATTGGGGTCCTGTCAATAGCTGCTTGGCCCAGGGAGGACTATTGCAGGCTGTGACAAAAGTTGCAGCTGCGCGGTTTTGATATGCTCTGCATTACACATCTCAGCAGAACACCAGAGCCCCTGTTATCCACCAGGATAACGGAAGGGATGGTTACTGCTCTCTGAAATTTGCATTTCAAGAGGGACATTATCAGCCCTATTTCTTGCTCATTCAAAGCTTCATTAAAATAGACTTTTGCTTTCTATACCTCCTAGTATTTGGAATGTGCCAGGGTTCTTCTTGTTTTCCAAGGACCTCCCACAGAAAACTGCAGGGTCAGAGAGAAGTTTGCACAAGGATGCTGTTAACTTACTATCTGGCTAGATGTGACCTGGGAAGGGTACCACTCAGTGTATGTGTGTTGCACAGTGTTACTGAACTGAGTTGGAGACAAAGTAAATGCTGGCCGTTAGGCTTAAACAAGCTTCCTCATCAGGTGCAAATGGATGGGAAAGGTTTTCTTCCATTTGCACCTCATGAGGAGACATGTTACTCCCCCAAAAGCGGGTGTCTGCCACCCTGTGTTTCATTCCCATAGATCAGTTGAGCAATGTGAGGAGAACCTGCATTCCTCGGATCAATATTCTCTAATGAGCTATTGCTTTTTGTTTTCACATTGGAACTTCAAATCCACTGGCAAGTATTTTGTGATCTAAGAATTGTCAAATGAACAGAATCAAGTGTATAAACTTTTAAATGGCAATAGTGGTTTAAATCAGGGGGTTTTGGTTCCTAGAAAGGAGAGGAAAACATAGCCCTAGAAACTTTTGCTGAGATTAAACAGGACACAACACCACAGTGCAGAAAATTTTCTATTTTATGGCTGTACTCTTAAGACAATAGCTGACAATGGCTGCAAAGACAGTTAATGAGCAGGTGTACAATACTAACTGTGGTAAGTGTAACACCTAAAACAATCTGTCTACTTATACTTTCAGCAGCTGTAATTTAGATATTTTGACTAACAAACACTTTTCTCTGAACTCACTGCATCTGTATTGTGACCCCCCAAAAATATGCATATCCTCACCATTTCCTAGTTGGAATGTTTATCTATGGCTGCCTGTACAAGAGATACACTAGTGCCTCCTATAATCTGCATTAAGCAGTAGATATATTCACCCGCACAAGCAGCTGGCTCACCTACATAGTGCTGTTTTCAGTGTTGCAGGTGTCTAGATTATGCTCTTTTTCCTGCTGCCCGACGGGCTGACCCAGTTATACTCGGCCTGAACCAGCACGAAGCTGTTGTTGCGGATCCTGCGGAAGTGCAGCATCTCCCCGCTTTCCCTCACGGCGATGACGGCGGTGTCGGGCTCACTGAAGGTCACCTCCGTGCGCTTGTGGCAGTGCTGGGCACAGACACAGCGCAGCCCGGCCGCCAGAGCCAGGCCCAGCACAGCCGTGCAGACAAGGAGGATGCCGAGCTGGGCTGCTATGAGTCGAGTCCCTCTGCCGGAGTCTCGCCCCTTCCCAGGAGCGGCAGACTCAGGAGCTGGTCTGGTCACCGAGGCCGATGTGTTCCCCGACACCTCCTCTCTGGCCTCCTCCTCCTCTTGGCCACTGGGGCCTGCCTCCTCCGGCTGCAGTGCCATTTGCCTTGAAGCTGATGACAGGTTGATGGCAGAGTCCCAATTGCCAGTCTGGGCTGTTGCCACAGCGGTTTCAAGCAGGCCAGTGTATACATGTGGGGCAGAACGAGAAGCTGTTGTGTACAGGGAGGTTTTCCGGACAGCCCAGTTCGCAGTGGTCATCTTTGAAAGCAAACACACAACAAAATAGCCAGTGAGGCAATAGGAAGGAGGTCGATTAGATTCTTGTCCACTAGCAGCTTCACTGTATAGTTCAGATCTGTATTTGTTCTTCAGGTGTTACCCTGGCCTTAGAATAACCCTATTTCATCCTCTGGTTATTCAGTAGCTTTTATGAAACAAGATAGATTCAACACATCTCCTTCCATATCACAATTGCCATGGGAGATAAGGCACTGGGAGGTAGTCCTATAGGCACAGGATAGAGTGTGTTGAACAGGAAGGGATGAAGAGCAAAGGTGAAGGTCGCACCTTAGTATTGAAAGGCTCCCATTGCTGTTGTGATGGTATTTTTCACAGACATTGCCGTCACACACACACAAATCACTTAATAAACAATTCCTCCATTTACTGATGCCAGGGTCAAGCTGAAAGGAGAGATGTGATCTTCCCAGCCAAACTTCATGCTTAGGGCCACAGGGAGCTTTTTCCATTCAGTACCACCCTTCTGAGACACATATAACTCCCCAAAGACTGTCTTGCTTTTTCAATCTATTGAGGCAGTCTGAAATCTGCTGCCTCTCAGTGCTGTCTAACCACCCATTACAGTGTGAATTACTGTTGTTTTTGCTTGTGTGCATTCCTTGGGCTCTGCTTGGTGCCAGGCACCTTATTTTATCAGTCACAAAATGACAGCCACCCCACGCCGGTTCTATAGTCCAAGCTTTGCTTACAGATATCTTCCAAAACCAACTGTGAGGCAGTCTTACAATTTAGGAGGCCCCCACTGAATTTTCCCCTTCCTGCTGTGCACCTGAGGCCCAATCCAAAACCTGCAAAATGTAGTGGAGTCTCTGGCTCCACTGAGATTTGGATCTGGCCCTTAGTAGCTGGCTTCTCTTCAGCATGTCCAGCCCAGCAGGCCTTTTCACACATCCGTTAATTACACCAGAGAAGCTCTCACCTGCTACTGTCATTAACAGTTTCTAAATCTTGCTGGGAAGCCAGTCTGACAGGAGCACAAAGCAGAGGTAGGAACCCTGGCAAGCCGTGAACCAAGGTGTAGGGGAAGGTCAGAGCAGCCTTTGGGGAAGAGACAATTTCAAAAGAAAATGAAGGTGATAGTAAAATATAGACAGCAAATAAAAGAATTTGAGTGGTTGGTTGGTAAACTGTAAAGTAGCTGTCTGGCAAAGTTAATGTTGCATCTGTATGGATCACTTGCCCTCAAAATATGAAGGTCACATTGTAGGGATATACTGCAGGATTGGGGTCTTCAGTATAGGAAATGGAATTTCCTTGCCTTAATTGTCTCTCTCTCTTTTTTTTTTTTTTTTTTTTGCTTCTTCTCTCCTTTCTTGACTTATTTCTCAGTGTTTTAATTTTGCAATGCTTTTCTGGTCTCACCTAGTGCCATAGCTCTTCCTTTCCTTCAGTCCTCTCATTTCTTCACTTCTTTCCATAGCTGTGGCAGATACTCATGTTCCGTGTCTGTCATTTATTTGCTCTCTAACTTCGGCTTCTTTCTAAGTAGTTCTCTCTCATTCTGTGTTGCAGGAGCTCTTTTGTTTTCTGGGCTGTTAACGTCCCTTCTTCCTGTGACAATCTGCAACCCTGACATAGCTCTGTATTTTTCTTCTCTCCATCCTCTGCTTATTACACTTCCCATACTAATATGTTTCCCATGTGTCTAAGCTACCCTCACTTTCTAGCTTCTACACAAGTTCCCATCTGATTAACGCTCTTTGTTGCCCGCTTTCTTCCCTTCTCTTGCTCTCTCTTCCCTTCTCTGCCTGATCTTCAGCGGGTCCTCTCCAAATCACGGTTCCTCTCAGCAAAGCCACCCATTCACCCAACACTGCTCTCATTTTACACCTCTCTGGATTCCCCTCGCCCTGTCACCCTTCCTGGACAGCTCTTGCCAGCTTGTCCCTTCTGCCATCTCCAGCTGCTGCAGGCATCTCAGACTGGTGCTCACCTTCCCTGCCCACAAACCTGAGCTGCTGGCACCTCTGCCTTCCTGCCTGGCCCAGTCTCCTGTGCTGCTGGCATCGCTCCCATGCCCCTCACTGCCTCCGTCTCCCTGGGCTCCATCCTGACATACAACCGCTATCTGAAACGCAGGCTGAGGGCCAGGAAATGCCCTGCTGCCTATGAGAGCACCCCTGGCTGCTTTCCTGGAAGCACGGAGCCACAAATGTGTAAGCAGGGAGCAATACCCATACCCGGAAGGGCTGCCCTGGGATCCGGTAAATTGCCTAGCCGTGGAAGGAGGGATGTTTCCCCTGAAAGGGGAGCTTGCATCTGTATTGTGCACCCCAGGAGAGAGTCACCTCCAGGGCTTGGCCGGGAGGATCCCAGCCAGCAGGTAAAGCAGGAGGAGCAATGTTAGAACAAGACATCAAGTGCCCCATGGGCTCCAGGCCATTCTCACCTTGCCCTGTTTTCACAGGGGGGAAGCTGTTTTGACCTTAGCGGTCTTCGCTATGATTTACACCATGATAAATTAGGACAAAGTGAGAAACTGTTTCTGGGTTTGCACCTTTCATAACAGCTAAAGGAGACATTAGGCTTTTCTGTCCCTGAACAGCAACTTACTTAGACCTCAAGTAAGAACAATTTAAATCCTGTAAAGAAAAAGGTAAATGATCTGAAAACAGGACATTGAGCTCCCTAAATAATATCAAGCTAATTTTGAACTGCTGCACTTCTATGCAAAAGTACCCATTTAAACTGTCTGCACTTTGTGATATGTGTTTGTGTTAGCACATTAAGGAGCATGTTTTCTTCTTACGCATTTCAGTGCTTAGAGAAATAGGAAATTACCTTAAATGCAATATAAGTTTTAGTCTTCATTTACAGAGCAGGCACACACTGACACTGCAAATAGCTTTGAGCAGAAATAAATGTTTAAAACTATTGCAGAAAATCAAATTTTAAAGCTGAGGAGAATGTAGGACTATCCTGTTCACAGATGTGGAATTTTGAAAAGTATCTTCTCTGGCCTTGTCCAGAGAGGGTGAAGTCCTACGCCTCTGGTAAATATGATGGCTAGTGCTTATCAGAATCACTATGCCTCTGGAGAGATTATTTCAGTCTCAAATAAGTGCAAATTTCCAGCCCAGTAATATCCAGCAGCCTATAGTTACGGTCATGTCTTCATATGGAGAAGCTCTTTTAGATTGTTTCCACAGTGGGACTTTTAAATATCCAGGCAGCATGTTCAAAGGGAAAAAGATATATATATATATAAAGTTCCAATTATAATTTAGAAATTAAAATTTGTAGCAGTCTCAAAGTGGTTTTAGTCACTTTTGAAACCTACACAGACTGCTTGGTGCAGTGATTTAGTAGAGAGGCTTTATATTCTTTTCACCAGGTCCCAGCAATTTCTATCCCTGGAGGAGGCACCCTGCCCACCCGCAGTGCTTACCTGCCCGCCTCCTGTGCACGTCACACACAAGTCTGTTTTGGTAGCGCTGGCAATACTTCGTGTTCTGAAATACGGAAACAGGAAAGACAAGGCTAATGCCTTATGTCTATCACTTCAAAAACAAACAAAAATCACAAACCAAGACTCTCCAGGGTCTCCTGGGAACATAGTCTGTTATAGGCACCACTTGCTAGAATAGCCTTGTGATACACGCAGTCAACACACACCATACAGAGCCCTGTTTTTACTTTTTTATCATTTGTTCCCATACCCATAATTTACATCCCCAATGTAAAACACAGCACAAAAGCCTGCGCAGCCCTGACCCTCAAAGACTTCTGCATCATCTTGAGGATGAGTAGGCATCCTCAAGCCAAAATTTGATAGGTGCTTTAAATTCTTGCTTTTCCCTATAGATGGAGGAAAAGTTCTGCTAAGTAAATAATTTCTTTGTAACTTTGCACCTGTTTTTAGAAAAATATTGCAAATATCAGTTCTGATTTTTTTATCGCATTTTTCTGGCACCTAGCTGGGCATCTCTACTGAGATGATCAAGAGAACGTTTGCTCTTTAACTGTTTTGAAATAGTGTCTCACTGTCACTGTCTGCCATATGCAGTGTCTGAAGGATTGTTTCTCAAAAGCTGAGGAAGCAAACACCTTCTCACCTTCCCCCCAGCCACAAGCCCCTGCCTGCATGGACCCTCGTTCAGCCACACTGAAACTAGTAATAACTTCCTCCCTCAGCGCGGGAAACAGCTGTTCCCACTGCCCAGTCTGTCTCATTTGGTGCTCACACAGTACCTGTCATAGGGGCTGTAGCTGGTGGAATAATCTTGGAGGAGGAAACTTGGCCAAGCGCTCGTAAGGCCCGGTTCTTGGAAAGCAAGTGATGGCTCCAGCCCTTGTGCGCTGAAATTGCTGCTTCCTCCGCTGCTGCTGGATACAGCTAAGGCCGTGGCATCCAGCAAAGCCCGAGACTGCAGCCGTGGGTCGGAAGGAGGCTGCGCTTCCGTCCGCGCGCTGAAACCTGGCCGCGGCGCTTGTGCCGCGGGGATGGCAGCCAGCCCGCCCGGCAGAGTGTGCGCGGGCTGCGGGGAGCTGGTGATTGCTGCGGGAGACGTGGCACCTCGTCAGGCACAGGCAGTGCGCGGGAGAGAGGAGGCAGAAGTCAGCTATTTTCCTCATTTGGATTATTTCAAACCCCACTTGGTGCTAATGTTCAGTAGTAAGGATAGTAAGAGTAGTTCTTGGTTTTGCATCACTGAATTCTAAATAGTGACCCAGATGGAAAACAACAAAGCTCACTGCCCAAGTTATATTCATGTAAACTAATTAAAACTTAGACTTGGTGCTATGCCAAAAATGTTAAGAAACATGTCAGATTTTAATAAGTCTAAATCTGTAGAGTGTTTTACTGAAGAGAGGCTGTACAAATACTTATAGATACATGTCTGAAGGATAACCTCAATCGGAGAGAAAATTTATTCATGTATTTAGACAGTATTGCAAATTGCACTTGCTTGTCTTTGGGAACTGAGATTTTAAGTACAAGTTGATATATTTTAGGGTATTGTAGGGTATGCACTGACATCATAAGATAAAACAATTCTGTTTATCCTTGTTGGTACCTTCCTTGGGCTGCCAGTGTTACCTTGAATTCTGACACATGTCCTCACTTCAAGGCGTTCTTCACAGCTACTGTTGGTCTCATCCAACGGGGATGTGAGTTAAATGGGCCTCTCAGCCACTTGCGTACAGCAGTTGCATGGGGTAAGCTGTCAAAATGCTCTAAAGAAGCTGTCAGAGACCAAACACCTACCTTTGCTTGCCGTACCTGCTACTTGTGGGTCAGTGAATCCTTGCAAGGGTGCAGGTGTTAGAGGCTTGGCCGCCTTACGCCCATCAGCAGATGTTTTGTTTTGCACTTGTTGAGCTACAGTAGCAGATTCAATCTTTGCCCAGTAAACAAAGTATGACTGGACTACAGATATGCTGTTAAAAATATAATTATGCAAGGATTTACTCACTCTGTACCATTAATAAAACATCAGAACATTTAGCTAATCAAAAGGAATGCTTTAATCTAAAGGCAGAAGCACTGCAAAAATATTTTAAAGGGTTATCCCGTCACACATTTTATATTACAAATAAAAAATAGCAGGTCCCATAAGAAAGATACTGAGCAAAGGATCACTTATAATTAAGATCAGTCAAAAAATGTGTGGGAACTTTAATGAAAAGAAAGCCCTTATATTTGCTATGTTGATAGAAGTGCATTTGGAAAACTTTGAATAGCTCTGCTTATAATCTTCTGTAGGCAAGGAGACAACCATGGTATTTACTAATTAAAAGAAGTCATTGTAACTTGTACAAACAGCCATATAGGTAGAAAAAAAAACAAGGGCACTTTCTCTTAGCCCTTTAATATGTGAGCCAGGCTAACACTCTGCTCTTTGTCAGGTGCGAAATCTGCATTTTGCCAGTCTTTAACCGGTCATCCTTATTTAAGCTGGATATTTGTTGGAGAATTTCAGCTCAGATGGCTCAGCTATTTCTGCAAATGCGATAAAGGGAAACCAGCCCTGGTTTTCCTTTGTTAAACAGCTCTTAGGAGCTTCTTAATTCTTAAAAAGAATTTTTTCAGATGCTGTGACACAAGTTTTGAAAGAAGGATTTACAGTGTGCCCGGGGACCACCTTTGTTAGGATGTCCCTTTTGCTATTTGCATTAAATCCGCCCAAAGTTTAGCAATTGATAAATAGCTGGGGAGACGGGGAGGGCACCTCAGCCCTGCACGGTGTCGCTAGGAATGCGGTGGCTTTGGGGCCGCTGCCGTGTCCTGGCCTCGCGCGCCGCTGCCCCATGGGGCTCTCGGCATGGCCGGGGCCACCGTAGTGGGACCACACATGGTGGCGAGACCACGGGGCCGGAGCAGGAAAGGGCTGCTTCTCCCGCCCCTCTGAGGGAAGGGGGCCAGCAGAAACCCCCCCAATGTACAGGATCCGGCAGCCAGGCAGAGGGGACAAACAGAGGACAACTGCAGGAAAACAAAGGAGAAGGGAGGAAGGTGCCAGAGCAGGGGCGCCATCACATACAGAGGGAGGAGGAGACAGGAGCTGGCTGGGGGGAGAGGAGAGGGAAGGGAGGAGAGGGTGTCCAGAGGTTTCCAAGGAGAGGAGAGTGGCTGGTGTTGAGAACCATGGCTTGGCCTGGCATGGAGAAAGGGGAATCACTGTTAGAAGCCACTTTATGGGGGTCAGAACATGGGGAGGGAAGAATCAGAGTGGGTGGCTGGAAGGACATGTTGTTGGGGTTGGGTTATTTTTTAGTTCTGCTCATTTTAATGGTGTTTCTCCAGTGTACATCTCCAGTGTCCAGTGTCCATTATTTGGACAAAATGGACATGCTGAGTAGAAACGTATGTGTTTCAGTGAATTTGTATTGAATCACGATGAGATGCACAAGCCTACGGACTCACCAGGAAGCTTTTGTTTTGGGGAGCAGCCAGGGATCTGGCCAAGCAGTTTCCACAAAAGTGGTTTTGTGAAGTCAATACATAACAATTTCATCTTGTCCAAAATGAAAAAAAAAATCATCGTGCTTCCTCTACAACAGCCATTCCAAGAGAGAACCAAACCAAGCCATTCCAAGAGAGAACTCTCCTTTCCAAGAGAGAACCAAAATATTTGGACAGTTTGGCACTTTGGTGCAGAACAGTGAGGTCAATTTTTGAGTCAGTACTTGCTTTCTCTTGTTACTTGATTTGAAGTAATAACTTTGTGAATAAATGTGTTTAAGATTTAAAAAACTCTAAATACAAAAGAAAACGCAGAAATGATATGCAACAATACTGTGTAGGCGGGGCAGTTCTGTGGGATGTTTTATTTAGGAAGTCAGACAAGTTCTCTCCTTAGCCTTAATATTTCTATTTCCTAAGTGTTTAGGCTGTCTTCTTCTGGTGTATTTATTCTGAAAAAAATACTGACCACGTAAATAAAAAGGAGCAGTACCACAGATAAAAAGGGCAATTTATATACCAGGTAGGACACCTTTGTGGCATTTAATAAGTATTTAAGTATATGGGATTCAAGATACATCAAACCACTATGTTGGACAGTACAATGGAAAAATAGAGCCACCTTTTTAACTAAGAAGACAGGAATTCTGGTTAGGAACCAATATGTGCTTACAAAAACTTGATGTCTCCAATGGGTTGGTCTGGTGCTTTCCACACAAAGGACAAGTTTCTTTTCAGGGATTTGTCAGAATGGGTGACAGTATCACCATCTTCAAAACAAGACAGCAGTTTGGAACCAGGAGGAATAAAAACGAACGTGCCAGCAACTTCATCATTAGACACCTTGCGAGCTTGAAGCAAAAAGCCCATAAAATCCCGGCTGCTCCTCACGGTCACTACAAGACAAAATATGGCATTTGAAGGGACTTTTTTCATAGACAAATAGTTTGCAGTGAAAATTTCTTTGGTACCACCAAAACAAGAAGAAAACCCTATGTAAAAAAAATTTTACTGTTTTTGTCTTTACAGTCCTTCTTGGACATGCTAGACGCAGGGGCTAGATTTCACTCTTGACTTTGTAGCATGAAATTACACAGATGATTTGCTTGAGTCTTTTTTCCCTCTCCTTCATTATAAGCTGCCAAGCAGACTGTGTTTTACAGCACGCAGCCATTTTAAAGAAGGAGGTTTGAGCACCACGCTGCACCTATGCAAAAGATTTTATGGTGTCCTTGGGGAGGAGTTAGTTTAAGTAGGAGAGAGCAGGCAAGTGGCCGGACTGGAGAAAGGTAGATCTCAGATCTGTCTGCTTCCTCCTCAGGTGCAGCAATGCTGGGGAGGAGTCGTCCTGCCCGCCCAGCTGAGGAGTCAAGGTCATCACTTAGACACTTCCACACACTGTGGAGAGAGCTGGTCACTGATAGGGGCAACTCGCGCTGTCCTTGGACAGGTGTGGGAATCGGACAAGGTCGCCTACCTTTCAGAGGTGCTTCTCACACGCCAATGCAGGTGATAAGTTCCTGTGTGATTGAGACATGATGAGGTGAATGAAGCCCACCCAAAGCATCTAAGCCTATCAGCCGCACACATTTGGCCTGCAATGTGGTGAACACCTGGAGGCAGACATCATCTGGGAAAACTTAGATGAAGAGCCTGCAAGCAGGTTGTGATCCTTTCAGCCTTTCCAATTGCTGACAAAAATGTCCAGCCTATCCTCACCTAACAGGTGAAAAATCTCTCTAATTACATTCATTTCCATATGTTGAGAAATAGGATATAGCTTTCACAGAGCAGTGCCATGTGAAAGTTACCCTCATCCCATCCCTCACAGAGATCAACGTCATCACCAGAGATTAGTTATTGTGTGTTTCTTAGATGCATTCATCCGTTCTTTAAACGCATTTCATCTTAAATCATTGCTCCTTCAAGCACAGACCACAAAACTTCATTGCTCAGTACACAGGACTTGGAGTCAAGGCTAAATGTGATTTGAATATCTGTCAACAAAACTGCCACAAGGTAAAACTAGTAACTAACTGATTTAGGGCTTTGTCTCTGACTGTGCTAGGATATATAATTAGTTGTCGTTCCTTACCTGGTACCTTGTTGCCTGGGAAGAAGGACATATTGGTATGGATAGTAATGTAGTTGTTCCTGGGACTGTGCAACTGAGCTCTCATGTGCTGTGGCATCATGTCGGTACAGGCAGAAGGACTCGCTCCGTGGGAGAACGCGGCCGCACATGAAACCAAGCAGAGCGCTGTGCATGCCCATCCGATGATAGCTACGTGGACTTTCCTCCCATGCTCCATCTTACAGCAGTAAAACAACAGGCGAGTTAACTTCAAAGCAGTGACTTCTGGCGGCTGCAGTCCACAAGTGTGTCTGTCACCTTTGAATTAACTGAGCTCCACAACAGCCTTTCCCACAGCCTTTGAATGAAGGAGAATAAATGGTCTCTGTGACACGTGGAGCCTCTCTGGCAATCCACAAATTTCACGTTTTGAACTAAATTGTTGAGGCTGAGGGGGAGAGACCCCACAAGCGAATGCATTTCTTGTGAAGTCATCTGTTGAGTGAGTAGCTGAGACACGTTTACTCTAAAAATTCTTGTCGTGTTTAGCAGGAGGAGAAGGCTCTGTACTGACGCGCTCACAAGTCAGCCCCGCACTCTCTGGCATTCCCTGCCCACATTTACAACTTGCTCAGTGGGGAGAGAAGGGGGAAATACCCGTCCCTTTGATCTGCAGAGCCGCTCTGCAAGGTCTGTGCTGCGGCAGAGCCTCTCCGTGCTGGCGGGCGGGCAGGGACCGCGCCGCGCTGTGTCCCGCTGCTCGCGGCCGCGGGCGGGAGAGCCCGTCTGTGCCCCTCACTGCGACCTGCGTAAGCGCAGAACGGCTTCCAGCAGCCAGCGTTTCACAGCCTGGAGACTTGGGCTGCCGGCTGCCGCCAGCATGTCTGTGTTAACTCTTCCACCCATATTTGACATTCCAGCAGCATTTTAGTTTGTCCTTCTCTGTCAAAATTCCGTGTTGATTATGAGACATCAGAGATACTATCTTTGAGACTAGTACTAGAAGCCTAAGATAAACATACAGCCATTTTGCCTAATGCTAAAATTTCTTATTATTATCCAATATTTAATCTGTGCAAACATTTTTCCTGACATTACAGAAGTTTAATAATTCCTACATGACAAGCCTTTAGTATCTCTCAAATTTGGTGGCTGGCACAAAACATTTGGAGATTGGATGGATGGATTAGATTTTATTATTCCTGTTTTTCTACACGTTTGAAAGCAAAGATGAAGAATGATCGCAGAGCATTTATTGTGAGTGGTAATGTGAATCTTAAAGCAGGGTGTGCAGCTTTTAATGTAGCTCTTTCTAAAACCTTCTCAATGTGCAAGTTTTCCTGGCTTAGGTTACCTTACACTCAGTCAGTAAGTAGATATACATAAATCAAAAGAAATTAGACTGAGGAGGTCGAGCTTGCACGCCCGTTTATATCACTTCTAAAACTTGCCGGCTGACTCTCAAAAACTGCCACTGCACATGAAACACTGTTCCCAGCCTCAAGCAGGGAGCAGATGGATGTAGTTTAACTACCTACTACGCAGCATATCAGCTGCGTGCCAAAGATGCTCGTGGGATTCGTAGGGACAGTCCCAAAATATTCCAGCTGCTGCAGCAGTATAGGTGGGATGCCCTCATCCTCGTGGACTCAGCCTACCCCCTGGATACACCTCCATCTCCCTAGCTGGCTGCCATTTGTCTCAGGAGCTCGTAGCAGTACCGCTGAGCAGCCCTTTCTTCTCCCCTGGAGTTGCCCAGTGGCCTCAGTGCCCCCCGGCTGTCCCCCAGCGTGGCCGCGGCGCTGCCGGCAGGGGCTGAGGGCTGAGCCCCAGGCAGGGCCGTGCGGCTGCCTTACCTCGCGCCCGCGCTCCGCCGCGGCCCCGCTGCCCGCAGCCTGCCAGGGAAACGTCCTGCCGGCGAAGCTCTTCTCTTTCTCCTCTAATGAGAAGTGCAGCAGCTGTTACTGCTAATACCCGGGACTGCAGGAACTCTCTGTCAATGCCCCAATCCAGCCTTAATCGTATTAGTTTTTGTCTTATATCCCACCCACCCCTTTTATTATTTCCAAGCTTACGCAATGAAAATGAAGGCAACTAGCAAGGATGGGGGCAGCACCAAGCCATGGGTTTTGTATGGGGTACCCTGAAATTCCTTTACAGTGGTGCATCAGGAGAGGACGTTTTCTTGTGCCCTCCACCCTCCTCTCATTCCCTCCCCTACATCCCCTTCCGTAACAGAAGGTTTTCAAAACAAAGCCAAGCCCCTTCCCTGTGACAGTCTGTGACACCCTCTGATATGAATGTCTTATCGCTCATGTTTACCTGGGAGTTATTTGACAGTAAAAGCAAAATTCTGCTAGAAATCATTGGACTGTGCATCGTGCAGTGGCCGAGCCAGGAGTAACTGTTAACATCTGACAAACCCACCGGAGCCAGGAAACCCTGAAAAAAGCTGCCGCCCTGTCCTTACTTCACCCTTTTGTCCTCAGGTCACTGATAAGAACAATGGCTACTTGCCTTAGCCAAAAAGCTGGAAAACAGACACAGCTGTAGGTGTGCTGTGCACAGACATGTGTTAACATCTGTTCTGTATGCTAGCAGGAGAGCAGAGTGTTAATAAAAGAACTATTTTGTTGCTTGCCAACAGTGTCGCAAATTCAAGGAGGGCATCTAATTCTAACTCCTGTTGCTGTGTCTCAGGCAAGTAGATGGAATGGCACCACTGGAGCGGGACATCAGTGAAGCATTCTTAAGAAGAGGGCAAGGGACAACAATGCTTAAGGACAGTGTCTGTGGGCTGCTTTGGGCACCCTCACGTGTCTCTGTGACCAGGAGTGGCCAGGTATATTTGCTGGGCTGGAAAATTCAGAGCTTTTTACAAGTATGGCTTCATCCACTGCTGTTCATGCCACTGCCAGCCTAGATGCTGTGAAGAACTTGCCTGGGGCTTCTCCCAGAAACTAAAGGGAGACTTGCAGAATCCCCCTCTATTAGCAGTGTTCTCGCTCATCTTCCCTAACCTACGGGCAGTGTCGACAAGCAAAACAAGGTGCTGGTTGGCTCCAAGATAGTATCCCTGGCAGCACATGTTTCATTTGTTTAACTGTTTCAAAAGTGTGGAAGCTCGTGGCAGAGGTCTGCTGAGAGCAGACCTCTCTCCTCCGTATCTCAGGGAGGGCTGAAATCCACTGAATTACAGAAAGCTCTTCCTTGCGCGCCCTCTCTCTCTTTCACTCTTTCTTTCTTTTGCTTTCTCTTCATTTTTCCTTCTTTCTTTCCTTACAGAGAGTCTTAGTTGTAGCAGTTGGGAGCGGGGGGGAAAGAAGAGGAATAGTTTGCATTATTGCTTCTATTATTTGCCATTGTCCGTATTTTATGTATAAAAAATGAGTACATTCAAATAATGCTATATTAATGAATAATCCTTTCTTGAAACTAGGCTTTTGTGACTATTCCTTATTAACTTATTCCTAAATTAAACTTTCTTTGCTTTTAATTCCAGTGTAATGCACAAGCAGTGCCAGACCTCTGACAGTCTGTAGGGGAAACATTTGAACGCACCCAATCTGGTGCAGGCATTCTGTTACAGAACGACAAGATCTGAAAATAATATTCCAGGTGAGTGTGTGTCTCTGAATCGCAGTGTGGTGGTAGAGCACTGCATGGTCTTCTTCAGTTGCTGCTGTGCACTAAAAAAAAGTTTTCATTAGGCAATTTCCAGTAAGGGCAGTTTCTCCAGTGGCTTCCACCTGAGGGGAAAATCAGCACATGGGGAACACATGGGGCACCCAAAGCAGCAGTGTCAAGTGTTCATCCCTAGAGCTGCTGCTCGAGGTCAGTGCTCTGCATCATGAGGCTGTGCCTCCAGTGCACAGATATGGGGAGAAAGCAGAAGAGCTTCCAGCTAATTTGATCCAGAACCAGCCCAGCTCTAACAGTGTAGGATGTAGCAAAACGTGAACGTTGCTCTGCTGGCTTCCGCAGCTGGAGCTAGCTGGAGCTAACAGCGGCATGTTGGCAGGCAGGTATTATAGCAGCTAGACCAGCTTCGTTCCGAATTAGCTCTGGGATCTGCACAGTGCTGCATGGACACAGCTCTAATTGCTGGGCTGATTTGAAATACAGTCTTATGCAGAGTTCATCCTCACTGTCTGCTCTTAAGCCAAGAACTCAGTGGTTTCAAAGCTGCAGCCAAACCAAATGTTACAATCATCTTCCACTTACAGATGGAAAAATCCTGTCACAGTCATTACTATGACATGAGCACCTATCAGCAGCCTTGAACTGCAAGTTCCAATGCCAGATGACAGGCATATGTTTCCAGTAAGAAATACAGTCCTCTCCCATAGCCTTTGGTTGCATTACCCAACAGGACTGCATTGCCTCAGCCTTTTCTGAACAGAGCTTTGACTTACTGGAGTCATTTGAGCTCAGCCAGGCTCTGCATATCACTCTGACAATGGGGCCCAGACACAGACAAGAAAAGATCACATGTCACTGCTGTCACTGGAGAGAGTTTGGGCTTTTCTCTGACATAAATTTCTGTGTGCATAAGAAGCTGGCATGGAGAAGGGGATATAAGACAACTTACACCCTGCTAATTGTTTTCTCAGCAGTGTTTGTGTAGCAGATTTCTATAAGAGAACAAACCCTCAGCAGGGATTTTTAAAAAGTATTAGTGAAAATAGTATGTGCTCTGTAGTAGCTTGATAACTGAGTTAATTTGTAAATCATGTCACTCGAAATTGCACCAATGTGGTGCACAGGAAGATTGCAAACCAGTCATATTCCAGACTCTTTGATGCAGAAACTCTCCTGCTTACAGACTGCTTCCACATCTCAACATGCCAGGTGTGCTGCAGCTGCAGTAGAGAAGAGTGTATAAAGCAGATGTGGCTGTAAGCAACCCAGTGCTGGCACACGAGAGTAAGTTGGTTGCTTCACTTACAGCTTGAGAAATATTTTGATACTGCACCATAATCGGGGTTATAACCAGTAAACAGTTCTTCCTGGTGAGCCAGTAGCTACCTCACTCCTTTAAATAATGTTTTGGGTTTAGGGACAAGACAAGTGGGCATATTGATCAACAAGTACAGAGGTTGGAGGTAGCTTCATGAGCCTCATAAACTTAAAAATTCAGCCCTCAAATCCTTTTATTTGGTACCATAACCTGCACAGGTCAGGGAATGCTTACTCCTGTCCAGTTTCTCTGCCTCAGAGAACCAGTTTGGCGCAGGCATTTCAGACTACAGAACTACTGGCTCTGCAATTGATTTGCTTGCAGAAAGAACAGTGAGCTGGAACCAGCCGCAGGCATGGGCTGGCACACTGGAGATGCAGACGTTGCTTTGGTACCATCATTCAAATGTTCTAACACTGTCAACTTGCAAATGTGTCCACACATTTTTGACTATTGTGAAAAATGCAGCTTAAATCTACAGTTGTCAAGCTAAGGGTATTGCAAAACCAGTTTTCAGAAGTGGGTATGAGCCTTAAGATTTAATGGGCTATAACCAAGTGGATTCCCAGGAGCTGTTTTGTCATTTTAGCATCATCAAAAAGAAGAATTAAAATAAATAATGTACAGAGCCATTTTCATTCACAGTTCCCTTCAAACTAGGATCCAGGTGGAAAACAAATTGTAAAAGTGACTGGTCATCGGTGCGTATGCCTTTAATGCAAACCTTTCTTAGCATGCTCTTCTCCCTTTATATAGGGGCAGCCAAGGGTTCTGTAGCCCTCAGTAGTAACCTGACTTCTGACAGTGCAGACCCCTCTACTACCCAGTAAGTAATTAGTCCCTTCCTCCTGCCTTGCTTTCTTTTGCGCCCACAGAATAGGGTGCATTGTTGCTCCTGCACAGGCTTTTATGTAAGGAGATGCAGTTTGGTTTGCCTTTTTGATTTTGATTTCTATGGGAAACTTTCCCACTGGATGCAGGGATTTAGCATATCCAGAGTTACTGCTCTTCCTACAGGCTGTCTGAACTGAAAGCTTAAAAAGGAGTTAGGAAGGGGGCAATGGCCTTAGATTCTGAAGTGATCCCATTGCATGAAATTACTGCTTAGGTACAGAAATGCAGCTGTGTTCTTTGAACTGCATGCAATTTTTTGTTTGATAATTTTGGAAGCTCCATTCTAAGACAAGTGATTTATCCTACAGACAAGTGCTTTTAAGGTGTTAGGACTAAGTCATTTTCAGCCCTGACCTAAATGGCTAGATACTTTTTCAACTAATTATGATACAATGTCTGCTCAATCCACAAGGAAAACTGCTTTGTACACAAATACTGGGGCAAGAGCATTACAATATGGTAAACTAAACAACATGAAGGGCATGAACATTAGGATTTAATACTGTCTCTGTGCGAAGACAGGCTTTTAAGAAGAGTAAGAATATAGAAAGAGAACAGAAAATTTTAAGCATCTTAAGTATAGAAAATGCATGTATTTGCTGTTGGTCATTCTTCCAACAGGAAGAGAATTTTATAAATTGAGACATTTTAAAATATCAAGCATTTCAGAAATATACCACTTTCAAGTTTAAATACATATGTAATGGGATAGTTTACCTTAAATGTTGTATACCGGCTGTCCACAGTGTCAGATTTACTTAGAGCTGGTATATTCTGATCCAGAACATTGTAAGCTAAAACAAAATCTAAAAACCAAGTTAAATAAATCCAAGATGAATTTTCTAACCAACTTAAAATTAACTACCTCCAAACATTATAATGCCTAATTGAAGATTAAATGTTTATTTCATTTAAACATAGGTGTTGAAAATTGAATTAAGGCTTGCAATATGTACATAAAGGTTAGTGATTGTGCAGATTAGAGTTTCTTTTGTTCCTTTTCTTTTGAAATTTAAATGTGGATTGTAATGGTTCCTCTTTAACATGAAATTTCTTATCTACCTCAAAAGGTGAGTAGTGCCTGATACTTTATTTTTTAAACCACTGAAATAATACTCCCTACTAACTTTGTGATCTAGATTACATTAAAAAATAACAGCATTTTAACTAGAGTATTTACAAAGTTGAGTGTTTAATGAGGGCGATTAGACCATGCATTTAGATGGTATTTTAGAACTATTTTTCAAAGTAGCAATGACAATTGAAAGCAGTGCTGTAACTAGGCTTGTAGAAACAGAACTGCAACTACAAAAATAGGGATGAAAGTCTGCGAATAAAGCAAATGCTACACAAGATACATAGTCTCAGCTGGGTAGGTTGACGAGGGTGAGCAAGGTGGAGGAGGAAGAGAGAATGAACAAACAGCATTTACTCTTAAAACAGGGAGTGAAAGGAGTCAGTAACCTGTCAGCTGAACATAGATGACAAAAAAAATGAAAAATTGTATGCACCTCTTGGAGGCACATCTTTCTTTTTTAAAGAAATCACTTATAGAAGAGCAAATTGGTGATTTGTACTTAGATCCTGAACCTTTTTCAAACCCTTGTCAAAAAACGATGAATTACTGAACCATATTGTAAAGTGGTGTCTCTATTTTTGAGCTCTGTAGAAAGGTTAACTATTAATTGCAAAATAATTTGGAATTATATCCCGATTATAAAAAAGGCTCACTTGGATAACTGAAATGTTATTACTGGTACTTAGAAAGAATGGACTAGTGTTACATTCACACAATTGTCTTGTGTTCCTTCATCCACAATTAGAAATATTTTTTTGCTCACAAAAGTAACACAAACTGCTCAAATAATAAAATAATAAAACAGTGCTTCAGAAGGCTCATTAAGAGAATGGGTAAATAACCTCACCAGGAGTATTACTCTAACTTGTAACTTAGAGTACTTAATGAGTCCTGAGCAACTAGAAAACATTCTGAAAAGCTGGGTGTTAAATGCAGTGTCACTTGGACTGAGAAACATCTGAACATCCACACTTCATTTCTTGGCTGACTTTAAGAAAGAGGACAACAGATATCTTATAAACTGGTAGAAGCATTTATATAAAACTGAACAGGATTTATTCAGTGAGCTCAATAGATTCATTCACATTTCTGGCTAGCATGTAAAGAAACAGTATATGTATTGTACTAGGTTGGGGAAAAGGAGATGATAGAGTAGGAATGGACTATCTAAAAAGGATATACAGGATATGTTTACATAATTTTTTTTTTTTTTTAAGATTCCTTGTCTGTTTTCAGGAATAGCTGTAGATGTTAAAATTGCTTTTTATTGAATAAATTTTGTGCTTTGTGGAGACATGCACGAAGTAACTGAGGGTGCAGAAGGAGTAGGAAACAGTGGTAGGACTTAGAAAGGGCTGCTAGCTGTGCTGGCACACAACTGATTGCTTTGCACTGGTGACTGACTCCCACAGCTAGCACAGCACTAACCCTTGGGGCTTTTCTTCCATTTTATTCAATTCTTTCTCCACCCCTATTGTTGAACTGTCACTGCTACATCCCTTGATTCAAGTCCACAGTTCAAGATTTTTTGGCTAATATAACAGCTGGCAGCTGAACTTTTTACCCGATGACCCTTTACTGCAGTTTGGTATTTAAAACTGACCCTCTGTTTTCCAGAAGGGACATGTTATTTTTGCCAAAATACTAGTTTATCCCTTTGTAACTTCAGTTAAACTATTATTTTGCCATCAGCACAAGGCTCTGATTTGCAATTAAGTTGCACTCACTTTTCAATCAAATGAGCTGTTGCTTTGAATTAATCTTGAAGCACTACTACATACTTTATTTTTATTTTTTTCTGTACAGTAGAACAAAGCAGTGTTTTGAAACTGAAACAAAAAAAATCCAGAATTTTACACTGGTTTACATTTATTAAAAAAAAAAAAAAAACTTGTGTATTTCACCTGTGAATTATTAACTACAAATTAAACAGGGCTCATCATTTGAGAGAGATTCAGAAATACAAAATAGCCTCCTGGCATCTTCACATCCTCCTCTTCTGTGTGCTTATGTACAGTACTGTGAAAAGGAGAAAGTAACACAAAAGAGTGCCTCAGTAAAAAAAGATACAGAAGCCTGTTCATTTAAAAACCTTATTTTCATTACTTGGTAAAATAAAAGCATAATGAAAATGAATCCCAATGAGCATGAATAAAGTCAGGAAACTTGTAAAATCACGTTTCAAGGAATGCTATCAGATATACACCTACTATTTTGTTTCTGTGTTATATTCATAGCAAAACTACAACCAGCAGGTGCAGGCTGAACAGAGGGAAACTACAGCCGGCTACCCTGCAGCATTACTGAGGAGGGCATGACAGAGTTTCTAAGCAGCCAAAGTTAAGGGTTGCAGACACAGAAGCTCTGAGATTTCAACTAAAAAGTGGAAATCCCAGGTGCTTATGGCAAAGCTAATGATAACAAGAGCTGACATATTCCACCTACTTTACTGGCGATACCAGAACATCATTTCCTGTATGCTTTTTAGGAGTGTTTTTTCTTTGGGTCAGAACCATGAAAAAATGCATTTTGAATACTCACAACAGGAAATTATACAAACCATGCTGCTATACCTGTGATGTCTCATTTATCTGCTCTGCCTGTTTTTCAGTCTTCTTTCATCCTTTTTTCTAAGGAAGAGACTATTTCCCTAATTGATTCTCCAGTTCTCTGGAGCTCTCTGTCACTGTACTCCTTATCTTAATAATCCAAATTCCTTGTTAAAAAAAACTTGGAGTGTTCCTCCTTCCATGACAGAATATTGCTTTTCCCACTGGTACCACATTCTCTTTGACTCTTTATGTACCATGGAACTGAGTTCTTCGTTCTTTTACTTCTTCTTTCCCTCCCTCCTTCCATTTTCTTCTTGAGTAGTTTGGTCCAACTCTGCCTCATTTACCTTTTCGACTAGTCCCATCACATCTGACTTATGAACCTCTGTTTATTTTTAAATATTCTGCCTGGCATGCCTGTTACAGCCCAAGTAAGGGTCTGACACCACACTCCCATTTCAGCAGCCTAAGGTACTCCTCAATCTGTAATTAAAAGCAAGTCTGTCTCATAGTGAAGCAGGATATTAATTGTCCTTGCTAATAACCACCTGCTACACTGGGACATCCAAAGGCTTGATTCTGAACTTTAAGTATCAGCATGGTTTTCTTCTATCTGTAGCATGTGTTTCTTCTATCTTCTTCAACATCTGTACTGTATCATAAATTTTAAAAATAGTTTCCTTAGCAAAACTCAGAAATTCTTATGGAGCAGGGGTCACCAAAGCAGGCAGTAAGTACAGAAGGGTAAGCCTGCCAGACAGCAGGAAAAACAGTTCTAAGGCAGGCTAGAAAAGTACATGCTTCTCCATGCTTCTCTAAAAGAACTTCAGGTTCAGAGAGAAAAAGGAACATTGAAATGATGATGAGCACTGACACTGAAAAGAGGCACAACAGAAAATAAATACATTAAGGTTTCCAAGAAAGCCTACAAGCAGCCACTTACATCCCAGCTGCTCCTGAAATTCAGCAATAAACATCAAAACACTACCTTCTTATGAGCAATAATACAGAAAGAAAGTTACCATTATTTCCTCGGATAAATGCATCTCCATACTTGTTTTTTAATTGTCCATTTACATATTCTTCTGTCTGTTCCAGAGCTATATTCATATACCCATCCAGGCAAGCTAGGACACCTGAAAAGAAACAGGTTAAAAGTGAATCAACTTAAACATATTTTAAAATAACTAAAAATGCATGGTATTTGAACAATTCAGGAGAAAAAAAAAATCTTTCATAACCAAATAAAAATCCAAGCTTGTCCAGATGAGACAATTGGTCAGTGTTCTTAGAATAAAGCTAGGAGTGAGGAGCCCCAGGCTCTAGCAGAAACTTTCTCACTTGATATGGAGGGAGGGATCATTGAGGCATGACTTTCAAGAGATCCAGGACTTTCACTTGGAAAGTTTAAGAAGATTCAGTTTAAGCACATCAAAAATATTCTCTGCCTTTGTAATATCTGATTTTCTTTTGGTCCAGAAAATGAACATTTGGATAGCACTGTTCTTAAGAGAAGTGTTTATGTTCTTGCTTCTTGCAGTCCCTGTTCAGGTGTATTTGTTCAAACAGTGCTCCCTATGTGCTGGCAGCACAGTGGTATATTCCATATTCAAAACCCCTCTTCAGTATTTTACACTCGCCAGTAAGAGCACTGCAGTGGATCAGAAGTACATCCAAATACAAACTTAACTAATCTGATGAATAAACAGATTATTTATGGTGGGAACTGAATGTGGAGGTAAATATATGTAAAAATTAAAGAATTAGAGGATGCAATCTGATTTGTTAAACAGCACATAAAACAGGGTTGCCTGTGAGTTTTTTTCCATTTCAGCTTTGCACACATAGACAATACTTCTAAACATATTTTTTATTGGAAATTACCTGATTTATTTACCTTGCATTAGAATTTGAGAAATACTGTGTATTGGCTGGAGTGGGAGCGAACTCCAGTGAGAATCCTCCTCTAGGACATAACACTTCAGAAGTGTTACTGTAGTATCTTCCATTAAATAATTAAGAATTTAAATTCTCCTGCCAAACTTATAGTAGTTGGGGAATGTTATTTTCCTGCATGTGTTCCTCTGTTGCCACACAAACAGGGAAAAATTTCTCATAAAATGCTATTAAATACACGCACAAAAAAGACCCAAACAAAACTAACATCAGAACTCTTTCACTCCAGTAATCCCACGTGCTCCAAGTAACAATAGTAAGCAAAAAAAATGTTTGTCCAAAACTGTAATTGGACTGTGTGGTGGGTTTTTAAGCTATCATTCATTGGGTCATAAATAGCAGTATTTTCAGACTCTTGTTCCTAGAGTGCATTCATGCTTTTCCAGTCTTCTCCCTTTTCTTTGTATTTTCTCTACTCTTAGGCCAGTAATACCATCAAATACTGTCATAGACCACCCAGGTTAGTACTTCCATTTTTCTGTTCCATATACACACCCATCTCTACACATAGAAATCATACATATTTACTGGTGATTACTTCTGTACTTTTTTCCAAGACTTTTTCTGTTAGATCTTTGCATACCCTTAGCAGAGAATGAAGATATTTTACAGCTGCACAGCATATAAATTTGTGTACTATGTGTCCTCCTCATCCCAGCACAAGCAAGTCTCCTCTCAAGCTGAAGCCAATCAAATTTCACCTCTGGCGCAGTGACCTGTAGCAAGTCTGTAACACTTCAGTCATTCCATAATAAAATGCCTAACTGTAATTGAAATCAATTTCAGTTTAGAAACTTGAAATCATTTTAAGACTGTAATCTAACCATCTCTAAGAAAACTAATGATTTAGATAAGTCATTTTTAACCTCTAAATCCACCTCTTTTTCATTAGTTTCTCCAGAGCTTATTCTTTTTTTTTTTTCCTATGTCATCATTCTATAATCTATATTTGCATACTCCAAGATTGAGTCAGTCTGCTTTGCTTATACAGAGCACTGCATCAGTTCCAACCTCCCCAGACCATGAAATCATAGACTCTACTCAGAGGGAAAACTTACCTCGATAATCAACTCCAGAATTTAATTTTACAACAACGGGTCGCCCAATGATTTGCTTTAGGAAGTCACTAGGGGTTTGCTTCCGTAGACTCATCTTGATCTTCCCCAGTAGGCTGTGAGGAGGAGAAGGGGGAAGAAACATTTGGATAAGTAGCACTCAAACATAGACTAAAAGCTCTTGATACTGACAGGCAGTCCCCCAATTCTCAAGACTCTCAGTAGAGAAAATACCAAAGGAGATAAAGGAAAACCTTAGGGGAGAGGAGGAAAGACAGTTCCTAGGGCCATAGCATTAAATTTTCCATTTTTCTTTTTTATAACTTCCAAAGTTCTTGACAGGAATCCTTGATTTCAAACCATTTGCCATGCTACAAATCTTGTGAACTTGCAGTGTAACCAA
>VZSV01000024.1:2812687-2834500 GCA_013398735.1 Nothocercus julius
GCAGCGGCCTCTCACCCGCGCCTGGCCTCGTGACCGTTGGGCCGCGGCCGTTGGCCGTTACGAGCCCGCGGGAACGGCTGCATGGCTGCCAAGGCAAGCGGCTTTCGCCGCGGTGCGAGGAGGGAGCCTCGCGCCTCTCCTCTTTGCCCTAACAGGCCGAGCTTCGTTCTCCTGCAGCGAAGTCACGGCTCCTGCTCCCTGCGCCTGTCCGTGCTGTGTCCCGCAAAGCCAAAGCGGTAATGGCTGCCTGGCGTTTTGCCACTCGTGATGAAAAGTGGGATGTTGGGCACGTTTTGGGTTGTTCTTGCGCAGCACTCAAAGTCTCCCTCTTTCTGCTTTGAGCTGTTTTAAGAGGAGATCCCCAAAGCTTCATCATCGGATGTGTCCACCCTTTTGGCTTGCACATGGAAAAGTTTACCAGGAAATCACCAGTAACTCTTGTCACTTCTTTTTCCCCTTTACTGTGACTGTGATTTTGCTCCTTTTGTTAACAGGCAGAATAAGGGGCCAAATAGGGGGAGGCGGCCAGTTAGCAGCACTCCAGCATGCATGGTTTTCTGGCTGTGTGGAAAGTGACCAGGGCTACAGGAAGAAACATTTTAAATCTGAGATTATTTTAATGTGTTACTCCATTTCTGTTTCATATTATGAGAAATTCTGTCTTATTAAAGACTGTAAATCACATCTATTTTAGAATTAAAACAACGCAAAAGCACTATTGATTTCTCATAAAACTTCTCCAAAACCTATCTGGGTGCTCTGCAAATGATTGCAAAAT
This sequence comes from Nothocercus julius, assembly GCA_013398735.1. NCBI lineage: Eukaryota > Metazoa > Chordata > Aves > Tinamiformes > Tinamidae > Nothocercus > Nothocercus julius. Next base: position 2,813,466 of record VZSV01000024.1, read on the forward strand.
GATTCACCTTTAGGATACTTTATTACTGAAATTCTGATTTGTTAATGTAGATGCACTTTTTAAAATATGTCTTGCTCACATTTATCCCAGAAAATAATGTCATTGATTTCTTATGGAGAGAGAGAAAAAAAAAAAATCCAGTGTTTAATTCCATTCTACTATAATGAGATTCTATTTATTCCCAAATAATCTTGCTTTACATGGGCCTTCTCACATTTCAGTATAGGTATCCTTAGTACAACTCTAGATGGGAAGGTTTGGTTCAGTTCATTTATCAGGTGAATTAATGAACACAGAAGCTAAGTGCTTTAATTTTTTTTTCCAATGTCACCTGAAAAGAATACAACAAAACAAGAAGTTGAACTTGTGCCTTCTACTTCTCCTCTTGGCCATCTTTTCCCCTTTCCTCCAGCTATCACCATAATGTCTGGGAAGCCCTTTCTTTTTTAGGGGTTTAGTACCATGACAGGAGTTAATCATCTGTGAAAGCTTCTGAAATGGATTTTTTATTCTTCCATTATTGATTTAATATCTTAGTAAAACCATTCTTACAATACAAAGAAAATGTACTATAATTTTTCAGAATTCGAATTAGTAAATGTTTCCCTCTCTTCCTTTTAGAGTTGTTTATCTTCTCTATTTAACACTTTTGGTAACATTTTTTTCCCCTCAAAGCTTAGGCTCAAGGGCTCTAAAAGGCAAGGTCCGTGAACCCAGCAAAGTTCACCTTGCCGTCCTGGAGTTCAAGAGGAAGCTTGGTCAGGAAAGTAGGGCCACATTGTGACCATGTTGCCAGGCAACCATCATATTAATCAGGAGGATCCAACTGTGCTTGATTATATCTAGCACTTGAAGCAGAAAAGGAACCTAAAACAGTGCCCTACTATGGAGGGCAAGCTTACAAAGTTTAAATTGGCCACCAGGCTTCAGCGCATAATATTTTGAAGGGGAATTATTCTGTTTTTTGTTATTATTGATCTTCATGATAGAGCCTGGGCAAGTAGATTTCATGCCTGGGCTACTGGCCTGGTAGATTTTCTTAACAATTTTCCAAGTCTGGCTGGGGATATTTTGAGATTTAGGAGCCTTCCTTTTTTATTTTATTTCTGTGTTGGTTTTTTTTTTTTTTTTTTTTTTCCTTTGCAGGTTCTGTCTCCTTTTTGCTAGTCACTGCCGAGCTATTTTGCCTACTGCCCAACAGGCTGCTTCCAAGTTAGGTTAGGCATATATATGTAGCTATGGCTTGTGTATGTGTGCTTTTGCTGTTCAATGCCAGTCAGCAAAATCCTTGCAATTTCCTGCTTAATACTTCATTAAACTTACAGACATGTTTGAGTCATTGAGATTGGTAAGAATTTTCTACCTTTAGCTCCTAGCATTCATGGCTTGCCATCAAGTCAAGAACCCATATCTTAATTTTCTGTGGTTTGCTTTAAGTCTTAAAAAAATCTCACATACTATGCTTAGTGGTGAATTGACTTTTGTGCAATAAGATGAATATTGCTGAGTGTGATTTGTACCTGGAAAATTCCTTTCTTGTATGTTCAGAAACATTATGTAATAACATCTGTTAATGCACAGCTCAGAGGATGTTCTATTTCCTGAATGACCACATTGAAATGACCTCAGGAAGGTGGTCTCCAAAGGGCTTAAGTAATCCACGTTCAGTGGAATCGTTAAAGATCTCAAGGCTTCAGGAGTGAAAATAAAGTGAGGCCTCATTGGCTAATGTTTCTACCATTTTTTGTTTGTTTGTTTATACATGGGAAAGGATTTAGATCTTAAATTTTTGCATAGTTTGCTATCAGTACATACCTTTAAGTACCATATTGCTTTATCCTTTCATAGTGTACTACAATGGTGCGTTTTCAGCTCTGTAACTCATTGAAATCAATGAGATGCTGCCCTTGTGTTTTAATCAAGATGAACTTGAAAGGTGAACATTTTAAGTAGTAGAAATTATTTATAATTTGGTAATAAAAGTTTATGTCTAACACTCCGAATTTCATACATCTGCTATGTGCTGGCCTTGAGATATAGAACAATTGCAGTTGCCTTTACATTTGGCCTTAGATGAAAGGTCATAAATTACAATGATTGAGTCCGTAGTCATTCCCAGCTCGCAAAATTTCCATATTAACATCTTCACCTCAAACATAAATGGTTACAAAGTTACAAAGAAGAGTTGTGTTGGCCTCTGTCAACTGAGCTTAATGATATAAGTCTGTGGAACATATCCTCTTGCTAACTCTTAAATGCGAAGCATTGCAGAATCGTTCAAAGGACCTAATTAAAACCTTACAGTTAACTTAAAATGGAATGGTAGTTGACAGTCTTGCTTTTTCTCTTTAATGCAATAAAAACTGCTTCAAAGTTAGGAAGGTTTTCCTTCCTAAACCAGCTTGAAATAAACTGCTTCAAATTTAGGAAGGTTTTCCTTCCAGCTGCTGGAAATAAAAGGGTTTCCATAGAGCAAGATGGCAATACAACACAATGCGTTAAAAGAGTTGTCCAGTTCTTCTTGTTAAGAGAACTTTACATAAGTTAAATGCAGAACAACAATCCAGATGGCAAAAGAATGTCTGTGGCTGACTTTGAATTCAAACTAAATAATCCTAAGCCATAATCCAGTGGATGAAAGAAGATTCAAGCAAACAGTCTCATCTGAAAATTGGGTGGCAAAGGCGGACAAACCTATCCTGGCCAAATCATGGCACACATCAAGATTTTAAACAGTCAAATTTGGTACCTACTTAGATCAGAAAGAAGAAAAAAGAAAGTCTGGAAAATATGCACGAGAATAAGGGGCCAGGAGTCAGTTCCAAATGCAGGAAATCTGTGTTTGTACAGAGCCCATGAGAGCATGCAGGGAAGTCTACTTCCACAAAATAGTGTCAAGATGGAGAAACTTTGCAATTCTATATTGACTGAAGTCAGTGGAATTTTGCCAGTCACCTCACTGTACTGAAGTCTCATCTGAAAATTTCAGTAACATCGAACCAAATCGGTGAGAAAAGCAAAATTAGGATAAGACTGTTGGATTTGGTTTCTTTCCATATGCTTTGCATCAAGAAAGCTCTGTATGTGCTTTCTCCTAAGGGAGAACTGAGCACATTGATATCTTGTGCTGCCCAATCTAACAATAAGAAAGCCACTTCAGAGCAAGTGGACTGGGTGCTTTTCAATCCTGAAATTGCTCCTGTGCGGGGGGGGTGGGGATTAGCATCTCCCCGCAGCTCTGTCCACTTCTTAACATTTGCTTGTCAGAGGTCTTCTGCTGATGTCCTAGGAGTGAGTGAACCTCAGAGATCATCACGGCATTTTAGCAGGACTTCAGGGAGCTCAAGAGAGAGAATGATGTGGGAATGCGGTGCAACACTTTTTGTCCGTCTCCTAGACTTGCAGAAGATCCCCAGAAGCTGTCAGAGTTCACTTAATTCCCACAAAGTTCCTGGAGGCCTTCTCCTTGGCTTCCCTCAATAGATAAACTTTTTTTTCCATGAGCCATAGGAGGTTTGACATGCACTTTGCGTGGAAGAACTCGGTCTTCCCCAGCATACAAATGATACTATGTCTGTGCCCATAGAGAAAAAGATGAGAGACTTTCTTCCTTAAATGGAGACTTACTTATGCAGTATTTTTGCCATGCTGTGTTATGCTAAGATCATCAGAGGTGCTGAGTCCCAGCCATGATCTCAATTAAAAACTTAATGCATTTTTGAATTGGACCTTAGTCAAAAAATAAGAGTTCTGTGCAACAGACTTTAAATAGAAGAGCATAATAAAATCTTGTCCTCTTCAGGTTCTTAATGTTGTGCTCATCACCACAAAATACTCATGCTTTCCAATATGGATTAAGTGACATGATTCGTTTTCATCACAAGTTTCTCTTCCCTGCTTTCCGTTCATTTAAATTTTTATTTTAACAGATTATAACAGATGAGATGAAAATTGTGCTTTCTGTTACGTTTAGTAAAAGCAGAAAGCCCCACTTGATTTTTTTTTCCTGCAATATTTAGTTAGATTTTATCCCAAAGATGATCAAACTGGGCCCAGTCATTTATGTTTAGACTTTTAAAAATATTTGCATTAAAGAAACACATGTTCTGTATTTTTTTTCCAGTGTAGAATATCAACTCCAGATGACACTTCAATATAAATGTTTCCATAGTCAATTTGATGATGTGAATGCAGGACTTCAGGTTGAAAAATCAAGTGTCACATTTAAGCACAGACACAGGACTGCAGGTGTAAAGCATCTGCTTTAACCCAGTTAGTTCCCAGCTCCCCAGAAATTCTCCTGACGCAGACCTGGGACAAAGTGGATCTAAATATAAGTCAGTCCATTGCCTTCCTCCAAAATTCAGTGAAGGAGAAAGGGGAAAAAAGTGTTCTGCCTCTCTGTCCTGCTCTTACCCTTCCTGCTTCAGCATGCTGCTGATACCACAGGATAGAGCATCAGCTGACCTGCATGAAGGCTGAGTCCCTTCACAGGATCTAACGGGATCTGACAGCACCTGATTTTTTTTTTTCTGCCCCTCTTAGCCTGATTTTTCCATTTGTCTGAATCTTCACAGGTGCTTCATATATGAGGAAAAAAAAAATTGTTTTGGCTGTTCCTCAGAAGAGTCTCAGAGTCTTTCCATTGATTTTAGCAAGCAGTGGATTATGGATAAAATAAGTTCTGATTTTTTTTTTTCTTTCCCCCCACCTCCTTCCACATCTTTCAGTCTCCCAGAAGTTGGCATATGTACTGGTATGAACCTGGTAGTGACACTGGATGAAGCAATTAGCACAGTTAAAGTAAGTAGTAAGTTTATTAGTAGTAAATTAAGTTTTATTGACATAGGCAACAGGAAGAAAAGTGTGGATAAGTCTGTGAAATTTGAGGAATTTGCCTTGGAATATGCCATAACAAAATATTGAAAAAATGGAGACATGAAAAGAGAGATCAAGATTTCAAGCTCTGAAGTTGAAAACCCTTTTTCTTCTTGCTGCTCTTGTGTATTTGTGCAGTATGCAGAACCTCCATAGGCGTTACTGAAATGTAAATAAATCATAAAAATGAAATCATGCTAGAGAAAAAACAAGTATACAAAGATGATTCAGCCTGTGTGAGGAGAGTGTCTTTTTGGATCTTAGTCAGCCTGAAACTCACAAGTGTAGGTGACCATGTCAGTGTTTGCTCTGCTGACACATGTTACTGTTGGGGGGTCCTGGGAAGAGGCAGAAGCAATGGTGTTCACTGTAACTCAGAGCGCTCAGTTTCTCTCAGCATACCAAGGCTTCCAGGGTCACTTATATCATCAGTATCTCAGTGCCCACACTCATTTAACAGAAATTTGGTTAGATAGAAGAAGCTATTTTTATTAATATAAAATATTGGGGAGTGGTAGGCAAAATAGGAGTAAAATCAGGAGATATATTTTTTAAAAAAATGTATAGCAATAAATATTATATATAATATATATAAAATATTCCTGATTTCAGTAATTTTAAACATAAAGATTTAATCTACTGATACTGCAGGAAAAGAATAATAATCTATGAAATATTTAGATATTGGAGATTATGGTATAATGATTCTGTTCTTTCTGTGTCTTAGCTGGAGTGCTGGAGTGTTCAATTTCTTTAGGGGAAAAAAAAAAGGGTGATTTAAAGTCAATGTTAGGTCACTCTTGGGTCATTCATGAGCTAGTTTTTTTTCAGCGGCCTCAATTCCTGGCTATTGACCATAAAATCACTATTTCTGAGGTTAAGAGATCAAAATTGAATATGATTATTTTATAAGGTAACAGCAAAAAAAAAAAAAAGGATAAAATCAAAAAAGAGGACTAGAAACTGTGTATATGCATGATGAACAGCCTTGTTAAGAACAAAAAAAAGGTATCAAGTTTCATAGTCACACATTAATTTTTCTCTGAGTACATTACATAGCTCTCTTGTCTTTTCAACTTCATTTTCCCTCAATTGATACACTAGTAAAAATAAGGACAGTACAAGATACAGATTTGTCAATGTGATCTGACTGATTCCCTGTCACCCAGTCACTGGAGCCAGCAGTTTCAGTAGTAAAAACCTCCAGTATTGTGTTTATCTCCAATTCCCTCTTGTTGACACATACAAGGAAATGTTCCTATGGTCTTGACTGCTTTTACAAGAAAAATGTATAAATGATATTGTTATGTACTAACTCTTCCAGACCTGTGGTAACAGGTACAAACATTATCTTCCAAGAGAGGAAAACGACACAGGGGAAACTGCCTCACTAGTCGGTGCTTCATTTTCTGTCTTTCAGGGGAAACTGCCATCTGTGCTATCAGTGCAGCTCCAGTAGTCCTAGCAATTGTAGGACATGTAGCGTGAAAGCAACACTCGTGTTCTTCCATCACCTAATCTTACCTAGAAGGTTTAGATGATAGCAGGCTGAAGCTGTCCAGGCCACCTCTGATTAAAAATTGCACCCTTGCCCTGCGAGTGGACGCGTATGTTCAAAACAGGGGTGAATGCTGAGAAACCACTTGGCAAAGACAAGACCTCTGATGATGAAACTGAAAAGGCTCCAACAGTCCTTCTGAGGAGAGGTGGTACAAAAGCTTGTACAATCCAGCAGTCCTGTCAGGCTGCTGTGGCCAAGAAGGTATTGGCAATACTATTTCAAAGTGGGTTATAAATCCCTATGAACTGATTCATTAAAGAACTACACCTGTCATTGCTGTGCTCTGCTCTGAGAAGACTGGGTCTCCAAAAGTCATGGAATAGGAAGAAATCCTCTCTGCGTTTCAGAGAAATTGGAGGTGATGTAGGGAGCTATGGGGAAAGATAGAAGTGGAGTGAAGCCACAAGAAGTGACAGGATTGGAAATGAAGTAAAGCTGAAAGCTGTGGAGTGGAAACATCCCTTAGCAGTCCATAGAGTTAGCAGATGGCATCCTATGCCGGGCTGTACTGTGTGCCACTTGCTCCTTTTCTTTGTTTCCTGCTGCTGTTTCGCTTCCAGCTCTACTGAGAGGCTCATGCTCTCGCTTCCTCTGTGACACACACGGAATAGTTTGGCCTGGCCTCTCCAGACTATGTCCCAACTATGTCATCTCCTCAGTTTCTAAAATTTTTCTATATGCTCGCCTTCCTAACTCAAATCATCCTNCCCCGCCTCCCTCCCATATATTTTTCACCTGGGCACTTGTCTACTCAGATCTGACACTACCAGTTGATTTCACGTAATACACACAACACAGACTGAATATATATTTCTCTCTCTGGATGTAGGGTTCAGACACCAAAATCAATGCCTTGGAGGTGAAAAGTTTCGTCATCCATAAATAAACCTTGAGTCATTCATTTCACCTCCCTGTGTAGAGTATCCGCAATAGAATATGTCATTTGAAAGGTGAAATTTGAAAATACACTATGCTCGCCTGCTTAAGTTTCCTCAGTTGGAGAGCATTCCAACCATTTCATACACAAGAAAATGAGCAATAGCAGTGCAGTTAGTATGCTCTCCCAAAATGGAGGAGAGGTTTTTGTTATAATGAAGAAATATCTGTGACAATTTTAGCCCATTACAAAGGGGTAATCCCATGCTGTGGAATTACAGTCCCACAAACAATTGAGAGCTACACCAGCAGGGGATGCAAATTTCCAATCTGAAATAAAGAAGTTAAGTATTTGACAGGCTACTCCAAAGATGGAGGATCTGCTCTTGCTTGTGTCGCGCAGCCGTTCTCAAATGTCACAGCAGGTCTTTCTAACCTCCCTGTGACTCAGTTTCCCTTATGTAAAACAAGAATGTTCTGTCTAAAGTGCTTTCAGATCAATGGATGAAAAGCATTACATAATAGCAAAGAATTATTAATATCCTAATGATGCTATGGGACACAATGATCAATATTTCTATTTTTCTTTTCTGTTTAGGAGGTATTTTGCTATTGAATGATTTCTGAAGTAGTATGGATAATAACTGAATGTGGTCACACTTTCATGTGGAACATACAAATCCTTTAGTATCTGTATGATATAAAGATGAAAAACAGGTTAAATTCCTGTATGTCATTTCTCTCGAGGCTGGAGGGCCTAAGTCAAAAGGAAAATCTAATGATTTACTGCATGAGCATGTGTGAAATGTATGCATTAATAAATTCTACACGACTGTATGTTCATGCTTTGCTTGCATCGTTTTATAAGCCTCAGTTTTTAAGGAATTGAAATAAAAAGGATTACTTTTAAAAATTGCCCTACATTAAGTAATCCATACTTAAGAAATGGTATATTTGTTTTTTAAAGTAACCTCATTAGTACTAGACTACTTTTTCCTTTTGACAGTAAAGCAGAGTGCATATCTTCATATTTTCATAATGAAAGCTCCCCAAGCACAGGATACTGTGGCAGATTTACAACCTTTGAGCCAGAGAACTGACAGGCATTTTAATATGAAAGGAGATATGATGTCTTTAATGTACAGTGATGTCACTTCTAACAAGGTAGAAAGCTGTTTTTGCACTGCAATCACCATAAGAAGTGAAACCTGTCTGCTTGGGGAGTGACCTTTTAACCCAAAAAAAGGTCACAAATAATAGAAAAAAGAAGGGACGCTGCGTGCTCAGGTGAAAGGGCACACTGACGTTACAGGAGCAAGGTTGTGGTGGATATGCATTAGCTCCAGGAAGTTGGAGCTAGAGCTAACCTTGAGAATAGAAAAGGAAAGGATAATGAAAATCCTCAAGGGAGTGTTAAACCGAAAGATTGCCTGTTGACCACCTTTTTTTATTTTTCCTTTTATCCCACATTGATTGGACTTAATAACTGGAAAGTGATATTGACAGCGATATGGTCTGTCATTAGCTGGCCACATGGTTATTTCACTGAGAGAAAGGACAGCAACCCAAAATCAAAATCTAGGTCTTTTATTTTAGATTAAAGCTGCAGATTGAATACTTTGTGAAATATTTGCCAGTGATTTTAAAGGCTAATTTTAAATGTTCTTAAGATTTTATCATGTAATTCTGAAGCGGCACCATCCTTAGATCTTGTATACAGGCGCACATGCTAAAAAGTCCCTAAGTTAGCAAGAAATCTCAAGGCCCAATGAATATCTTTTGTAAATATTTGACTGGTGACTTTGGTTAAAGACAAGAAATCAAAGTATGCAGGTAAATACACTTTTTGGAGATTCAGTGCCTTTAAACGAAGATCCGAGAAGATTAACTTGGAATATCATGTTACTTGGTATTTTGACAATCTGATGTTGAAGAACATACTAAGGGATGAAAAGAGTGTTGTCAACATGAGAAGTAGCTCTTCTGCTTTTCTATTATCTTTGCAGAAAGCCTAATTTTAACGGAAAATGCTTCTCAGCAGGATCTGAACAATCATCTCTTCCTAAGTGGCATGCCAGGGCACTGAAACAGTAACACTAAGGTAAGGAAAAATAAGGAGGAAGCCACAGTATTGACTAGGCAGTACAGTATTGTCTGAAGAGGAAGCATTAATGTCAATATAGATTTGTATGCACGTGTCTGCAAAGCTAGATCCTCAACCTCATGAAGATCCCTGTCAGATTCAACAATTAAGTCTCATTCCGAATTTAATTTTTTACAAGTATATTCTAAAAGGTGACTTTTTTTTTTAATTTGCTCTGAAACATCTGTCTTCTTCAAAATGTAAGGAAGAAAAACTGCAAATTCAAGTTTACATATAGAAATAAAACTCACAATTCAGTAGAAAATGTCAGAAATACAGGTACTATGAGATAATTCTTCTTCCCATTTTGTGCCTGTTCTGACAGTGAAGAAACATTCTAAGGATTAGCCCTGTGTATACTTGTAGATATGACTTTTATAAAGGAAAAATGCTGGGGAATGAGGTGGCGAAAATGTTAGATGCCATTAGTGTTAACTTAGTAGCTTCAAAAGTCTCATAATAGTTTTAAAAGATTCTGGGAGGTGAAAGCAGCTTCGTGGACACACGTAAATTGTGAACTGCTTCACTTTCCATGCTATCTTATATCTGTCAATATACTGGTTATGGTGTCTGCCAAGGCCATTTTTTTTTTGAGAAAAACAGATTTCATGAATTTATTTTTAAGTATGTTTCGTGCAATGTGCAGTTACATGTTTACACTGCTCTCACAGCTAAAGAAACATGAAATAATATACCATATACTTTAATACTGATTTTTATTCCTTAAATAAGTCTGGATTCTAACTGCATCCATTTTGCTTCTAACCAAGCTGCTTTTGGATTCCTTCCACACGTGCAGCATCATTCACCATTCTGTTAAATAACCAGATTGGTGAAAATGACATTTGACTTTTTAAAGCATCTTCTCTTTATGGAGAATTAAAGGTCATAGCTGGAAAACTGGTCATTTGAGCTCAGTCATTTCTCTGTATTTTGTTAATTTTTCTTGGTTAATGGTCCTTTCAAATTCAGATTGCATGGTGGCTTCAGACTCGTATCAAATACTTTCAGAAATAGCAGCTCACACTGGGAAAAGACAACCTATTTCCTTCGAGCACAGTAGCTCTATCAATTGGCATCACACGAAGATGGATTCAAGTTCTGTAGACATCTGATTAAAAAAAAAAAAAAAAAAGGTGCTCTCCTTGCCTTCTTCGAAGGAAGGCTACCTCCAGTTCTAGCTACTTGTCTCCGAGGTCTGAAACTGGCTGAATCTGTTAATCTGTTTATCAATTAGAGAGCCAGTGTTTAGAACAACATCCAGAGGATAATGGTAATGAGGGACCACAGTCCTGGCTCCAGGGGAACATATTAGTATTAACCTCCGTGCTAGGTCATGCACTATCCCTTTTAATGAGGGATGTTAGGGCTTCCTAGACAGCTGCATTTTAAGCTGAAAAGTAACATAACCTTTTCTACCTTATTATGTCAGGTGGCAAATTTAAACCACAATGGACTGAATTAGGCTTGCTCAGCACTATAGATAATTTAATTCCTCAGCCGTCTTTCCTCTTTATCTCCTGCTGAGATGCTTCAGGCTATAAAACAATAATAATAATAATAAAAAGGAAAAAGAAAAAAAATGTGTAAAGAAAACAGAAACCCTAGGAAGGTGTATAGCAAAGTTCCCCTTGCTCACCTGGGTAAACTATAGAATGGGGTGCTATTGGTGAAAAAAGTAATAGATGAACCTGAACACAGGGAGCGTTGTGCTTTGGGAAACATCTGCATGTGTCTGATAGAGTATCTTCAAAAATCTGCAATTGCCCCAACCAATGTGCAAGTCCAGAAATGTTTTTGGAGGGCTGCTGGTTGCCAGATTGAGATGTACGAGTTTGACCTAGCCTTGCTTTGTGTGGTGTGCTTTTGCCTGTCTGTGCTTCCTTGCTGTTTCTATTTTTAAATGTTATACGCATGCCTCCAGAAAATTATACAGTTAAGCTTATAATGAAAAGTTTCCTGGGAACCACCACCTTGTTATCTGTTCCACAATGGGCTCACTCATGAAGTAAGCTTGAAATATACCGTTTCTCTTCACGTTTTAGAGGACAAAAGCCGTTGATTTCATTACCCATCAGTCAGGGACAAAATAGCTCATAGATCTGAATGTGCTGAATCCAAGTATCGTTATTTATGGTGGGGAGGCAGTATGATTCAGTGAAATATGCTGCTCTCCCCAAGAGTTACATAAGGCCTTGCTTCTAGTCCCAGAATTACCACTTTGATGGTGCTCTGTAGCCTTGGATAAGCCACCTAAACATTCATGACCCAGCTTCCCCCTTTTCTAAAAAGAGCATAATGGGACTTACCAATGAAAATATATTGTCAGTGTGAAGTGCTTGAAGGCAGTGGCAGGGCCTCTTTGCTGCCCTAGCAATAGCAGAGGCCTCTGAAGCAGCACAGCAGAGAGTTGCAGGTACCAGCACTGCCCGTTCTGCCAGGAGTGGCTGCTAATGCTGCAAGAGCCTGGAAATGCTAATGCTACAAAAGCTAGAGAGCACTAGAAGCTCCCGAGCTGTCCAGCTACTGGCTGGTACAGCTGCCAGCTGTCCTGGTGCGAACCAGATGTTTACAGTAAGAAAAAGCCCTTTCCTAAGGGCTAAGATTGCTATTCCTAAGGGCTAAGGTTGCTAGTGGGTATGTGAAGGGAGATACTTGTTGTGACACTGATTTATGCAGTCTTTTAATCACATTAGAATAGGTGTAGCCAGTTACATGTTTGCAGTAGAATAAGCTTTTATGAAGCCAGACTAATGAATGAGCCCTTCTACACCCTCTGAAATCATTTGAGTTCCTCCCTTGTGTATAGATTGAAATTAAAGTAGCAGCCATAGCAAAAGCTTGCCAGCACCTAGGAAACAGTCCAGTGCAAACCTATCAGTTAATGTCCTATTGATCATATAAAGAGAAGTGGGATAGGAGTGTGTCAGTGCTAAAATGTGGTCCTGGCTGTGTATTTGTGCAATCTTCTAGAGCTAATGTTATTTCAGTGATATTCTCTGTAATTAAATATTATTAACAACCATGTATTTTATTCAATTAAAGATGTTATGGAAGCATCAGTCATATCTTTGCATCTGGTGCATTCTAAAATTCCCTTTGGGAAGGGCTGCAGTAGTTCTGCGTGGAGCTCAAAAGCCAGCTGAGAGATCTTGGAAGGAGTTTTGATTAGCAGAGGGAGGTCCAACACCAAGAAAAATATGTTGATGCTCTAAACTTTCTGTTTTTGACCCTCCCATTCAGTGATGCCAGTTAGGGACAGGCCTACAGTAGAGCTGTTGTTCTGAAACTGAGAAGGACAAGCAATAGCTTTTCAGTCATGATCTATTCCTGGTAGCTGGTGATTGATTTTGGACATTGGAAAGTGCTTTCCTTTTTTTATAGAGATAGAATTGTTTCTAGTGCCTAAAAGTGTAGCATTACACTGCAACTCTAGGAGAGCGCAGTGGCAGTGATGACTATATTTCAGATGCCCTTCTTAATCATTCAGATCCAAGGAAAGAACGTGCCTCTGAGCTGCTTGGGTGGCAGCGCGATTGGCATCGAGCACAAGTGTCTCTCCTGTTAAGGCTCCGGCACTGTGGTCAGCAAGAAACCAGCTGTGATCAATGCCACCCAAACAGAGCCATCAATAACAGGAGAAAGCTGTGACAGAAGGGGGCTGTTGTCTCACACCACAGTGTGCCTCTTGTTAGCAGCAGCACCATGATCCTCAGCGGAGGACTTGGAGGCTAAGGAATAAAACGACATCCATTTTCAGGATGATGGAATGCAATTGTTTGTTAAAGCTCATGTGCTGTGTATTTGGTTAATTAACAGCAGCAATGCTGCTAAGTGTTTTGTCTCTTACAGTTGTGTTGTGTAACACTGGAAGAAGTACATAGTTGGCAGCTTAATTTAGGTTTTCCTAACTGCGCACTTTATAGTGCTTTGAGAAACGTTTATCTTCCCGATATTACTACTTTAATTATATATTTATCTATGTGTTCACCATAAACCTCTTGTTATGTGAAATTACATATAATGCCTTTGTTTTTTCTTTTTTTTGTTTCTTCATCTATCCAGTACTTCTTTACAGAGTACAAGGTCAGCAGGGTTGTATGAACAGGAGTCAGGAATATATATTGCCTACTCTTAGCTCCACTGACTAAATTCTTATGAGCCCAATTCAAGCCTACTTAGCATTTTGGGAAAGGATACCACTTACTTAAGTGTTCTTTGCCTGAAGCCTGAGAGATATTTGCCAAGTTTCTTAGCGCAAAACAGTCAAATTGAGGGAGTCCTGCTTTGGCCATTTAGGAACTAATTCTTAGAGGGTCCAGTCATTGTCAGTGGCATCTTTACATCATTTACCATTCAGAAGTAGTTTGTATATAACTATTCATATGTAGATCATAGTTTGAGAGCCATTCATTTATGCTGCTAGCAAGTTTGAACCCTTTGCAACTTCAGTTTTCCATCTGTAAAATGTGGACAAGAAGGTTAACAAGACTAAACACACTCCAGGGAGTTTTTGAGAAGACAGCTATAAGATTGCTACTACTGTAAGACTTGGGAAACACAGGCTGTTAGGCATTGCAATATCTAGGTTTTCTGGACAAATGATATCCTGGAAAAACTACAGAGATTACTAAATAAGCCTGATATTGCTCTTTTACATTATAAAAGCAATCTCATAATTTTTGTCATTTAAGCTGAATGCCAGAATTATGCTTTTTTTCCCAAACTGAATGATGCAGCACTGAGTTGTAATGTAAAGAGGGTATCTGTCAGATTACTCAGATTACACTTTAATTAGAACTGAGCAAAATTTTGAACTCAGCGTTCAAATGCGGTCAGCCCTGATTTGAATTCAGCTTGTGCTGAAGAACTGGCTTTGGATTTTGGGTTGATTTGTTTTTTCTTTTAATGTCCATCAATTACGGATGTGAACTTTTTTTTCTCTGACTGAGTGCGTGTAAATATTTTGAGGCTTCTGTTCACTGATTCACACTACCTTTAAACATTGCTCACTGAAAGTGAAAACGTGGGTGTGAAAACCCAGTTATGCCAAGTGGTCTCTGCTGTGCTCCTGACTGCTTGAGCTGGTGCCGCTCCAGACTCCAGGCTTACTTTCATGCTGCCCAACCCTGCTTGCCCATACCTGTTTGCCCCCTTCTGTTTTCTCCTCAAAATATATTCTTAAACATATCAGCAGCGAGTATGTTCATTTGCCAATAAACAAAACCCCAATAAAATAAAAATAATAAGATTTGTAGGTATTTGAAAAATATCACAGTTGTTTTATGAAATGAATGATTTCCAGAGGTACAAAATGTTCAACATTCACAAAAGAGACTCATCTAAATACTACTCTGAACTGCTGAAGATCTTTCAGAGTTATCTTTCCTTTCTCCATTTTATGACTGTAGGATAGGAAACGTGTCTATGTAATGTCTGCTTTAAAATGTAGCATGTCTACGCTACAATATTTAACTCAGATATTAGGCACTGTAAAATCAGATAATCATTAATTTCCTCAGATCTTGCCATCATATTAAAATTATCATAATCCCATTTCTTAAAAGAAGCACTGTTTTAACTGAACACCTTAATGCAATTTTTAGAAGTGGATTTTTTTCCTTAATTTTTAGTATATATAGTTTCTTGCATAGAAAGTAACACAGTGAAAATGAAGCACAGTTCTGTGGTGTCATCGCTTTATTAACAGTGCCATAATCAAGGAACGCCATAACTCAGAAGTGGAAAAAGCTTAAAATAATAAAGCAAAGCACTATCAAGTCCCAACACCACACAGCAAAAAGTCTAGTATGCAAGTCACTGATGTCATACAAAAGATTTCAAAATGAAACCTTGGACTAAGAAGCCCATAGTGACAAAGCCCAAAGTGACAAAGTGAAATGTTCATTCCTAACATTTAAAAAAAAATTTAAGGAGAAGGGCTGGAGCCTATTCCAAAATCATCTCCAACATTAGTTCATCTCTATCCAGTAAGAAGTGCAGTAAAAATGAACTTAGTGACACCTTGTCTCCTATTCTCTCAGGGACTCAATCACCATGCTGGACTGAGATAAATGCAGTCGGAAATGTAGTCAATAGCAGCTCATGAAAAGGTATGACATGAAATTGCAGTTAGCTTGTTCTCACCTGGAACAAAGCCCATGCAGAAACTCATCTGACAAAACAGTCCATGCAAAAGTGAAAGGAAAGTTCTACTTGTGTAAAATTAATGAAAGCAATGAAGTGAGAGCTGTGTACTTTGTAAAAACACAGTGAGAGGTCTGCAAATTCCAGAGGCCAAGAAACCCTCATCTAGCACACTTTGTCTGTCTGTGCATGTGTGTGTAATCATAAGTGGTTATGTGTATATATAACATATATGTATATGAAGTACTGCATTAACCATATTCATCAGGAATACCCAGCTGTAAGCTTCTATGCAACAAAAAGAAAGTAGAGAGCTTGCTGCTGGCTATATCATAGTTGTCCTCTTGTCAGCTTGGACAAGAGCAGCAGCAGTTTATTGTCACTGCCATCAGAATCAGTGGCTTTTCTGGGCAGCTTCATCTTTATTAGTCACATGGGGGTGCCACATGACCCTGGTGAGGCCACATCTGGAGTACTGATATGGAAGGCCCAGTTCTGGGCTCCCAGTTACAAGAGAGACATGGAACATGTCACCATGACATCATCTGGAGTACTGATATGGAGGGTCTACAAAGGCTACAAAGATGAGCAGGGCACTGGAGCACCTCCCCTATGAGGAAAGATGGAGAGCTGTGTCTGCTTAGATTGGAGAAGACTGAGGCGGGTCTTACCAGCGTGTACAAATATGTTAAGGGACGGTGTCAAGAGGATTTTCTGTGGTACCCAATGTTAGGACAAGAGGCAAGACACAACATGAAACACGGGAAGTTCTGTTTGAACATGAGGAAAAATAACTTGACAGCGAGGGTGACAGAGCACTGGAACGGGCTGTGCAGAGAGGTGGTGGAGTCTCCTTCTCCAGAGGTCTTCAAAACCTGCCGGGCCAAAACCCTGTGCCATGTGCTCTAGGTGTCCCTGCTGGAGCAGGGGCGTTGGACTAGATAATCTTTAGAGGTCCCTTCCAGTCTCAACCATTCTGTGATTACTAGGCATTATTAATTTTTATTTTAAAAGCTTCCTGGACCCTTAGTAATATATGTAACATATACATGTAAATAACCTTTGGATCAGAATCTAGGCCAATCATTGCCGCTGTCATGAAAGTAATACCTAATACCTGGTATGCTGGAGTGAGAGAAGTGATCTTAGCCACCTTGACCTGTTGTTTTTGAAGGCCAGGTTGTCAAAACATTTTGTGCACAGCAGTCTGGCTCAAAGAATACTTCCGGCAAGCTAATTCTACTTGTCCCTCTTGCAAGCAGTTGCTTAGTCTCTGGATTTCACCTTAATCCGCAGGAGCATTCTGCAGCCAGTGTATCCCAGTAGGATGCACAGGCAAAGAGCTGGTGGAAACTCAGTAGGTTCCTGAACCTGAAATCACATGTGTTCGGATACGTCAGTACTCCCTCTCAAGTAATTGTGACTATTTGCGTGCTTTAAGTCAAGTATTTTCAGATTTGGTACTGTGCTGCCTAGGATCAATGTAAATATATATCAAAAAAAATTAGTTGGATTGCTGATCTTTTAAACGTTGAATTGTGTAGCGTGAAGTGATGTGGACAATAAAAGTTTGAACCAACTTGAAGACAGACATGGAAGAGTTCATGTAACTGCAGTAAGAACTAGATACAGTAACCTCTACTGGCAACCACTTAGGTAAAACCTGAGCAAAAGTTTATTCCGGTTCATTATAATCAAACATCTACAGCGTACCATAGTTTCCATCCCCCCCCACCGAAAAAGAAAGAGGAAAAAAAAAAAAAATCTCCATGTCTCCCCCAGTTACAGGCAATTTCTAAATTTGATTGTTACTTTGAGGAAATTTAGACTAAAACAAGAACATTTGGCCTGGACTTTCAGAGACATTTGAAATAAACCCTGGCATATATATGAATATATGAATATAAAATTTTAGCTTCTGGAAGAGGAAGTTTTTTGAAATTCGGTAGATATTTTTGCAGTTATCCTGCACTCCAGGCTGAGCTTTGCAGCCATGCCACCCTCTGCTTGCCACCACCAAGCACCATGATTGGCTGGGGGGAGGTACCCCCTGTGCCCTGATTGGCTCTCACCCCCATCATACCTATCTCTGATTGGCTGCCAGCAGGCACATCTGCCCTGCAACAGCCCCACTCTATGCCCAGGTGGTTGGGGTTGCCTCATTCTGGATGCAACCGGTTAGAACCGGTTTCTAACTGCTGCCTTCTGCAGCTGACTGGCTTGTGGCTGCCTGCAGGTGGCATGTGTCCTGCTCTGCTATGATGGGAGCAAGACAGAGGGCAGCTGCATGTGCTGGGGGAGTGCCAGCAACCCCCATGCCTCTCTAATGATACAGTAGAACCAGAGATGACAGTTAATGGTATATAAAACAGTGCAAGTGCCTGCACTTTGGTCCAGGAGGGACTGCCTGTAATGACATGCCTGATGGGAAGAGTGGGTATGGGGTGACTGCCCATTGTTTCAGTGCAAGAACTGGGTAGTGTGCATGCAAAGCAAGAGATGGTGAGTCAAAATGAAGTAGTGTTAGTTCTGTGTATAATATATAGATAAGCTTTGCGGCACTGTTTGGCATGGAGGTTGTGGGTGCTAAAAGTTTACATGAGCTCAAAGGAGCGAGTACAAGACTATGGAATGCAAAGAAACCTGTGTTGGCACAGGGAAGGTCCAAATCATAAATTACCAGAGTCAGAAGAATAGTCTGAAAGTATACACTCTATTATGATGACAGACTTCCTCTCTTTTTTTTACTGTGCTTTCTAGGTATCTACTTTTGGCCACTGTCAGAGACTGGAAACTGGACCAGAAGGACCTTTTGTCTGGCTAGGTAGTGCTGTTTCTTGTGTTCTTACATGCTTACTGCTTTCCACACCTCTGATGTGTAGCCACTTCTGGATGTGAACTTAGCAAGATATATGGCTGGAACTCAACCCCTACTCAGTACTTAGGTGAATGGCCATTGATACTAGAAATATATCTAAAGAAATGTCATTAGTAGTACTGTCAATTAACATTTTAGCACATGTTTTATGATATTTGATGATTCTGAAATATCCAGTTCTTGGAGTTAGGCAATAAGGCAGAAAAATGCATTTCCTTGACAAGGTTCAGGTTACACAATCTCTAGGTGTTTGTAAGATGCCTTAGAGGTCAAATCCAGTCAAATGTTTATGTGGTTTATCTTGTATTAAATATTGCAGTAGTCATCTATCTGAGAAAGGTGAAAGGTTCACTGACCTTGAGACTTGAATCTGTGGTGCTAGAGAGTCAGGGAATTTTCCAAATTTGCTGTGTTATGCTTATCCTCTTAGAGTCAGGCACTCTTAAGAATGTGGTGTTGAAGATTCTTACATAGTAAAAAAGGTATATAAAAAAGAATCAGATTGTACTGATTTTTAGCCCAGGTGCTACAAAGCACTGAACACTTCAAGTAATGGGCTCAGTTGGCTTTAGTGGGAGTTGTACTACAAGCATAGTCAAAAATTGGAGGAAGAAGTGAGGGAGATTCAGAAATGTCTTTGGAGTTCACTGATACCAGCCCTCAAACCTTATCACAAGGGGATGAACTTCAGGGGTTTTTAGAACTCTCAGCTCCCATAGCTGTGGTAATACAAGAATATTGGCTATCGTTGTACATATATATACATATCGTTATATATATATGTATATGTCTAGCTTTCTTGACTGACAAAATTTTAAAACATTGAATCCATTTGTCACAGCACTAGAAGGTAAATGAGAGCCCTTAAGTATGACAGGTGCTGAAGCATAGTACGTCTGAGGACAAGCTCATGATATTTTTTGATTCGTTTAGGATTAGCCATTTGGGGATTTTCAGGCTTATTTTTTGTTCCCCCATTGTGCTTCCGATTTTAATTTTTGGACAAGAGAATTCCTGTATTGATTTGCACATGGCAGTAAGCTAATGCTTTACACAGAGGCTTTACAAGTGACCAGGACAGCTTGTCTTGGCTGAGTTTGCTTCCAGTGGGTAGAGCATTCCTGGCCCTGTGATACAAATTTAGGTGATCTTCCCTACCACGTTATGCTCTACAAGCTCTGTGACTTAATGCGTTAGTTAGTGGCATATATTAATGTGTAACACTTGATTAATTTACACTGAACCTGTAGTTTCAACAGAGAAAAACTAGAACAGTTTTGTTCTGTGTTACGCCAAGTATTGTGTACTATGTGTTGCAATATACTGATGTGTTCTTTACTACTTCCTAATTTGCTGATGTCTTTTGATACACTTGAAGTCATTTCACAAACTTTCTGCAAGTGGTGGAATTGGGTTATTATTAAGTGCAGCACCTTGTGCCTTTGACTACTACCTCATTCAGGCTTCTCATATGCTTAAATAATTATTATTATTTTTGTTCAAAGTGCTTGACTATTCTTTCTGGAGGAGCATTTCTTAAAACTTTTTAGAGCAACTGTTTGGAACAATACTCAAAAGGTGCTTTTCTGATTGTCTGGATTATGTAATCTCATATCTGAAAAATGAAATTTATTATCAATACCTGAAATGGATTGCAGCAGCTTGCTCAGTTTATTAATAGCTGTATCCATTATTTTCTAAAGAAGAATCTCCAGGGTCTTTGCTGTGATATAAGCATTACTGCTAACTGTGCAGCTGGCTGGAAAGGATGATAGTGTCCGCTGCTATTATAAATCTAGTGAGCTCACCTTTAAATGTCCGTCTTTATTCTCCCCTTTGGGCATTGTTCCAGTCACTTTTTGGCCTTTTTATTTTAAAGAAAAATCCTGTCCATATGGTCGAAGGAGGAAGTGTACTTGCCCTCACATTCAATTAATGTGTGCTTGTACTATATATTATAGAAGCAGACTGCCATTGTGCAGGAGAGAAAAGAGAGAGCAGTCTTCACTGAAAAACTAACTTACTAGCCCGCCATGCATCAAATCAGAATAAAAGCCCATCCAAGGAAATACATATATCTAAATATGCATGTTCTAATTCACATAAATTGCCAGGCTCTTTCAAACAGAAACATAATTTGACCTATGCAGTAATCAATGCCATGATTATGTGGAGGGAAGACACCACAGTTCAGGCTGCAGCCAGACTGCTTTCCATTAATAGAAAGCTCTATCATCCCCTCCCCCAGCACACGTATTTAGCTCAGTTTTTAAAATTATGTTGTCTACAAAATTTCTGTCTGTGCTGAAGGTATAGCATTTTTTTTTCTGAAAAATTTCAATACGTTTGGTTTGAGTTTTTCAAGTTACTTGATTCTAGTCTCTTCCTTTATTTGAAAATGTGCTTACTTCTTCAGCCTTGCCAAATAAATTCCCTGTACCAGATATTGAGGAAAACAGATTAGTTTTAATGAAAATATATTAATTGTTTTTATTTTGTGCAGTTCTGACACCGATATAAGTTGTTGTGTGTGTTTTTGTGTGTGTGTGTGT
>VZSV01000024.1:2841231-2865144 GCA_013398735.1 Nothocercus julius
GCTCATGTCATAGCAGCATATATTATGAAAGATGTGTTTGACACATTGGCAAGTACCATGACTGAAATTACAGTTGAATTATGCAATTAGATTTTATTAACCATACATATTATTAAGGGTTTTCATTACAGAGGAAAGGATGGCAGGGTTCTGGTTATTGTACTGACCTCTTCCACCACTGGGAAAGAAGTAGAGAGACTTTTCCAAAAGAAGCAATGTAGTTTCTATTTAATCTTTAAATAAGAAAAAAGGTCAAGGAACCATTGCTGCTATTTTATTTCTCTCAAGTCTTCACCAAGGAGTCACTCTGTTTTTATTTGAATTGCATTAAATGTATACATATTAGTAAAATATAGATCACTGAATTATTACATATTTTAGAAAGAACTTGATGCTTATTTTTAGCAGAACTTTGTAAAGTATAGTACATGCATGCACTGTGAAAAACATGAGGCAGTCCTCACAATGATATAACTAACCTCTGGAGGCTCCTCACTCTAATTCATTTCATTTCTAATACAAACATTAAAAAAAGAGGAAGGAAATCCCTCTGGCACATTACTTTAGATCTCTGTAAAGGTGTCATTTCCACACTGATATCCACTTACCATGCCAAAGGGGGGAAAAAAAGTGACCTTTATATATAAGACCTAGTTTAATAAAAAATTACTAAACTAAGAATAAGATAAGTAAATGAAGAAATCAGTTGCCTCAGCTGGACAAGTGGACAAAAGAAATATCAAGTTCTGTGCAGGCATTGGTGTAATTACTGGTTTTTGTTACGTCCTTGAGGTACATGAGCTACTATTTGCTTTGGGCAAGAGGCTCATTTGTTCTTTAAGCTTCTTTTGCTTCCAAGGTGGAAGAGTGATCCTTCGGGGGAGGAACAGCCCAGCAGTTTAAATTGCTGCTCTACTCAGCAGCTTCCATATCTGCCCTTTCCTCGCCAGCTCCCCCTGGCTCGTTGCAGCTGCTGGAGCAGTACAAGTGCCCCCTTCTTCAGCCTCTGCTTCTGCCACAACAAGAAAGTTGGGTATTTGAAAGGACAAAAGGACGTTCAAATAGACTGTGGGGTTGAGACCTTGAGATTTAGGAAGTGCTAGAACCAATGCTGCAATAACACCTAATTCAGCTACTTGAGCATGTATGCCTTATGATAATTTTTAATCAATTATTGCTGTACAATAGGATGCATAAAAGGGACATCGATTTTTTAGTGAAAACTATTTTTGCTCTGGATTCTGGTCAAGAACATACCAAAATGCAGGCTGGTATTTTTGCCTGTCTTTTACAAGCTCAAGCTTGTCTCCTCTTAAAATGACCCTATCCTAGTCTTGCCACTTGAACATTCATGGCCTCCTTTCGTGTTCTTTTTGCTTAACCTTAGCAATCACTCTTGAGGCTTCTCATCCCCATCCTAATTACTGTGAAGTAATTAGTAGCTTAGTAGCTCTTCTGGGTTCCATTTCAGAGTTTCCCCCAACATTCACTCACTTGCTTTGCACAGTCAGACAAATTTCTCCCAATCCATTCCCAGTCTTCAAGTAGATGTAGTTTTTGTTGTGTATTTGGCTTAGACAGCTTTCTCTCCTGTACTCTGTGGATTCTTGCGAGTCACTGACATGACAAGAACTGTTTCCCCTGCTCGTGTCCTGCCAGTTAAGAGTGGTCATTATAAAGGATGCCCTTTACAGCTTGAATAGGTTGCAGCAGCACTGTGATGATATGTACTCAATAGTGTGAGTTGTGCAGTCAGCCCTCTGAGTTCAAGCATGCAATGAGGTTGGAATTTTCTGAGGTTTTAGGTGTTTAAGTTCTAACAGCTCTTTCCTGCAAGTGATGATTTTTTTCAAAGGCTTATAACTGGGTTAAAATTGAGTGACTTTCTAAAGAAATGGCAGAAAAACACCCTTGATCCACCTGTGAAATTTCAGGTTTCTCTTCCAGAGCCTGTGAATATAGAATACTTAAAACGAAAGTCTCAAATACATTTGTAACATGTTTTCTGCTAGTCTCATTCTCAGAAAGAGCTGGACAAAGTAGGCATCTGACGTGAAAAACTTCAGCTCAATTACTTAGCATTTGATAAAGTTATAAGGAGCTGAGTATAAAATATTAGAGCAGAAAATGATGAAAAGACGCCATTCTTTATTTAGACTTGAATGGTGCACAGGACCTCATTCAAGAAATAGTAGTGGGAAAGCTGATTCTGTAGTAGCAGCCACAGTAAAATCAACTTGAAAATTTTAAAATTATAGTGGGAGAAAGCAAGCCAAATACATTGAGTATACAGATTTCTCAATTCAAAGACAGGAAACTATATAAAAAAATGTGGCAAATTCTTAAAAAAAAAATACAATGATCAGTCTGAAAAGCAGGACACCTAATAGCACCCTAAAGGATGTTGTTATTAGTGCTAATAGTATTAGAAGCCCAGGCAGAAAATGTGCCAAAACTCAAAAGGAAAACATGGTTGCATGGCTCAGGGTGAAGATGATGGAGTCCATCAAAGAGAAAATGTTGGCTTGTAAGAAATGGAAAGTTTGATCAAATGAGAACAGGAAAGCCCATAAAACATGGCAGGTCAAATTCAAACAGGAAGTTAAGACAACCAAAAACAATCTGGAGAGAGCTTTATGAATATTCAGGTTGATAGTTTAAAAAAAAAAAAAAATCTTCAAATACACCTAAGGCAGGAAGCCAGCCAAGCATCAGAGGGACCACACAGTGGTGTAAAAGGTGCCGTAAGCAGATGAGTGAAGCTCAGTGAATTTTCTGAGACAGTCTTCATAGCAGAAGCTGTCAGATTCCCAGCCTTGATGCATTCTTTATAGCAGATAAATCATAGAAAATAAATCAATTGGCAGTAAGTATAAAGGATGTATTGTTCCAAATAGGCAAGTCAGATGTCATTAAGTCACCAATACTGTATAACATCTACTGAAGAGATGTGAAAGAACTCAAATATGAAATAGCAGAACTGCTGGCTGCAATGTGTGATACAAACAGCCACTGTGCCAGAGGACAGGTGGATGGCCGTCTACAAAACTGGCAAATCGCATATACCAGAAAGGCTCTGGATGGAGTCAAGAGAACTAGAGACCAGTAAACTTTCCTATTATTCCTAGTACAAAGGTAGAGATAAGGAGTAAGATCACTGAGTATGCAGATAAACAATGATCTGTTGAGGAGGAGTCAATGTGGCTTCTGTAGTGGGAAATCCTACTTCATTTGACTTTTTTTTTTTTGATGGTGATAATAAGTATATGGATAAAGAGGATGCATTGGACATAATGTAGTGGCCAAATGCGTTGGCCAAGGCTTTCAGAGGAAATTGAGTTGTCATGAGACTGGAAGAAAGGTCCTTGTATCTACTGAAAATTATATAAGGGATTGGAAGCTGGGAGTAAGGATTCATCGCCACTTCTCAGGGTAGACAAGAGGCAGTAGAGCAGCAGCTTTGTGAGGAGAGACTAAAAAAGCTGGAACTCTTCAGCTGCAAGAGAAGAAGGGTAAGGGGAGATATGATCAAGGTTCACAGAATCAAAAATGTGATGGATTAGTTACATATTACCAATATCAATAAGTTGAGAAAGGAATTAGACAGCTTCAGGAACAAGATGTGGATATATGGATGACAGAAGGACTAGGCAGGGATGTAACTTCCCTGATCTCTAGAATAACAGCTATAGATGCTGGAGGAGTATAAGGGTAAATGGATTATTGTTAGCTGCAAATTCATGGACTCTTGCTCACTTGCTTTTCCTTTTGTTATTATCCTGATTCATTTCTAGTTAGGATCAAGCACAAAACTTTCTATGGAGAAGGAGAGCTAAGGGAAAAGAAAACAAAGGAGTAAGAAAACCCCAGCTGATTGAGGGTTGAAAAACAGCTCAGAGGAACAGCAGATTTTGAAAAAGGAAAGGGATGTGATGGTAACAGGATCAAAAATGTGTAGATAAAGAATTGGAGAGCAATACTGAAAAGCAAGCAAGCAAGCAAACAAACATATAATTAAACCCATGGCTCCCTAAGGAGCCTCTAGGAGCTTCAGGAATTTGGAAGACGCTGTCCTAAGACGCTTCAGAGTCTTGCTGTATAATTATTGTCTATTTTAAAACATTAAGGAAAAATTTTAGTTTCCAAATGAAAGGAAAGAGTAGGACACTGGATACAGGACAAGTTGAAGATGGAAAATGCTGCTAAATGAAATCTTTGGGTTTTGGTGAGTTTTAACCTTCTTGAATTCCAATGTAAGTGTATGGCAAATTTAACCTACTCAAAGTCAGATTGTTTCTTTAAGTTTTCTTTTGCAGTTCACTTATTTGTCTGAGTTCTGGAGACTGCAGGTTGAAAATTACTACAGAAAAGATACCATCTAGGAAGTTACCTGTTTTTAGAGAGTTTTTTTCTGCAAAGTTAAGAACAGATATGCAAGGAAATTGACTAGATGGTATGCCAAAGATCACTCTGAAGTAATGCTTCTTTTGTTAAGCTGAAAACCTAGTGAAATGAACAATGCATAGCTGACTTTGGAGCTTAAGTTTTTAGGCAAATGGACATCTGTTTAGAAAAGGAAGGGGAAGGCTCCAGATACTACATTTTTGTTTCTCCAGTGTATCAGAATACAGTGCCCTTATTTTTGTGGTTGTTAGGTGCTACTGTATTAAAAATAACAAATGCATCTCTGTTTCCTTTCTCTAATACCAGTCAAATGCCACCTTGTGAAACAGATCTTGAAGTAGAATAAATCAGCATAGGTCTATTAAGCACAATTTAATCTACAGTGACAGAGAATATGATACTGTATTTTCCATGTAGGAAAAAGTTGATAAAATGAACTGTATCTTTTGCTATCTGACAATTATGAAGGTATTGCTGGAAAAAAATGTTGGAGAGCATTTAAGGAAGAGAAAAATTAGATAATAATTTGACTACAAAGCTAATTTATATAAAAACATGGCATACATTAATAATTTTAAATTATGTAACTTAACTTTCCCTGAGGAGAGCATGTTGGCCTGACTCTGATAGTACTAATGTATAGTCCTTCACATGTGAGTTTTGTTAAGAGATAATCAAAGAGAAGTCCAGTTAGACTATTTTTTTTTCATCTTAATTCAACTGCCTATCACTTCATAGCTTTGAAATTAAAACTTTTGAAGAGAAATGATACCACACATTGCTAGAATGAAGCTTTGCAAAATTTCATGATCTTAATACCAATTTGTTTCACCCTTGCTGTAGTCATTTTTGGAACTGAAAATGTTTATGGCATTAATCTGGTAAACAAAGTTATGCCTTCTTTGTATGAACATTAGTGATGTCACCAAAATAATACAATACAAATCAGATCCAGAGGACCTGTTTGCTTCTGTTGTTTATTGAAAAGTGTGTGTGCATGCATGTAAACGATACAATAAAACTTTTAAATATTGGACATTGTAAATTAGGAAACAAATCTGCCGTTTTTCCTTCTATCTTTGCAGCTCCAGCTCTCATCTTACCTCTTCTATTTTTTTTTTCCTCGTTTTCCTTCTGTGATATGCTTACTCCTCTCTTTCTTTCTCTATAGCTGCTGTTCTGCTGTTGCCTCTGATACTCCAGCTGCGTAAAGTTATTTCCAAAATGGACAATATACTATTACTTCTCAAATCGATTTCATTTAGGATAGGGATGATCATTGTTGAGTCTGAATATTATCTGGCCTATAAGCGCTTGAGGAATACACCACAGCACGTCAATACAGCAGTGGTACTGTAATCTCGACCTTTCTATTTGAACAAATATTTAAATATATTTTCAGATTATTTAATTTCCCATTTTACTTTCTATTAGTGTGAGAAACTTAGTAGATTAAATTGGGTAAAATACAAAGGTTTCACAGAACTAGTTATCACAGTCCTTACCTTTGATGCATATGTAAGCATGCACTTTCTGTAATTAAATATGTGAAATTCCTTTGAAGTAACGTGTACCAGGCAGGATATTCTTGCTGCCTGTCCAGATAATCCGCATGGAGAGATAATTGGGACTTCTGGAAACCAGAGAGTTTTCTAGAAGTGCTACTGAAAGACTTACTTAGCTGCTTGAACCCTTTTCCAAAGTATACTGTGTTTTCTTTGATTCATTCTGAAAAGCACCTTGGTTTTACATAAACTTGGTAGTGGGAAGTCTTCAATCAGGTTGATAGGTAGAGGCTACAACAGGTGTGGCTAGACTGAGGCCTCCTGAGCTGCACATGCCTCTCCAACAGTTAAAGAATGACTTTGGTGCTGGGGACACCCGGCTGAGTCGTGTTGCTCAGGCAAGCTCTGCAGTATCCTATCACCACCAGCCTCTGAACTGCTCCCATAGCCCCATTGCTATCTTGGCATCTTGGGCTCTTGACACAATAAGAATTTTGATATGGAGTTTTAGAGGGCTGAGAAGATTAGACATTCTGGGCAGAGACTGTGAAATTCTCAGGTTACATTTTTAAATGATATCTCAACTACAGTAAATTCTTTCCCAAAGTATATGATCGTCAAACTACCAATACAAATGGGAATATGATTAATAGCGATGCCATATCTTTACAGGGAGCACCATATTTTTGTGGAAGGAAGGCATACCTTTTACTCTATTAAAATGAGCAAAAGTCTTCTCCTGGGCCTCGTCTTCTCTTGATGGTGCCATCTTCTAAGAAATAGATCATCATGAGAGTGCTTTGCCCCAGTAATGTATTATATTAATACATCTGTTGCTTTAATGATATATTAGTGGAATATCTTACCAGAGTGATGCATACTATTGATGATCTATTACTCAAAAGGTGATGCCATTCATGAAATGAAAGAATTCAGGGGCATATCAGTATAATTATACAGATAAAAGCCAATATACATTACACTGGAAGCTGCTTTCTGAGAACCAAGAACACCAGTATTATGTTAGGCTCCTTGGTACCGTATTCGAATGCCGTAGTACCAGATTAGGAAAGCTGTGGTTGTTACATCTCTTTTAAACTCTTTTAAATCTTTTAAATATACTAAAAGCAACTACCATTAACCTGGGGTCACTGTGAAGCAGACTGCATCCAGTTACATTATTTTTACTATATAACAGTATGGTACTTACTTACCCGAAACCATGTGAAACCAAGTAACATTAACCTCCAGACAGTCTGAAGAACATATCATATCTCATTATAATAGTCCAGGCTTCATCACTTCCCTCACTTTAACTATTGTCCATTCTGAAACATTTTCTGTTACATGATAGTTGAACTTCAGTCTGTCATTAACTGTAGGTCTTTTCAATCTTAACCTTCATTTTCTTCATCAATGCAATTTTTTTTGTTACTTTAGCCACTGAAAAACAGATGAAATCAGACTAGTTCACATTGTTTTATGTAGTATGTTAATTAAATATTTCAAAATACCATCCAGTTGCAAAAAACAACTTCTACTTTTATATATTTGTTTCTGCAGTTTTCACTATAAAGGAGAAAGATGATATAAAAACTCAAAAACTCAAAAGCTTTTTATTGTCAGCCTTTCTCATTATTTGTTTCCAAGCTAGAGACATTTCTATGACAGAGGATCAGAGCACATTTTGACTTCTGACATGTAAAATACTGATTCTCTTCTTTACTTTTCCTCTAAATACACTACACCAAAATGTGAAAAGCATTTTTTAATAGAACACTAAACAATCCAACTTTTTTTTTTTATTAGTTCACCAGAGGAAGGAAAAGGTCTGTAGGTATCTGTTAGAGTTTTTAAAACGCCAAATAATCCAGCACAAAACTATTTGTAACTTATGTACAGACACAAATAAGGGAGAAGAGGAAAGGCAAACTATAGTATACAGCTCTGGAACTGTATACAACTGGAAAAAATTTCATCTTTACTCTTTCTTCACTAGCTTCATTGCTAGTGACAGACATTTTAGTTTGTGCAGAAGGTTGTTTAAATGACTTCAAGGAATGTAGTCAGAGTTGCAAATGACGGCTAGTAAAGCAATGCAGGAAGTATATCCACAGTGAGAAGATCCTTCAGCAAAACATAGTGACGGATTTATTCTGATCAAGAAATCTGCAAGTTACCTACCTGCCTTTTGTGGGGAAAAAAAAAAAAAGGTCAATTTCTTTATCCAGCCTGAGAAATCCTAATACTAAATGGAAGTGACCACCAAGGTCAGTCTAGAAATCAGTATCTTACCTGGCAGTATAATTGCTTAAGTCTCAGTACCTAGAATATTTGCAGCGTTTCCTGATCCTGTCTGAGAAAACAGGTTATTTCATTCAATATTCACTAGTTCTCACCAGTACTGAAGATCTACAGGATTTAACAACTGAAGTTTCTGTAGTATAGAAGTGTCACCTACCACAGAAGTTGTCCAAACCTTTATTAGCAAACACATTTAATTCTCATAAATTGCAAATAGTCCTTTGTGTGACTTGCCTTAGGTGCTGGGAAATTGGAAGGGACAGATTCAGTACAGGAATAGTGACTAATAAGTAGGCTTTTGTTACTCTTGCTCTTCATGTTTGCATACTTACAGAGCTTATGCCATAATTTGTTACATTAACAACTCACAGTGTCTAGTATATTTAGGGTCACAACAGCCCAGCAAGGTAGGGGATGTACCAGTGGGGACCTGCAAGAGTAAAGTGGTATGTCCAAAGTTTAGCAGCTTACAAAGCATATGATAGACCAAGGAATTGCAGGCAGAATGTGTGATCATACTGATATGGCTTTAATGGCCATTCAGGCTTAGGCAATTCCTGTCCCTTTGCTTTATGCTTTGGTTGACACAGTCTGTTGAATCTGTAGGACTCCATCTGAATGGTGAGTGGCTTTTTTTTTTTTCCCTGAGTGAATTTTAGCAACATCTGTTCTCTAATATTGTTCAATGTGAATGTTTTTGCTAGTGTGGTGTAGAAAGAGGAATGAGTAACAGGGTGGGTGGCAATTGCTTGTATTTGCTCAAACTGTACTGTCACTGAATAGCCTATACTGCCATGTTATTAGGCTGTGTCAGAGTGTTTTTGATAGCTTAGGCCACAGTATTCCTTAGTGTTAAATGAGTGATGGAATGATAATTGATTTCTAAGGGAGCTGACGTATGTCTTTAAGCTAGGTTTAGCTACCTACAGATTTGATGATGTAGGCTGAACTAGTCTTTCAGTTCCTTCTGTAGTCCATGGAGGTACCACGGACTAAGCCAAAACAAAGTTTGTTCAGGACAATTGATTCTGCCTTCCATAGGATGGGTAGAGCTGCAAACTGGTAGTGCTTAATACTCTGTATTGAAAACAGGTAACCTAGAAACCTAGTTTATGTAAAATGGCTGTCTCTTTTATCACAGTGAACACTAGTGAATACGAATTTGTATTTGCTATCTATTCATCAGGACTGGTATCTTCTATTAATTTCAAAAAGCTTTGATACAAAGTCTGATGGTAGTGCGTGTCTGAAATTCTATCAGACAAAACTAGGTTAGCTGGAATTGGTTTTAGGTAGGACAGCTGTCAGGTGACACAAAACCTCTGCTAGAACCTATGTTCCTCTGATATAAGGTGCCACCTACACACCAGAGTTACCAGCAAAAGCTTGGTATTTTAACCTATGTTTTGTGTTCTTAAGGCAGAAAAAAGCCTCTGGTACATAACAGCATTGCAGACCTGAACTGGAAAATTGTAAGGCAGACAGGGAAATCAGCAGAAGTAAGAGGAGGAGGTGGTAAGGCAGTAGAAACAGGACAGCAACCACTTAATCTGGATGAGGAACACTAGCTGAATTTGCTTGATAGTGTGTCCTAATGCCTGGACTGCAAACTACAGTGGCTAAGGTAAAGGTGTATAATTCATTCTGCTGACTCAGTTGATTTCTGGCAAAGGGGTGGAAAGAACAGTTGGGAACAGTAAAATGTCTTAATTTTTGGAATAATTTGCTTTGGTGCGGGAGACCTGGAATCATTAGCCTCTACAAGCAAAACTCTGAGTGTGAGCTCCTGAGTGAGGATTTCATCATTGGTTGAATTTGGATCAAAATTTTACCATAATTACTAATTATGGCAAATATGCAACAGTTGTGCTGCTGTTTTAGCAGAATTGTTTGCTTTTGGGTTTTCTGCCAATGATAAAAGTTGGTTCCTTCCTTCCCCCAACTTTTCAGGTGTGGAGAGAAAGGCTCATAAGTCCCTATGCTTAGAAAGTAGGATTTGGCTGATGAGGGTGGATGCATGGCAGGAGTAATCAGGCAAATTAATGGTGAGTCCTGCATTGCTTTTTTTCTTCAACTCCTCAGTCACTGCTTGCTGAGCTAAGTATGTTAAATAACTGCATAAAATACTTGTGGATTTTCTCTCAAATAGAAGAGCCTGATAAGAAAAAGAGGGACTTGCGGAAAACGGGGCTTTCTGTAGAATGCTGGTGCTATATCAGTGATAATGCAGACATTCTCAACTCTTTAGCTAGCTTCTGCTTCAAAGCTAGCTGAATTCCAGAGATCTATGGTAGTCAGTAAAAGATATAAAAGCCTAGAAAATGGGTTCACAAGATTGGTGGCTCTATCAGATAAATTGGAAAAAAAAAAAAAAAAAGTTTGCCATGCCTATTAAAAAATCTGAAAAACTGTTTTTCAGTTAAAAAAAAAATGCTGTCTAGACAAAGCATGAGGAAGGGTGTTGGTTTATCAGAAATCAGTTTTCTGCAACAGTGTTGATTCAGCTGACAAGCTGAAAACACCAAACCAGAATCAGGTTTTATAGGCACTGGTCAAGTGCCCACTTCCTAACACAGAACAGGAACATACCCTAGTAGCACTTTGAACATCAGGTTTTGATTCACCCTTTTCCCTAAGCTCAGATTTTCCACCAAAAAAAAAAAAAAAAAGAAAAAAAGAAAAAAAGGAAAATAATACTTTGATCAGTTGTATCTGTAAATCTTGGTCACTGGGTAAACACCCTTGTTGCTACCTGACTTTGTATCAGAATGACATCTAGTTTCCTTCAGAAGGAAACTTGGATCCATGAGGAAAGTGTGCTGTAGGGTTTAGCCTGGTGCCTGGAAGAACGGGCCAGCCCTGCAATAAAGCTATAGCTTGAGAGAAACTGACAGCAAAGTCTTGTTATTTGAGCTCCTCAACATATTGAGCTCTGAAATTGTTACAGGATGTTTCCTTCAAATACCTGGGAAATGTTATTACTATTTTTCTTTTATGAAAGAAATTTCTATGAATTATTCAAGGTAGAGGGAAGAAAAAAACAAAAACCTGTGATAAATTTCTGCACTCTTCTGTTTACTCAAGTCATACACAGGGGTTGCTATTCAACAGTTGTTTAAAAAACAACAGGCATTCTCCAAGCTCATAGGGACACGCCAACAGGATTGGGCTGCTCAAAAAATGCACTGGTTGCTACTGTTTTATTCCAGATGAAGGGAGGGAAGGAAAAAGGAGGAAGGTAAAAGAAGAGTTGATAATGCTTTTCTTGCATGTAGCAGCTGGCCACTGGTGAAAGAATGGCAGGATGCGGACAATCTAGATTTGTAAAGTGTGGCCACGATACCTGATAACTGGCTGTGTAGGGTGGGAACACTTGTTGAGAAAAATGCATAAAGGACTTGTAAGAGGAGAATCAATTTTCTGCTAGCCCTAAACAGCTTCTCGGTGTGTGCGTCCATCATGGTTCCTGTTTTGAAGCACTTAAAGTCATGAGCTGTCTAGGATCCTCAGGAGCCAAACAGTTCTGGATTCTTCCCTAGAGGTGAGATTGCAAAAAGACCCTTTCTAAGCTGATGTTTATTTTTGCATTTTGTGTGAATGTGTGCAGTTTCATGGTTTTTTTTGTTTGTTTGTTTTCCCCTCCTTTCAAACATGTCTGCATCAGCAACACTATTCCTATGACCAGTGATGTTAAAATGAAATGAGCAAGTAGAAGGTGCAAACCTGAGGAAATCACTCTTCATTTTCAGTGGTAAAAGTAGCAATTTTCTGGATGTTCAGTAAATGGTCATCGGAAAGATAATAAACATGTTTGAACTAAGAAAGGTTAGTAGTGACAACTGGGAAATTGTTAGCACTTGAATCCAGGGTGAGCTGCACCTTCATCAGAGTGACTCCTTTATTTTTAGTGTGTGTCCTCCCAATTCAGAACTTTAAAAGCCTCTGGCTGAGGATTGTGCCGACTGTTGCAAGCTATTGAGTTACAGTGGCATAATGAGGGAGCTGTCTGCGTGCGCTTCTCATCTCTGGCAGGGTTGAAGTGAAGCAAAGGTATTTTAGTCCAGCATGTTGTACTTGCCATTGTAACAGGCAAAGAGGGTGCGCAGGAGCAGTTAGGGAAGCTCAGCTGATGAGTAATTTATTAACCAGATCATCTGGGATTATATAACAGCTAATATATTGATATGTAATGTCTAATTTCTGTTTCTATCTCTTCTCTGCTGCTGCTAGGGAGGGTATGCATTTTAGAAGCAGTGACCTTCTGAGCTTCCCCAATATGTAGTAACATTGCAGGAATGCTTTGTGAGGAAGGGTCCTGGGATGGAAATTACAGTACCAGAGCACTTTTTTTGGCAGCTGAATGGTTAACAATATTAGCACTGTGTATTTGACTAGCTTGAGAATAAGGGGTAAAATCCTTATCTCCCATAGAGCCTGATTTCTATCTTGTATATCTGAGTTAATGCTGAGGAATCCTGCAGGTGTACTCATGTGGAATTAGCCCAAGTGAGAGTTACTGCTTGAGTATAGTGGCAGTTCCACTGCGGGCTGGGTGAAACTAGTGAGGTAACGGGTAGGAAGGAGTAGACGTGAAGGCTTGTAAAGAATCCAGTAAAATGTGTGGGAAGACTTTAGAAGTTGTGCATGGAGCATACTGTGCTTCCTGTGTAGCTGTAGTTACTTTACCAAATGAGTGGCAATGTTTTAATTAAGTAATAGGATAAAGTTGACTACTAGTGTAGTGGCATCTTTGAGAATGCAGTGAGACACAAATTGAGCCATACAGAGAGGACTATCCAGCAGCTTGAGCTATTTTTAAAATGGCATTGATAAATTCTTCTAAGTAGTATTTTTACCCAGACTTAGGTGTTAAGTTTCTCCAGAACTGATATTAGTAGTGTATAGCTAAAGACCTGTCCAAAACATTGTAATTGTCTAGTTTCTAGTAGAAACCAGGCACATGTAACTTCAAGAAGCAGAAACAGTAATGGAACAGGCTGTTAAATGTGTTTCCAGGAAATTTCTTGTTTTTTGTTTGTTGGTTGGTTTTTGTTTGTTTTAATGGCACTTTTTTAACATAAAGGAAATTAAACATTTCCTCACCATGAAGACCATGTTGAGATTCAGTGTGTAGGAATCGGCAATAAAAACAATAGGAAAGCTAAAGTTAAGGCTGAAACCTCCCTAATATCCTTGAATATCCCAACACAATGGGACATATCCTTAAGTCACTTCCAAAAATGCACCCTATTGTGCATGCTAATGAGATAATTTATTACCCATTTCATTGTGATTCTGGTTGCCCGGTTCAAACTCAGCTTTGGTCTGGAAGATTTACAGCGATGAGTTTGGCCGTCTGCTTAAAAGCGGCACTTGCCATGGCCTTCAGTACTTGGAGGGGGCTTTGGGCTGCAGTCGGGAGACGCGCGCAGTGAGGTTGCGATAACGGCAAGCAGCTCCTGGCGGCGCCTCCCCGAGGGCAGCTGAGAGTGCCCCGGTGCCGGCCCCGGTGCCGGCAGCGCCCCGGCGTGGCCCGGCGGCCGCTCCGGCCCCGCCGAGCATGCCCAGAGCGCGCCGTGCCGCGGTGGGGGCGAGGGAGGGGGCGCCCGTCGCTGCCCCGCTCTTAAAGGGAAACGCGCGGCGTCCCCGCGCCGGGGCCCCCCAGGGGCACCCCTCGCGTGCACACTTGCGGTCAAGAGACCCTCGGAAGCCGCTCCAAGGCTTCCAGAGGAGCGTGTTAGAAGCATGCTCGCTGGATGGCAGTGTCCTGTGCTTGAAATGCTCTGAAAAGATCTGGTGGGTTTCAAAAGGTGGCAGTGTCTCAGCTTGATTAAATGTTGAGTTTGTGTATGCTCAGTAAGATGGAATAAAAAAAATCACATAAATTCTCACATTTTTTTAATCTGTATACCCATAAATAAGTTGCTAACTTAAGTATTCTTAGCCTTATCACTGGGAACCAAGCATTGGCCTGTAAGTAATTCTTCTGCATTTGTGACTGTTATCCTGAGCATATTGACACAGCCTTTTCCCCCATCTGACTTTCTCCCTTTTGCATGAACTTTAAATGTATTCCTAAATGCAGGAGTTAGAGGATGCTCATATCTGAAAGGGCAGGCAAGCAAGGCCTGAAAAGGTTCTTGATCTTGAGTGGGGGCTAAGAAAGAAGCACCTTTGGACAGAGTTCTTGCTAGCATTGTTGCCATGTCTGGGGTCTGAAGGGTACAGTCCCTTAGGACATAGCTGTACCACCTAAAGCCCTTGAGCATCCCATGCTCTTGTCCTGTTCTCCCACACCAAGTGGCAACATCACATATTACCATTTTTTCAATAAGGTAATACTTTACTGTGCATGTAAAAACACAAATTTCCGTTGTACAAACAGCAGCTAAAAAGGATAGGGCAGCCGAGAGTATTAGAAGCATCACTGGGGACAAGTAGTTTTTGATGGGGGCCTAGAGATTAGCAATTGCTGGGAGAAAGTTTAAAAAGGGACAAGAATGGGGAATCCATTGTGAAAGCTATTAAACAGAGGAGTCTTCATACAATAATATGCTGTTGAAGGCACATCAGTTTGAAGATGGGAAGGATTTTGGTAGGGATGGTTAGTTTTAGCAGCAAATGAAACTAGTGACTTTAAGTGAAATAGAATGGTCAATAAGAAAGAGAATATGAAATTTAAGTGTTTATATAATTTAGGAAAAGGTTCTGGAGCAGAATGAAGGTTCATAAAGATAAAACTAGTGTCACTTTCAGCATGAGAGAAACAAGTCTTGTGAAGATCTCCAAGACTGTCAGCAATGAAGGGAGTCTTTATACTCTGTGAAGACCGTAAGACTCTCTACATTGTTAATACTCAGCAATCTAACAACAAGCAGGGGGAAACAGGTTTTAATTACATATAGCTCTGTGGAGCGAAGAGATTAGAAAGGTACAAGTTGACTAAAAGCTATGGAAGGGTGAGGATAGTAGGGGGCCAGACTTGACCTGTTTTCCTTGACTGGCATACCCAAAGGGACAGGATAGTAAGTATGTCTGATGTGGTACCACAGCTGTGGCAGATGAAGTGTAGGGCCTTCTTCCTAGTGGTTTTGCTACGAGACCAATTCTGTTTTTTGACTTTGTCTCCTGTGTGAGTAAAAGCACCGCAATACTGGAGCCTCCCTTTTGAGCTGGCTTGGTGTTATTCTTGTAGTTAGTATGAAGAAGGCAGCCAAAGTGCTTTTTCCACTGATGGCCATTGTTGTTTGTTCTGTGGAGCAGAGGCTACCTAACTTCTAGGTAACTGAGACCAAGAAGGCTTACTTGTTTTCTCATTAGTTACCACTTAATATGTTGAAATGAATGAAAACTTGCAAATATAATAGAAGTCTCCAAGAAAATGCAACAAAATCTTAATTCTGATAGGTCTTGCTGAAATCTGCTGCCTTATTGGACTCTTTCTCTAATAGTCAGTTGTTTTGACTTTTCCCTTTTATCTTTTGATTGATGATCTTCATAAGACTAAGTGGAAGGTCCTTGCTTTTTCTGGTGAGGCAGGAAGTACTTCTTTTGCTAACTTCCATTGTGTTGACTTTACACAGTAACATCCCAATGTCTGTAATATGGTAGAGAAAGGTACATTTTTTCCTTATCAATGCTTCTGCTTCTCTTTTCTGCACTTTCTTTTTCATATCACTAGGTTTCAAACAGATAAAAATGAGTGTTTTGTACCAGCTATACAAAACAAGTGGATATTCCATCAAAGGTTTTCTAGTATATTCTACCATTTCCAGACCCTCAGTTCTCCATTTGTATAGTTGCTCTTTGAGAAGGGGAGAAAATAGAGAGGTAGAAGCTCTGCCCCACAGTTCCGTCACCTTGTTTGTGCAAAGTGTTCCAGTGGGGAGAAAAGGGGTTTATGCACACATGTTGCACGGGTCCGTTACTCCCTCTGCAGGCAAGAGTGCGCTACTCTTTAGTGACAGCCACCATGATCTGCAGGGAGTGTGAGCATGTTGGGTCTTGAGTAACATTGCTTGAATCAGTGAGTGTTTCTCACTTTGTACAGCCGTATTTGTCTAAAAAACCCAAAGAATAAGAAACGTAGTTGTGCATGTACTACATAAATTTTACTTCTAGGTAAAGGTAGGAGTTCTTAGCGAACCTAAATGAGGAGGTTGAAAGCTGTATGCTTATTGGTAAAACGAGAGAATTGCACTAAGGAAAAAATAGATGTAGATTAGCAAGAAAATGAATTAAATCTTGTGGCCATACCTCTTGCACATCAGGACTCAGGCATGAGTTGGTTATAATACTTTGCTGGGCGCAGTTGCCTTGAAATTTTATGTTTGGCTCTGTTATTGCACTGTCACATGCTGGAACCATTTGGAAGCAGACTGGCTATTCCCAACAGAAGATGGAGGTAATCATACTTTGTAAAAGACAGTGTTACTTGTCTGTTAGTAAGTAGCCTAAGAAAAAATCAGCAAAATTTCATTGCATGTCTTAGAAGGTTTAAAAATACAATCACTATTTTTCCTGGTCTGCAGTTATGTTATAACTTCATTTAGCGTGTAAGATCCTCAGAATAGGAACTTTGTTGAGGGAAGGGTTTTTTTCTGTTAGAAGGTAAATTTTGGAAAGACTAATGATTTTTTTCTGTTAGAAAGTAGCTCTTGAGCTAGTAGGAATTTTAGAAAATATCTATTCAGTCTTCAAAGCAATATGGATATTGTGAGGGTATTCTTGATAAAGATTCCTAGTTGCTAAAAAAGCTGAGTGGAATATTTGTGTTTTGTAAGCTATTCCCATAAAGCTAGATATGGATATCATGTTTAGGAAACGGGAAATGCTAGTGTTACAGTATTTTCAGCTTTCTATTCTGAGTTTCACATTGTATTTTACTCAGCATTACACATGTATGTGGTCCATTACTTAGTCCTGGCTTTAATCTTGCTGTAAAAAAGCTACTTTCTTCTAAAGCTACTAAGCTCCTTCTTTCTTACAGGGCATTCAAACTCTCCTTTAAAGAGGTACTGGGTTTTTAGGACCCTTCCAAGTCTGAAAACAATTTCAGAGACAGGAGCTTCTTGCTGGACTGTAGAGCTTTGTGCAACTAGTCCTATTAACTGAGCTTGCAAAATCTGACAAACTCTACCCCCGACAATGTTTTCACCAGCCTCTGAGGAAAAGGCATTTCCACAGAATACTTATATAACTACACTTATCCCTTAGCAGGAGAAATAAATGGTTGAAATATTTAATTTTTAATTTAGTAAATGTTTAATTCTTCTTTGGGAGAACCTAGGTGGAGTTGGTAGTGTCCCTTTTACAGGACAAGAGAGAGAATGTTTTAGTTAATTTCCTCAAATGTTTCACTACAACTGGAAGTGAAAATTTAGAGCTGGCATTTCATAAATTATGGCATAGGTATAAAAAAAAAATTCAAAACAAGGGAAATAGCAGGCTTCTTGGTCTTTTAATTTAACTCTTACATAAAACTAGTAATTCAATTTTTGTATGTGACCATTTAGAGTCAAGAAGTTAAATAGACAAGTGTGTTTACCTGAGATTTGCAAAGCTTTAACTCTCCCTAGCTAGTGGATACCCAAGTGATGATTTTTTCCAGCTTCTCCCATACAGCCTTGCACTCCCTGCCTGCTGCCTTGTGATGTTTTCCCTTTCTCCAGGGGCCACACTTCAGCCTCTGTAGCACTGCTTAGCGTACCTCCTAGCAGCTGCATCGCTCTGCTTTCTTGTGCGGAATTGTAAGCTGTCTCCCTCCAGTCATTACCCTTTCCTTCTTCCCACTCACCAAGTTTTGTGGTACTGTATGCAGAATTTTTCATTTCTGTTGCTTTGCTTTTTATGAATAAGTAATTTGCATCTCACTGTAAACTGCAGTCTCCAGAACACTGTGGATTTAGTACCTCTGAAAAATGGGAACTGGAAGCAGTATCTCCATCGCACTGTATGAGCAGGGGTTAAAGAGACTAGATTATTCCTTGCACCTCAAGAGACAAATAACCTTTTCCTATGTGGTTTTTGGTATGACGAGGAAGTGCCAAAGCAAGAAGATACTTCCTACAGGAGGGGACAGGCCGCATGACTTCATGCTCAATAGGCAGTGGTGACAGCAGGCTGCCTTGCAGCCCAAACCCTTCTGCCTGCCAATAGGTGAGGGCTGATTACTGAAGACGTGCAGCATGGTGATGCATAGCTGAATGCCATGTAAAATTCGTCATGTCAGGCAGCTGAAGCATGTTAGAAGATTGATCTCCACATCCTCCTCCTCCTCTTCACCTTAATGTGTTTCCTTTCCCTGGGAGTGTAAGGTCTCAGCACCATCTTGTCTCTCATGTCTGCCAATTGTCCTTTTTCTCTTTTCTCTTTTTTTTCCCTCATTTTTCAGTTGTTGAAGTATTATAAAGAAGACATGGTTGGTATTAGTGCCAATAATGTCCACTTCTGTGCCTTCTTTCCTTCTGTTCTAAATCGGGTGAGAGAGAGAGAAATGAGTCTGGTAAATGCACTTGTCCTAATTGGTACCTGAGTTCTTTAGGCTTTTGCCACATCTCAAGGTCCAGAGCAGTCTCAATATTACTCTAGTGCTTTAGCACTAAACTGGCCAGTGAATTGAGGGACCAGAACTGATTTCTCTGAGGAATTTGCCACCTGGCTGGTACAGCAAAGGCTCTGCCTCTCAAAGCACATGTAACAAGGTGTTTAAGAACTTAGACACACTTTCATTTAGCAAACAGCTGAGGCTTAAAATGCTCTTGCCCTGCTCCTAAACTAAGCTTAAAGACTTCACACTGGGAGAGAGGAGGAGGGCAAGTACGTTCTGCTTTGTCACTTTGGGAGTGGATGCGGTTAGCTCCACTAGACAGGTGTCATGTTGTAAACCATGGCATGTGTTCGCTGATGAGCATCTGGCTAAACCTTCATTTAACTGACAGCTAACGAAATATTAAAGGGAAGCAAAGTGACAGAGGAAGCTTGCTATCTCTCACTGAGATTTAACTTAAATCGTTCTTATGATGGGACAAAGTTATCGATTTGGATGGATTGTAAAGAAGAAAGTAGTACAAAAAGAGCAGAACTGGGCCTGTTATTTATCCATTTTGTCCACACTTGTAACTGTAATAGCTCTGAGTTGACTAACAAGCTCTTCTCATCAAGTCAGAAATTTTGTAGCATTTATGTTGCAAAATATGAATTTCATTTTTGTATAGTTAATCTGTATTGCTGATATTGCTGCTTCAAATTTCCAGGAGAAATTCTGCATTTGTATTAGATGATTATAAGCTCAAGTAAACTTTTATGCAAAATGTGCTTACAAGAAAAGGGCCATGAAGTGATAATGCAGTGAATTATGAAAATGAAAAGCTAACTATACTTACAGTAAGATAAGAATCACAAAGCTTTCTCTGTAAATCTGAAGAAACAGTAGTAGCCGAGTGGCAATAAAAACATGCAGTCACTAACGTGGTCCTTCCCTGTGCCTGTAGTCAATGTGTTTCTGGCCTGCAAAGTGTAGGATTGTTTATCAGTGTGGAGTTAAGGTTAGCAACTTCTAGTATTGCGAGTGGGGGTCATTTTCTTTTGGTGAAAGTGGGGATTGTATTGCCTTTCCTAAGCAGTGTGCTGGACAATATACATGCTATAGATGCTGTGAAGGGTTTTAACATGCTAAAATTGCATTGAAGTCTAAAGCAGCTTGTATTGAAATCACTATAAAGTGATTTGGGCTAGTTTTCCAGGATTTGGGCAAGATACTGACAAACCTATTTGTAGTTTAAATGAGAGATACAGATTATATTGCACACTTTCCTCTTGGTGCCTCTCCACACTGAGGCAGCATGCCTGTACTAGAATTTGTGAGGCTGTTGGTATTGAGGGACATTCTTGATTCAAGACACTGTCCATTTATAAGCATGGTACGGACAGCTAGAGAGTGAGAAAAGCTGCTTGTCAGTGATTTCCAGGCCTCCAGCTCTTGTCTTGGTTGTTACAATAGTTCATCAAATGTGGACCTTGCATGTTGTTGCTTTCCATTTAGGGGGTGGTTATGGTGGAAATGCTGTTAAAAAGTCTGGGAAAGGAGATCTTAAGTGCGTTTTTCAAAACTCTAGCCTGTGACTGAAAGGCCTACAATCTCCTGGTTATGTAACCACACTGCCCACTCTGTAACTGTTTATAATCTGTCCCAAGGTGATAATCATCAGATGAAAATGACCTGTTTGTTGGCCTCTTTGAAACTGGTTGGTAGCCTCCTCAGCTATTAACTTCATTATTATTACAAATCTTTTTGCTTAACTTTATTGTTTTATGAAACATTTGCCAATATGGATGGGATTCATGAGCTGTTATCTTATGGATTGTTCTTCCCCTTGTCTCTTAAATGCTTTAGAGTGAAAGTTTCTAATAAAATTTTAATTGTTTGCAAGGCTGATTCATAGTTACTGCTGAGTGTAGAAATACTGGCATCAACTGAAATACCAAGGAGCAGGAGTTGAGGCTATTGACGGCGTCACTCCAAGAGGTGTGGGCCAGATCGTGTGATGTCAATGATAAACATTGCATGTTTGGTGGCAGATATTAAGGATGGTCGATAGGCAAATGATGCTGTCTTCTATATTCAACAGGAAATTAAAGATAGGAGTACCATGGAAGAGAGCCTGTCAAGCCCAAGCATCTTCCTGTTGCATGCTTA
Source organism: Nothocercus julius (assembly GCA_013398735.1). Lineage (NCBI taxonomy): Eukaryota > Metazoa > Chordata > Aves > Tinamiformes > Tinamidae > Nothocercus > Nothocercus julius. The sequence goes on from VZSV01000024.1 coordinate 2,862,142, forward strand.
GGAGTACACAACTGACCTGATGGTTATACAAAACCACTAGGTTTTGTATAGGCTATACTTTAAGCAGAGGTGGCCTACTACTGTGGCTTGGTTAGAGGCCTGAGAACTGCTTAACATGCCCCTGTTTTTCCACTCACTACGTTTATTTATTTAAAGTTGGCAACAGAACAGGTTTCAAAAATAAAATGAGGATGTCATTTTTTAGTTGTCTGATTAGCAGCCTTTTCAAGGATTTGTCAGATTATTGGTTGCTAGATGGACTGCAAGGATTTTAAGAACATTATATCATTTATTACTGTGTGTAACCTTATTTACTCCATTTGTTTCATTTTTCTCATGTAAGTGAAGAAAATATTTACTTTGCTCAACAGGGGTTTCTGAGGTTGAACTTATTTCATATGTGTAACTAGGTTTGGTGTTTGGAAGGTGCCATACAATCATTACTTATTAATAGAAGGACTGGCAGAAGTAATGCATTATTTATATTATCTGTGGAAGACCTGCAACTAGTTTTTGTTTGGACTAGAAATGTTTAAAAGTGTGGTCACCTGAGCTCGTTTACTTGCAGTATACCACCATACATACAAAGTAAAACAATTTTTTAAAATTGCATGATATCATCAATTTTCTTCCTTAAACTAGTGTACAAAATGTGAAGTTAGCACTGATGGATGTGCTTTGTTCTTCTATGTAGTGGCTGGATAGAGCATCTTGAATAGGAAGGCATTTGGAGTAATACAATTAAATAGGATAGGTATGAGGCACCAAGTTGTTCCCATACGTAATATTTCCTTGTGCAGGGTTATATGCTCAAGTTTAGAGTTTCTCAAGTTTCTCCCTGATAACTCATTCGACCATTGGGATTTCTTCTACGGTGGAAGAGACTTATGGTTTGGTCTTCTGAACTCTTGGACAAGCTCTTGAGCAATCTGTTGAAACCAAGGTCATTCTCTAAGAGGTTCAGTGTTGCCCTGTTACTTGTCAGTCCCCATGGCTCTTTCAAGGAGTTGTGTTCCTGCAATGTCTTTGCAGCTTCCTCAGCTCCCCTAAAGGGGGTTTCAGACAGTGAAGGGTAAAAAAAAATCAGCATATTGTAAATTAATGCTGACAAATTTAATTTATGCCAGAAATCCGTGTAGAATTGGTGGAAAGAGTGATGATGCAGAAAGCAATATTTCCTACATACTCCTACTTCAGAGCACCTGAAGAAGGGCTGCCACAGCAGCTGTGGATAACAGCACAGAACCAGTACTTTTTCCCCCCTCTGAATCTGCTATTTTGCGGCCTCCTATGAAAACAGGAGCATTTGAGCAAATGGTCATTGCTTACAAAGCTGAGTTAGTTTGATGCAGTTGCCAGTGAGGTATATTTAATTACAGGTTTAGTCATGCAGCCCCTATTAAAGTTAACAGAGTTATGTTGCTGAGGGTCCCAGGTGTGACAAATCAGGGTTTGTGAGCAGTTGTAGATAATAGCTCTGAAATCTTTGGATGACATTACTAATGCTGTACAATCTCCAAGAAAATGGCATAATCATGAGAGTAAAATGCAGAGCCAAGACCTAGACTTGTGCAGAGGGAATTCTTGTGCTGGTTACAGAATAGATTTGATCATGATCAGGTGTAAGGAATTTGTTTGGATTCATCTCCACCCCCAAAAAATCTCCAGCCCTGTTTTTCTTTTTTTTACTTTTTTTTTTTTTTTTTTAAGGCACTGAATTATGAAAATGAAGTATGTTACTTGTATTGTGAGATAAACTAGCTGAAGGCAGATAGGGTGTGTTTTGTCTTAATTGACAAGAAGTTGCTCCTTCTGTGTATATGTGTGTTTTAACTTCAGAATCACATGTGCATGTTAGTGAACCTGAAAGTGTCCTAGGAATATATTTTTTTAATCTTTACTTCTGCCCAAGTGTAGAGAAGGCAATTGTGACTGTAAAATGAGCATGACATTATTTGAAACATTTCTAATGTGAGGTGATTAAGACTACATGTTAACTGCTTAAAAGATCTAGGCTGCAAATATGCCGTTTTTTTTCTAGCCAGCTTTTTTTCTTTAAGAGACTATTTGAAGTTAGCAGGATAAAATGTCATGTGATAAAATGTGAGATTGTCAAAAGCAAAAAAAAAAAAGAAAGAAAAAAATCATAACAGGGATACATGCTAGAATAATACTTTTTTTAATTTATTTTTGCAACATCTGATGTGTGATTTTGATTACGTATTCTGCTAAGTTGAAAGTTTCCTCACACAAAGAGCTATATGAAACAACTGTGCTTCAAACCATTTTACTTCAATTGTGGTAGCAGGTTTTAGAGTTTAAATCATTAACAACCTCTGTGTGAACTTTTATCCAAATGACTGCAAGTCACAAAGTGAACACTTCTCTTTCACGAAGTACCTTTTGTGCTTTAGTGAAACCCAATACCTTTTCCATTTTTTTGCCCCACCTTTATGTCTGTTTTTGAAGAAAGATGTGTGATTTGTGAAGTAATGAAGTATGTATCAGTTAATGAAAACTGCTGTACTGGGTTCATAATGCACACTGAAATTGCTTCAGGATAAAGCTTCATATACCTGCATTACAGTGGGAAGAAAAGTAAATTTCAGAACTCCAGATTGCTTTGTGCACTGTAGGAGTATCATGTAGCAGTTTAATCAGCCATTAGGGGTGACCTAATCTTTTTATTTTTTTCTCTCCCCTTTCCCCCCTCCCCCGGCAAAGAGTTGTGATTTTTCACCCTGCCTGCATTTTTTCCCACTTTTTAAAAACTGCACTAGAAATTTTCAGAAGCTGATCCCGAAACAGCGTATCCACATAGTAAGTTATCCATCTTTCTTTCCTGCTTATTTTATATACTCTATTGGCATGGAGAGAGTTGTATGTAATAGCCCTCCCCCAAACTGAAGTTCAATTAAAATTAGCCTCTTCACATTGGATCTTCACAAGCCCAAGAAACACTGAAGAGTTCTCTTCGCACTATTTTTTCTTTTTTTTTTTTTT
>VZSV01000024.1:2867940-2903952 GCA_013398735.1 Nothocercus julius
CTCTTTAATGCATGGCCTAATTTGCAGTTCTTTTGGATTTTTTTTTTAACCAATCTGTGAAAATATGCTGCCTATCCCAAGCTGACTCTACTTTTTAAAGTGGGCTTTATTTATTTTATTTACATTTAGAGGTACTTTTTGGTATTAATAGTAATATATTTGATAATTCAGGAAGAGTTGTAGGAATTCTGCTACATCTTGCAGATTTGGAAGATGGCAATAAATTCATTTCAATCTGTATGAAAATGCTATAAATACTTCTTTTGGGGGGGGCAGTACGTTGTTTTAATGGGTACTCTACATAAAATGAGCTTTTAATCTACAATTCTGCTGTTTTTTAGCAGTACAGTTCTTAGAAGAACAACATGTAGGTTTTTCATTTTAAAATATTAACAACAGCAGAAAAATCTGAAGTCCACAATGCATGTTTAGAAAGAGGATGGCTTTTACCGTACTCAGCTCTGCCCCACTGCGGAGTTTACACTGTGATTCAGTCTTAAGTATGTTACAGATTGCAAGTTCATGAATGCTCTCCAGCATACCTGGCTGGGTTGCTGATTTTGTCATATGTTGTATTTTATTGAACAGCATGTCACTGTGATATTGTGGACTCTGTTGCGGTTGGTTTGGAAATAAATAAGATGTTGTTTAACAGAGTTTCATGTGACATAACAAGTGTAGCTTCTTAGGACGAGTCCTGTGGACTTTGATGTAGCTTAGGTAGGTGTATTTGCAAGATCTCTAGATCTCTTATTATTTTCTTGCATTGTGTGCCCCGAATTGCACCCAAATAATGTTGTAACACGGCTTGAAACAGCAGGATACAGTGACTGCTGCTTAGGATCCTGATTTCATTCTTCTGTACATTGTCCAGTGAGGTCAAATCTTGTGTAAATTTAGAGGTAACTTCAAAAGGGAAGTTCGTGCTACCAAAATGTGCCCTGATGAAGGAGTTTTTTGTAAAAGGGTTTACTAGTGTTGTAGCAGACTGTTAAAACTATTTCAGCTGCTTCAAGTGAGTTGTGAGATACTGGCACTTCATGATTGCAGGGGAAAAAAGGGTCGATATTAAATGCAATAATACTGGTTTCATGACATCTGCTTAAAAAGGGCAGAGTTAAGGCTGAGCTTTCAGCCATAGGAGTTCTTCATAATTTAGACTGGAAAGGTCCTTTGGAGGTCATCTGGTCTGCCCCCCTACTCAAACCAGGGTGATCCTCGGAGTTAGGTTAAGCAGGTGAGTTATTTGAGATCTTGAGTTAACAGATATTTAAGCGGAGTTTTTACATGTAAAGAAGTTAAGTTTTTGACAGCTTAGGTCAGTATCTTTATTGAGAGACTGTAAAATACAAGATAAAGTCAAAGTAGTTTTTGCTTTTAGGTACAAGTGAGTAGGCAAAGAGATCTAGAAATTCCTTGATAGACAATGGCTAATTCATCTCCTGCATAAATACTAGGGCAGCATAACCTCCCTTTGCCATGATAGTGTTAGATTTTTAAGTTAAAATTTGCACACTGCACACATGTCTTCTGATTGTATTTGGATGCACCTAATTCAGATCAGCCAGAACAGTCAGTTCATTTTCTTTATAATGTTTAAAGGCATTTTGCTTTTTCTTTAATGTGTGTTAGTTTTGTTCTCTCAGTTTCTTCAGTACTTTGAATAATTGAGGAAAAGTCCAAGTACTGAAGCAGCTGAATTAGCATCAGTACCTTCAAATATATATATATATATGTAAATACTATTTGTCTCTATTGCCTTTCTCCCTACTGCCTCACTTCCCAATTTATCTCACACCATAATTTTGTTTTCTGAGAGTCTGTGAAAGAATGTTTCCTCTGACCTGCACAAACATGAATTGGAGGTGATCAGCGTGAAAAGTTAAAGTTTTGGAAAGTTCTGAGGGTTCCAAGCAGGTGTTCAGGATGTAGACTACTACATAGCCTTATGTGTAGCAGTCAATACTGTGTGGGATTTGATTCTGTCCCAAAGGCTTAACAGCAGTGTACTTCGTGAATGAATGTTATGATATCCTTTAGCCATAGCCTGCATTTGCTACAGAGTATCAGACCAAATGGGATGCTGCATTCAGAAGTTTGAACTATACTTCTGTCTGAAGAATGCATTTATATTAGGACAAACTATAATAGTCTTTTGTTAAAATAGGAGACCAAGCAATAATAATATACTAGTTTCAATATCAAAAGTTAGATTTGTGGGAGTGAGGGGACATAAGTCTTTTGCCTTCATGATCAGGTGTAGTATTAGATATTTCTGACACTGTTGCAGTTTTCCACTATTTCTGTTGAGTAAAAAAAAAAAAAAAAAAAAAAAAAAAAAAAAAAATCAACCTCTGTGAAGCTTTTTGTTAGATGGATTTTTATTACTGGATTGTATCATAATGTAAAGGGAATACAGATAGAGAAGTAAATTTGGAATTATTTAAAGCCTTTTTTTTTTTCCTCATTATTTCTGCAGCTTTATGAGACACTTTCTGATAGCAAGGGAGGGTGTTTTGGACAAGTTTTTCAAAAGATGCTCCAATGACAGAATTTTTTTCCCATCATTCTGCATTCAGAAGTTGTCTCTAAATCAAAAGGCTTTTACCAGCAACAGGAGTCTTTCTCTTTTAATAGTGCTTTTCACCTCACTAGCAGACATTGCTTGTACAAGGGGAAAGCTTTTAGCACTTTCTGTTTACTATTTTTAACTTCTCATCACTGCAGAGATCATGATATGGCTCATTGTTGACAAGAGGATCCATGCAGGGAAAATTATTATTCTTAGTGTTATTAGGTTAATAATTTCATTGCTATTTCATGGTTGTCCTGATGGTACTGTAATGCACCTTTCAAACAGGCAGCAGCCTTCTGGTGGGTGGAGTAGCATCCGTACTACTCTACCTGAAAACACCAATCATACTTCATCTCTTTCATTACAATGAAGAGGTTACAGAATTTTTGGAAATAACTTCTTCCTTTACGGAGTTGGTTTTTTTTTTTTTTCTTTTTTTTTTCTTGAAGTCTTGGTCTCACTAAAATCTCACTAGTCTTTGCATGGTAGAAAGTCCCCTTTTTTATAGACTGTCACTTGTCTGAAGTCACACAATGGTAGCGTATGACTTAGTGCTGTCTGATGGTAAAAAGCATTAATAAATCACGCTGTTGGGGTATAAATTGAACTTCCAAAGAGCCAGTGATACACACTAAGCTGTTTAAGTTTTAAATTATTTAGAATTAGTTTTTGGACAGGGTGGGGATGTAAAAGGTTGTAAAGCACAAACTTTCTAATTGCACCATCAAGAAAACTAGCTTAGGAAAGGTAAAACTTTGGAATGGGAAATGTAAGAATGTGCAGGCAGAAAGCAATTTTATTTTTATGTTTTTAAATAGATGAAGAAAGAATACAACTTAATCTTTGTAACAGCGTGATTGTTGTCTTTTTCATATGTAAGAAGACGGGAGTAGGAGGAATTAAGTTTAAAAAAGAACAACAACAGCCAGGAGGAGCTGGCTGTTCAAAGTGAAATATTAATAATTTCCTATAATTTAATCAGACCAGATCCCAGAGCAAGATAATGAGAGCATGACCTGCAAAAGAGGACTTTTTAGAAGTTAAAAGGGTTTCTAACATGAAGCTTCAGAAGGCATGTGATTTGTCATGAAGAACCATAAGAGAGAACTTTTTTTTTTTCCACGTTTCAGAGGAATCGTTATATATATATATTAGTTCAAGTGTTTATGAAGAGCTAATTTGGCTTATTCCAGGATCGCTTTTACTGCTACAGCTCAGTTGAACTCTTCCAGAGTCATACTCTAAAAAAGTATCTTGTAAATAATATTTTCTCCTGTTTCTGATGCACCATTTTCTGCTGCTAGTTTGTCATGAATAGTATTTCAGCTTGCATCATTTAGGTTTCAGTGTACAAAATCATTAATGGTGGATGGAGACCGAAATATCTACTGTCATGTTTTATATAGAAGTAATACGCAATAACCCTGGATATCGACGTAGCTAGCAGAGTGTCATAGACTCCAGTTTTCAAGGAGGAAAGGGAGTTATATTCCTCTTTGTTTCTGCCTCCTCCTCCCAAAGCAAGACTTGTCTTTTTACTCACTTTTACGACTTGTATTTTTGTGATGTATAAAATAATAGGAGATACTGGACTGAAGAAAGAAAAATTCAACAGGTGGATATTGTCACTTCTCCCAAAGGTTTTTGTTGGTTTTGAAAGTATTTCTGCTATTTTTTTTTTTCTGTCTTTTAAATTTTAAATAATAATACAGAGGCCTGACCCAGACTTCAGTTGAGAGGATGCACGCTGTAGGGTACAGTCAGCATTGGATCTGCACATATGCACTGCATTGTGGCTAATTATAGGAAACATTCAGCAGTATGCCTCTGTAAGCTCACAGAAGACCTTGTTTTTTAGTATTTATTTTTACAGACTCAGGATTGTAATTTGGGAAGTATTGTGCTCCCAAAGACAGTCTTTTCTTTTTTTCTGCAGTACCTTCATTGATGTTTGCAGGTTGATCTGTGCAAGTTTGCAGGTTGGTCTTCGGTCTAGACCCTAAACATCTTGGAGGCTCAGCCCCGGCTTGTCAGCTTTGTAGTTACAGTCCTAAAGTTTCTCCCACCTCGCAAGGGATTACGTGTTTGTGGCATCATTGCCCTGAATGGGCAAATTCCAAGTTAAGACTAATGAAATACCTGTTCCATTTTGTAGGACAAGTGGAATTTTAAGTATTCACACATGGAGTCAAAATTCAATTACTTCTAAATCACCAAAAGAGTTACGCTATCTTTTTTTTTGTTTGTTTTGGAGAAACATGCAGAAAGGAAAGAAAAACTGGAAAATAAAAAGGACTTCGTAAGAAGTCCTTTTCCTCTTCCTTTTCAGCACTTTGGCAGTGGGTATGGAAGTGGGGGGCAAAAGTGTGACTAGTACAGGCAGACCAAGAGAACAAAGGTTTTTGTGCAAGGCTCTGATGACTTAGCTGCTGTTTAGAATGAGTTGTGCTAGGAATGAAAGGTACCAAGTGAGAAGGTCCTGTGATGTGCTGTTTAGCTAACATTTCAAAAAGTGAAATCAGGTTTTAAGCAATTGCACTACATTTCTTTTATTTGAGACTGTCTCTTTATAGGGTGGAAATAAAAAAAAAAAAAAAAAAAAAAAAGAGAATTGAAACAAGTCAAAGCAATCTGCTGTTATAATCTCCTTGAATTTTGCCTAGTGCCTTCCTCTGCAGTTCTACTGTCTTTACAAAATACTTGAGAAGGTCCGAAGTTGGCCTTCATCTGGTATTTGCTGCTTGAATGTGGTTTGCCACTTTCCCAGGGATTTCACTGCAAAGAGCTTTTTCCTTGTGTGTGTTTGTTTTGTTTTAACTAGGAGGGTAAAAGCTCCACCTTCAAGTTTCTGTAAGAGAGAAGATGGCACATGGGCTTACTTTGAAATTGCAGCTTCCCATTTTAAATAAATGTTTGGATATGTCCTGGAACTGGGTACCCTGTTAGAATTAGTAAAGGCTTGTGCTCTCTCAAGGCAGAAATGACTGTTCTGGTGAATTCCTTAAAATAAATGGCTAGGTAGTCTTAGAAAAGTGTATTTGGAAAATTGATGGTTTTAAGAGGTGAGGATTTAGCTTAATGAAAGCTCACTCTGTGTTAACTTCATTAATGAACAGGAATTCTTTGCAAGCCACATTTGACTCATGCGGTAGTACTACTAACCAGTGATAGTATTGAGAAAATAAATGGCTTATCTGAGGTGAATTAAAATGGAAATAGATCTCCCACAACTAGATGGTCATGCAGTAAGAAGTAGGTAAGAAACAAAGAGGACAAGTGGGCTTAGCAGCAGGTGTTGGCTGCTCCTCGTGGCTTTCCTGAAACACAGGCAGAATCTCTGATCTTACAGACCACTCGGTCAAATCTAGACCTGGCCTCTAGTGCCTGAGGATCCATTCCTTTATCTGTGCCTGCAGTAGATTTTTCCCCTATCTGCCTCTAGCATTTCTAGTACTCTGAGGCCATAAAGAGTCCTTCTCAGTCATCGGTGGAAGCATAACGGCCTAGAGCTGCCCTAATTTCTGCTGCCCACAGGTTCTCATCCTGCTCCATTCTGGAAAGAAAGGGCTGACATAATCCTTTTGTCCATGTGGCATTGCCAAAGGGAATTCTTTGCAGAGTGAATAACTCTGAAGAGGGCTCTTCTGCCCACTCTGAGGTACTTTTTACATTGCCCGTAAGGTCTAAATAGACTTCACCATAATTGTTTACAAGTCTTCACGCATGGTGCTATGCCACACTGAGATAACAAATCAAGCTCTAAATAAAATAACTGCCTCCCATACACGAGGTATCACAACAGTCTACCCGCGTTAATTCAGCTATAATACTTGTGGGTATACTCGAGCTAGCTCAGATAATGCTACACAGCACTGTGTTATTTAGTATAGATACAGTCTCAGGAGAATCAGAGTTGTCTTCGAAGGCATTTACTAGCCTGCATAAAATGTGTTGGTAAAGTCTACGGAGTTTTCAGCCAAGAAATGTACTTAAAAAAAAAAAAAATCAAATCCCCCTGCCATTGGCACAGTTGTGTGTTGGTTCAGCAGAAAAGACAGTGATGGAATGGACATGGGCATGAAACTTCCCCTCCACTTCCAGGTTTTTCTCTATGTCAGGATTCTAAGTGGATCGTTAGGCAGAGTGTAGAAATGCACTGCTGCTATTTATGCCCTGGGTGCCCTAAGTAGCCATAGCATTAGTTTCTTGTACTGTCAACTTGGTACAGAAATGCCAATCTCTTAAAATAAAGCGAGGTTTGAGGAATTAATACTTTTTATTCAGTGTTTTCACATTTGTTATGTGACCTTTGACTTACCTTAAGTTGGAAGTTGAGGCAGTGTCTTAATATGTCCAGGAGTGAGGAGTGTCTGTTCCACCTGGAAAGGACTGCTTTGCTGTATTAGCCTATGACTATGAGCAGCTTCCTAATCCTCTCGTATTTGGCTTTGCTTGTTAACCCCAAGCAATCCTCTCAGGGACACAGAAAGCAGCTGTCTTTGGTAGCAAACACAGCACGACAAAACAAACACTTCTTGAGGCTTCCCTTAGGTACATTACCATAGCATCATCTTTGTGGGAGGAATTAGAAACACAGAAAATATAATTTGCCTTGTTTTAATCTGACTTCAAGAGAGAGGAAAAAAATAAATTATAGGGAACTAGTTTTCTGTGAGATTTGTAGAAAGGAATAATTTCAGTATCTAAAACCTAAACTTTTTGTTTCCAAACCGGTCAGAAGGGTAGTGTGCGTAGTGTACCTCGAGTGAGTAAAGGGGCAGAGTAAAAAGGCTAATCAGGGGCACATTATTTACCAGAAATAGAGCAGGAGAAGCTGCATATAACAAAAATAAACAGAAACTAGTTAAAAACAAAGGAGATCTTTCTAAGAACTGATATGCTGGCCTGAAGTCACCTGCTATGCTTGAGTATTGCCATACCGTACGGTTTGTGAATTCCCCCTTAATTTTTGTGACCTCTTGTTAGAGGCTGTAAACACAATGGGGATAATTAAAGATGTTATAGCAGCTTGATCTGAGGCTTGTCTTGTTTTGCTTTTTGCTGTCTACCTACTATGGTAGCACAGAGTTGTTGTAGACAACTGTTAAACAACTGTAAACAACTGTAAAAAAAAAATATAAAGACATTCTGGGACATTAATTCCCAATATTTTAATGGTTCTTTTTTAAGAATCAATGTTGTAAGTAATCAGTGTGGGATTTTTTTATGTTTTAATAACAGGGTAAGAAAATTCACAGTATTTGCTGTCACTACTTTCGCAGCTTCAATATTTAAAATAGTTTAAGATGACTTCACTGAGTTTCATTTATTTTTAAACTACTATTTGGTATCCATTATCAGCAATAGAGCGGTTTTACAACCTTCTTCTGATTCCCCCTTGTGCTGGTCAGATGATGTGGATGTGTGTAAGGCCTGGATGGGGATTCTCATTGAATGGGGCAGTTCCTAGGGGGGGAAATAATATTTCTTACATATCCATGTGCCTCCAATCTGGACTAGACTGTGAATCAGAGGGTTGGAAATGGAGCCACAACTGGAACATACTTGAATGCACTTACTCCTAGTTAGCAGCCATTTCCAGCTGCAGTAGATGAACCTTCCCCAGGCTGCTCCGACCTAGGCCGAGTCAAGATTAGAAGGCACAAGGGAGAACTGAAAGGCTGTAAAGACTCATGCTGTGTTCTGTTTTGCAAAATGCTCAGATGTCACACAGGAGAGAATCTGGCCCCATGCATTAACTGAACAGGAGCATCTGGATTATTGAATATATGGGGGTAATGATTCTTCATGGTTGCGTGGAGGAGATTGCTTTTGCCAGAACGCCGCTGAGACTATTAGGAATTTAAGAATTTTTGTGCTTGGAGAAGAGAAAAGGAAATACCTAGCTGACTAAGGCAAAGTAAGTGGAAGTCAGAATGTACAACAGCACATCATACGAGTGAGACAGGCAAATGCAAAAACTTTTGACAGTTTTTCGAACTCCAGTACGTTCCTTAGTCTAGGTTTACGTGAAGAGCAGCCAGCCATTGTTCTTCAGCAACAGAGACATTTGCAATAGGGAGAGGGACGCTCTCCTCTTCTTCCCTCCCCTAAAACTAGCCCTTAGAAAGTGGGCTAACTTTGTGCTCAGGACACAAAAACCTGTGTTTAGCAAGTAAGAATTTTTCTCTTGCTATTTTTCTAGTGCAGTAAATTATAACTGTGATGTTTAGGATAGTTTTTGCAACCAAGAGTCCTAGACCCAGTCTAAACAAATACCAATCCCCAGTGACAGAGCTTTCTGGGTTATACTGGTGTTTGAGGGGGGGTATTTGGAGGCTCAGAAGGACTCTAGCTTTTTTGAATTCTTGTTTTTTCTTTTTTTCTCTTTGGTTCAACAGGAAGTTCTTGTCAGATTTTCTTCATGCCTGTTGAAAGAAGAAAGTTTCACAGACAGCTGTTCTTCAGCTTTAATCCTTCTGTGATGCTACTGCACTCACAAGAATCAGTTTTCCTCCCTTTTTTCCTTCTCCAGAACAAGAGCCACTTGTGATATAATCACTATTTTTATCACTATTCTTCTTTTTCTCTCTTTTTTTTTTCTCCACTGTTTGCCAGTAAGTATTTGCAGTAAGTTTTCTAGAGCAACTAGAGAAGATCGATCAGCCTTTTTCTATAGACAGGGAAGTAGAGAATACCTGTTTTTCACTTTGGTAATATCACTACTTTATCAGTGTCACTGCCTGAAGACTACTGAGAGTTTCAGAAGTTAATAGAAGGAGAATTTATTTGGAGCTGGCTCAAGAGAAGACACAGTATGCTTTTAATCTCTTGGACACAAGATGAAAAGTGAAGGTTGCCTTTCCTATGATTCCAGGCATTTTTGGCCTTGCTTGCAGTATTGGAACCAGTATTCATGGAGAAAGAAGACCAGAAATACTATGTTCTTCTGTAGGACATTTGGAAGCTTCTTTTAGCTGTGTGTCTCCTGGACCTCTGTTTTCTGTGATAGCGATTGGACATCTGCAAGTGCTTTTAAGGACTACCTCTTGTGTGAGAAAGGCCTTTGTTGTGTTTGATTAGTGCATAGGACTTCCAGTCAGGGAGCCAGCCTGCTATCCTAGGCATGTGTGACACAGAATAAAATACAAGTTCAGCCCAAGAAAGAGCTGTGTATTCTAATTAGATGTACTGCAGGGACGATGCACTCAGCAGATTCTCAGGGAAACCCGGGTAACAAGGCTTGAAGTTGTGTATCTGGATAGCAGCTCTCTGAAGAGGAACAGAGAGAAGCGGAAGAACAAAAAAAAAAACACAAAACCCTCCTATTCCATGAAATAGCTATATATCTTCTGAATGTTGCTGTATGCTCTCATAGTGCTTTTAAATTTTTTAAAGGTTTTTTTTTTTTTTTTTTTTTTTCAAGTGCGTTTTTAGGCTATCCTGGGCCTTTACAAACCCTGGTGAGATTTCTGCCCTTCTCACCTCCAAAATTTGACTTTGCCTCTCAAAAGATAACAAAACCAGATCTTCTGCACAGTGATTTGGATTTAATAACTTCTCTGTCTACAGGAAAAAGACCTATTTCGTTTTTCTTTTGGTTTCAGCTTCTATCTGTCTTTTCAATAAATCTACTGTTATGGGATCATGTGCTCTGCCTTGCCATAGATTTGATAGTCCCATCTTGAGCCTAAACCAGTTCACTGCTTCTAGGCAAGGATAACAGCCTTCTGTGTTTTTCCCCTGCTTCCATTGCACCTTTGAGGATTGGACTGCTCTTCAGAGTCCCAGAAGGGACACTAAAGAGTGTCTGCCTTGAAGATGAAGTTGGTAACTACAGTGCTTCAGTAACATTATTTCCTTGTGTTCACCTTCCTTTCTCTGTTAATGATTCCTTCCCATTTTATAGGGTGGGTGTCTTTGATAGGGACTTTGCAGGGAGGGGAGTTGGACTTAATATGAGAAGCTGAAAGGAAACAGGCAACCTCACAGGCTTTTCATATGCTCAGCTCTGCAGGGAGGTAGCAATGACAGCAGGTGCTTTTGCTGTGGCATTCAGATGTGCCGAGAGAAGTAGGGCCTCACATTGAGCGAGAGTAAACGTGGAGGAAGCAGCCTCAAGTAGTGCTAGCAAGGGAGCCTTTTCTTCTGGAGCTATGACTAGGGTGTTTGGAATTTTTTTTTTCTTTTTTTTTTTTTTTTTAGTAAGTGTGTGGTAATCTTGTTTATAGTAATTAAGGATTGCTTAGTAATTTAAACAGTTGCTTTTGGCAACATACAGATCATCGTCACTTAAGTGCTGGTACTCGTAATGTAAGGATGAAAACGTTTACACAGGAATAAAAGTCAAGGAAGCAGATAATTGACCAATTTATCAACCTTAGCAGACAATTTTTTCTGATAGTGTTGTGGTAGATATGGTAAATTTAATCTCAGTTGCTTAAGGGCACAGATCCTATATGGTGTGTACAACACATAAGAGCAACACCTTGAAATGAATGGGCGAAGTATCAGGTAATCAGCCAGTGTGGTTTTGGTGCCTAGATTAGCGTTTTGGTCAATGGTATGTCCCACAAGAAAGTTTGGGATGACCCTGCACAGTTTAGCTGATGGTAGGAGCTTCGCTGCTTTTTTTTCTGGAGCTTTTAGATCAATTCCTGCTTCTCAGGTGATGCTAGAACTATTTTGTGAACTGAGTGCCATTCCTAGGTTGTAATGATAAATTACAGTTGTGATTTCATTTCAAATTGTTTGTACGCAGCAAAGCGATGTGTTTGGACACTTTCCTTACTTCAGTCAGCTCTTTCCAGTTGAATTGGCACTTGCAACTTCTCGTTCACTTCCTTCCCAACTGGAAATGTGACTAATACCATGCTGCTGTGGTGACCTCGGCAGTTTCAAATGAATAGCTGCATTACCATGAGTTGCATATATCAAGGTACATCAGTGTTAAAATAATATGTATCCTAAACAGATTGTTTTATTCTCGGCTGCTATAAATTGATAGGTACTTGTAAGGATGTTTGTGCCTACTTTTTACTGTTGGGATTGCGGTTGTGCTGAGGCTTGCAGTACATTTCACGCAATGAGGATACAGTAAAGAGTTGAGACAGCTGTAGCTGCAGACAGTGCCGGGCAGTGGCAGGTTAGGTGCAAGCCTTAATTAAGATGAATTGGTGGCTGGTGAAGGCTCTGAGTGAATAAGAGCAGACAGTTTGTAGATGTATCTCAACAATGGGGAATGTAGATATCATGCAAAATAGACTGAACCACTAATTTGATCCGTTACTGTGATAAATTAAGATTAGAAAGAAAAGCTTTCCTGCCTTTTTTGACACCTAAATCATACATCATATGGTATGAGAAATTTTATTATTCAGGCTTGAAGTCCTCCTTCAGATTTTTTGTGGGTGCTTCTTTTCTTCTGAAGGGCTTAGTACATAAAAGTGACACTTATTTAGGTGCTTCTGGTGTTCGCCAAAGTCTTGTGTGTCCCACTGACAGCCAAGAAGAATAGAATCTCTTCAGGGTGCCTTGAGCCATCCAATCAGGAGATAAATCCTCTAAACTGCATGTTAGGCTTAGTCTTAGTCCATGAGATTGATCATCACAGCACCAGAATAGCATTTTAAGGTGTGCAGAACAAAATTCTGCTGTTCTTACTCAAGTTGTTCAAGACAGAGACTTACCTTTCTGGAAATGTATAAGATACCTTTATTTCAGAGCCTCTCATTCTACCTTACAGGATAAGATTTTGTCTGTGATGACACATGTATGCCCCCTCCGTTTCTTCAACTCTGTTGCTTTTAGAAGGAAAAGAATAAAGAACTGAGGTTCTTATTTTGATCTTTCCTTTTAGATATCTTATTAGTGTGATGTGATCCTTCAGTTTTTTCCAGCAGCTGTCCAAGCAACTGGAACTTGTTTGATCTAAACTGAACAGTATGCTGGAAGCTTTAGAGGGTTGGGGTGCTTCTCTAGTTGAGCTCATAGTAATTGTTTAGCTTGACCATAGTTTTCTTTTTCCTTTTCTTTCCTTCTCTTTCTTTTTGTAAGTCAGAGATAATTTCAGCCTGAGATATTTTCAGAAAAAAAACTTAATCTTCTACTTCAAATAGAAGACTACATCCTACAATCAAACTAATACCATAGTCATTTGGAAGGACCTTACAGTAACTAAACCACTATTTTTCAGGTAGGCTGTGTTTAAGATAAGGCAGTTATATGTTTCTGCCCAAAATTTCCTCATCTAGACATTAAAGCTGCCAAGGGTATGAAATCTGTTTTCTCACTCTTGATGTTTACTTCAGGGGTGACTTTATTATGAGGTTCCTATATTCACCATTTGTCATTCATCTGATTATCCCCTGCAATAGTATGATCTAGAGTGAAAAATAAGTTTTGTCATTTAGAGATCTTTTGGCCTTAGCCAGCTTTTCCAAACTGTTTTCTAGAATTGTTTGAGGGCTCATGTCTAATAGAGGCCTGTGTTGAGAATTCTTAAAATATTTCTTCTCCTTTCTGAAATGGGATGAGATTTTTTATATTCTAAGATTTTTTATGTAGTAAGGATAGCGGAAATGTCATATTTTGGAGGTGTATGCTTCTCTATTACCTTTTGGTGTTTGATACTTTTCTCAGTGCAACAACCTATTGACATTAACATCTATTTAAAGTAAAACAAATGAATAAGTGAAATTAATTTTGTCTAACTAGAAATAATTTTAGGAATTTTTAAATCTTTAACTAAGAAAGGGTAGAATTTCTCTTCTTGCAATGTGCTAAACATGTAAGTGGGGCCTCTATTTTAAATGCATACTGAAGTAAATGATGCCCTACTAGGTACAGAGTATCTCTCTGGGCTGACCTGCAAATGGACTACTTGAACCGTTTGATAACCATTGTTGCTGCTTTTCATTTCAAATAGAACTGATCTCCTACACATTTAGTTTGCCCTTAAATTCATAGTGCTTCATCAGAGTCTTAATTTGACTGATCTTAAAAGACCCAGGGAAATCTGCAGTTCCTGATAAGGGGTTTTTGGGACTGGTTCAGAAGAGTTGAGTTGATGCCTAAAAAAAGTGTTTGGTTTTGTAGCAAGCAGTGAATCATATTCTCTCTCTCTCTCTCTCTCTCTCTCTCTCTCTTTTTTTTTTTTCTTCATCAGACTAAAAAGGTGAATTCATTCGATCTATTAATATATTAATGTACACACTTCAGCTTTTTCAGTTGGCCATATTCTTATAGCATATAAACCAACTAACTGGCTGCTGCTTTGTGAAAGGTGAGTCTTGACTCAGCTATAGATTTCCATAGGATGGTCAAAAGGGCCTATGGAAGGAACTTTCAGCCAGGCTGGCTGTGGTATTTTGCTTAGTTTCTGTAAAAGACAGACTGCTTTAACAGACAAAGGCACTTTGACCACAGTGCCCAAATTATGTTTCTTGACACTGAGAGTGTAAGGTTTTGTTCTGAATAACTGCTTATCCTGCTTCAGGTATGCAAGGTGATACTTAGATTTAGCCTTGAGCACAGTTTCAGTTGCATAATGCAGTTAACTTTGATGTATTCCTATACCATTACTCCATCTCTCCTCAACAACCAGAGCAGTTAAAGCTAGCTGAGATTAGGGTAGGCCATTTCATAGAGTTACACTACAATATGAAGGCATCTTGTTGCTGTCACTGAAGGAGGGAAAGCAGGTAACTGCTGCTTATCTGAAAGGCTAGCAACCCATCTTTACCCTAAGAAAACTGAGTTCATTCAACCAAAAGTGGAAGTTAAATGTAGAGTTCCCTAGAACAGAGCAATAGTTAATCTTTCTTGGAGGCAAGTTGTCAAATATGCATCATATTAGGAGTTCTATTTCGAGGAACATCTTTTTTGAGGTAAGGTCAGACTCCCCATCAATAGGAAGTTATAGCTCCTGGTTTGCAAACAATCTTCATCAATAGTAACAGCTCACTTCAGGAGAAACGATGCACTCCCATACAAGCTAGTAAAAGAAACATCTTTTTGGTACGGTAATGAATCCTATTTGAAATGTTCTTTCTGGGACTGGAGACAGAAAACGAAAGATCTTTGTCTGTGTTTCCTTTCCACCACAGATTTTTTTCTGCTTTGAGGGAAAGGAAGTAAAGGCAGTTAACAGTTCACTGTGAAGTGCTTTCTCAGTAGTCCATCCTGCCTTCCTCCTTCCTTGGGGTCCATCCGTCTTGGATTCTGCCTCTGGGAGGCACTCTACATGTATTTTGTCTATTTATTGTCTATTTATAATTGACTAGCAACTAGCAAACCTCAATGCATGGGACTTATATGCACTTACACCTGGTGACACATATGTAGTGGCACACTTAAGTGCATGTGGACAAAACATCCTGAGGAGTTGCAATTACTGTGACATATTTAAATTATTTTTGTGTCATCTTGTTGGTCTTGAAGCCTTGCGTATTTCATTGTTGTTGTTTACTTACTTGCTTCTAAAGCAGTACCGGAGAAATTGCTAATTGAATATTCTGTGGCTTTACTGGAAATGAATTTTTAAAGCCTCTTTAGGTTAAGGATAAAATTAGAGGATACATGCCTTGTCTTTAAAAGCTGTGACTTTTTTTTCCACTTTCCTCCTTCTCTCCAGTTAGAAAATCATTATTTTAGAAGATGTGGAGATGAAATATGGAGCCCTACCTACGGTTTCTTTTTCCTGTCTAATTGTGTGAGCATTTTCACAGATCTTAAACACAGGGGAGAAGGACAGAACAGAATAACTCTGGCTTTCTGTCAGTTCCTTCTTGCAGCTGTGCTGCTCTCTTTAGGTCAGCCTGCAGTAGTGAAATTTGGTTCAAACCCCAGCGACAGTGCTAGACCATTTTGTGTTGAGGTCAAGGGTTGAATAATCATCCTGTTGATAAGTGAGCGTGACAGAAATTGCACTGAAAGAGGACAGTGGCTTTCTGCGCTGCTTACCTATTATAGGTCACAGAAATCACAAAGAGAAAATGGGGGACAGTGTGTACTCTAGCACATGACTTTATGTAACTTCTAAGTTTCATTTGCTGCTGTTGTTGTAATAAAAGTTGTTAAGGAAGGCCTTTTTGTCTTTATTAAAATCATGATTTTCTTTTAAGCATCCCTGTGGGAAAATCCACTTTGCTACTGGTCAGGATGCATAACCTACCCGGATGTGCCTGTAATTGTTTTTAGTGGTGGAACCTCTGGGATGTTGGTGCATAACGTGCCCAGCTTTTTGAGGTGGTCCTGTAGCATGTGCACCCGCATGCTCTGAGATGTGTGACAACCCATAAATGTGGTTTAAGTTTGTTTTTCTTGTTTGTTTGTTTTGTTTTGAAGTACTTAAAAAGGCAGCCCAAGTACAAAATGGGCAGTTTGTAGGTGACTAGTCTGAGTGATTTATATAGGATACCATAGAATAGGCCTCCCAGGTATGACCACCAATTTTTTGGCTTGCACGTATTGCCTTCTATAGTACCTGGATGTGAAATTAGCAAGGATTTACATGAAGCTGGTGCCCAGAGGCAATGTGAATTAGGAGGTGATACATTATTAGCAAGTAATCTTTCGTAATTATTTTTTTCCCACTTCTAAAATGATGCACTTGCACAGCATATGTAGTTTCCCAAAAGCTCTTTGCTATGTTCAGCCATTAGCTCCTTTACTCTTTTCTTGTCTGCATTATCTGGTCTGCACTAAATTTCGATATGATACTTTCATGGCTGAGCTCTCCCTGAATGTGCTATTTGGCACCTACTTTTCATATTCCACTCTGTCCAGAGTGGTTCCTGCAACCAGTTGCTGGCAAATTTCAAGGTTTCTGTGCCAGTGGGACTCACCTAATTTGACTGGAGGACATAAACATCCTTATATATCCGATTCTAAAGGGCTTAAAGTGGCTGGTTGTTGCAGAGTTGAAATGCAGGCATGATGGAGAGGTGTTCTCTTTCTGAACACACAAGTTTTATGTGATAGGAACCTCCTGTTTTTTGGGTATGAGGTAGATGGTTACAGTTACAATCCAGTGTGGGTTACAGCACCTGCAAGAGAGGGGTATCCTGAAACAGCCTACCAGAACAGTGTAGTTTTTTTCCTATGGCTCACTCCCTTATTCCCTAATCCCTGTTTTACAGAGTAGGACATGGGATTTTGATGCTTTGTGCTGGTAACTTCAAGCCATCCTGGAGACCAAGTATGAGCATGTGAAAACTCTGTCTTGCCTCTTCCTTTTCTTTGACTGTAGCATTTGGCCATGCCTGATGGTTGACCATGCAGCTTTTGCTCATTCATCTCTCTTGTCTTGCTGTTCTCCAGAGAAGTCATGCAAAGCTGAGCTCTGATTGCTAAGCTACTGTTTTTGCCTTATTTTGATGTGACGACTAATTTACTTGACCTTAAACTGATTGTTCACCTGAATCAATCTGTCGTTCCTCAGAACTCTCTATGGATGTCTTACTGTTTCGTTTAAATTTAATGTGAACTTAGGCACCTTTGCAGAGCTCCCCATTTGCCAGTAGAACTGTCACTTAAGTGATATCCTAGCTATTTATGTAGTCCTAAATATAATATTTAGTATAAGAAAATAAAGTGAACTGTTTGTGATAGCTTATTTAATTCCATCTCTACTGCCTATTACACTATAATTTATAATCCAAGGTTAATATAGCTTTATTTAGACTAAATAGATGTTACAGGATGAGGAAGATACCAGAGGTACCAGATAGAAGTAAGTAGGGTCAACAAATGAGGAAGACAATCCGGTTACTGAATAGCCAGAGGAAAAAGAAAAAAAAAGTAATTAGTAACTTATTTAGATTGGTACAGACTTCAGTGATCATCTCTAAATACTTTATATAGATCAAGATATTTGATACCAAGTGATAAAAATGGCATATGGTTTCTTTACCACCTTAAATTCTGCACCTGCAGAATCCCAGACTTGTCTTGAAATGTAGTTGCTGAAGTTAGGGCAATCTTACCTAAAATACCTGATCAGTAATTTTCATGTGAGCATTTCAACTACCTTTTTTTTTTTTTTTTTTTTTTTTTTGACTTAATTTTCATTCTGCAATCCCATAATTAACATTTGCATATGTTTCCTATCATTGTAGCGTATGGATTTGCTGGATTTTTGATGTTATTTCTGTATTGCACTTTAATTTACTCAATATATCCAATGATTAACGTGAAATTTTGTCCCTCTTACCATGAAAATTCAGTGTCTTTGGGGTAGATTTCTTAACTTTAGCCAATTCTCAGATAAAGTCTGGTGGTCAAGGTCGTGTTCTTTCAGTCATGGCTGAAGGTCATATTCTTTCAATCGTGGCTGATGTTTTTACTGGCTGTATCTGTCAGTCAGTCCTGTAACTTGGAGACTCTTCCCTCCTCCTTGCATTGTATTGACTGTTTCCATGTTTCTCACTCCTAGTCCATACAAAGTGGAACTGTGGATCATCTCCTCACACCTACTGCTTTCATAAATGGCATGTGTAAATAATGTTAGCTGTAGTTAAACAGTTCCTAGTATTTGAATTAGGTAGTTGGATCTATAAATCAACAAATATGTTTGTCTGACTTTTTCAGTTTTCAGTTGTAAGTGTTTGGGCAGGTTAATATTCACATTCTTATTGATACCAGGGTCAAATTCTATTCACCGCTTGGAGCATGAGGTCAGTTGCCCACAAAGTTGCATAACGTACTTTGGAATCAATAAGATTTGCCTTTCAAATTGATCTCTTAAGAGGAAGAAGAACTTCTCCATATTTGAAAACAAGAAGATGAGTGGGTAAGCAAAAATAAGGCACTTCTTCAAGGAGTGCTTTTACACATGTTCATGACTTTGCCAAAGATTATTTGGTAGTGAGCTACTTGAGTGGCAGCAGCTGCCCAACAGTATTTTGGTGTCTTTTATTGTTGCTGACAGGAGTGGGAAGGACATATGTGTGGTTCCTGGGTGAGGTAGTTCTGAAGCACCCAGGACACGTGACTTCTGCTAGTTACCAGCAGTGCCAAATTATTTAGGAAGCAGTTCCCCCTCCAGAACTACTAGAATTTGGGAAAGAGAAGCATTGACAGGTCCTTACTCTTGAACTGTAATGAGAAGGGGCAATCTGATGAGTAGTTACTCGGCAAAAGCCAGTGAGATTCCCAACAAGGTCTTATTCCATATGAAGTTGGTGAGAATTTGTCCCTAACGCTCAAGTTACCTTTATGTGCTGTGCAGGTTCTGTGTAGTTTCTAACCCACGCTTAACTTTTAAGGCCTAACTAAAAATGAAATGCTTGTAGCTGAAGGCTTTGAATGACAAGTTTGTTTGGAAATGAACTTGCCAAGCTTCACTGTTGTGCCTCTGAGCAAACTCACTCGTCGTAAAAGGCATTTTGACTGTTACTGTGACAAGCCAATGATGCTGGCTTTTTCAGCATTAACTTTACAGTCTTAAAATACAGTGGATCTGATATTGCAGCAAGGGAGAGAACTATTCAGAAGAGGAAAATTAGCAGTGTCAGCACACAGGGGTCTGCTGGATAGTGCTGGATAGTTTCTGGATGGTGAAAGAAACTGCAGTGGCCAAAAAAAAAAAAAATCCACCTGACTTTTGGAATATAGATGCTCCAGAGGAAGTTTTTATTTTATTAGAAGACTCTTAAAGATTTGGAGACAGCCGCAGGTTACAGGTACATAGCAACAGGAGGGGGAGCTCTCACTGCATTACCCAAAGAGTACCCAAAGAGTTCTGAACTGTGAAGCAAGTGTAAAGGAAGAGTACCTCACTACTGCTGCTCTGTTGCGGGCTGCAACAGGAAAAGACAAATAGGGAATGTGGGAGAATGTACACGTTTGCAAAAAAAGAAAGGTTCGTATCCACTTTTCAGCTCTTCTGCCTTCACTACTTTTTTTTTTTTTTTTTTTTTTTTTTTTTTTGCCAGGCATAGTGTAGTTGTGTGAAGCTGTGTTGCAGCCTTGCTATGGCAGATGGAGTTCCTTTTCTCTTATTCTTGCAGTCAACTTCAAATGCTAAGTTCTAAGGCACTGTGAATGTTCCCTGGGAGGTCAGCCCTAGAGATGAGGGAGACCAGGGAAAATATGTGGGATATTACTATATGTGTTTAGAGCAAAAACAGGTGCAGGTTAGAAGGAAGAATAGAATACATTTCTGATGCAGGCAAGACAAACAAAATTGAAGGTTTTATAAAGCTGGGTTATTCTGCATTTTAAAAGGCTACTTGCAACTAGGAATATGTCAAAAGTAAGAAATAGAGGTGCATGGCACGGAACAAGGAAGCTCAGAGTTTAAGCTGGAGAACTCTCTAAAGTGTAAGCCCTCTTCCTTCTGTAATCATTTATATTTAAATGTCAATCTTTTTTTTTTTTTTTTTTTTTTTTTTTTTTTTTTTTTTTTTTTTTTTTTTTTGAGTAATTCAGTTCTTCCTATTTATGGATGAGGAGCAGAGACAGTTTGTGGAGGGGGTTGTTTTAACATAGACAGATGCAACCAAACACCCAGAGGCAAGTTGTGGGATGCCATGTCTCAGAAGCTGCACAGCGATGTCAGCTCCAGGCTGTGGCCTAGGGCATGTGCCCTGCTCCTGAGATGCTGCTTTGGACAACGTGCCAAAAAGATGGCTTCATATCTTCAAGCTAAAACTTGCTTGAATTTGGATGAGAGTGGGGATCTTGCATCTGTCTGGACCCAGCTGTGCAGAGGTGTCCTAAGGTGTTTGTTTAGTGTTCATGGAATGAGATAGGAGTACACTATGTTTTCCTGAAACCTGCATAAGTGCTGGATCAACTCATTAGCATCTGTCATTTTTCTTCGAACGTGCATAGTGTTGGCCTTTTTGTGCATTATTGTTAGTCCGGCTTCATCTGTGATGTTATCTAGGATAATATCAAAATAATTGCACATAAGTGCTTTGGGTTTTGCTTAGTTTTTTGTTTTCTTTGAATAGGAAAGATGGAGTCCCTTTTCTATTTAAATAATAATCTGAGGTAAAAGAATGGTTCTATTATGAGCTCTCAAGACACTGATGAAAATTTTTTCAAAGGACTTTGAGGAAAAGCAACCTAATGTGAGGCACTATTCCTCATATTCTGTTTGACATAATTTAAAACTTTACCTTTGCCTTTAGCGTATATGTTGGTATCTCTGCACTGTGATACAGCTGACTGTATCTTTCCTTCTTAAATTCATTGTATAAAGGCAATAAATCTTAATATAATGTATGTATATATATAAAATAATAAAAATCTTAAGTTTTCATTCATCAATTTCTGTCCACTTTTTGTCATTTAAATAGGGAATCTGGGAATAATAGGTGATTATGGATACAGAGCATAGCATGCAGGCTTTTTTTCTAGAATGATCACAGGGAATAGATCCTTTTGTTTTGCTATAGGATGATTACTAAGATTCTTCTGTAGCATAGGACTTTCAGTCTAAGAAGTGAGAAGTCTGAGAGTTGTCTGGCAAGGGAAGATAACATGGATTTACTTCGAGCATTGCTGCTGTTCTTGGCTACTTTCTGGTTGGCCAGCAAGATCTTAAAAGGAAAAAAAGCAAAACAAAAACACCAAACCCTTGGTCATGTCTATATTACTCTGAACACCTTAAACGCTAGTTCAGAATAGTGCTTAAAGTGCTCAAAGTAGCTCAGATTCTGTTGCAGTCACCTGCGAAAATGAACTAACTGCATTGGGATGAAAACTCTGTATCCCACCCCGCCAGCTGCGTTTAGTTTAGGATGGTCTTTTCCACATTATTGAAAAGTGACAAGCTAATGAAAAGCAAGTAGTGCCTACAAAAGGAAAAAATAGTTTTGTATTTTTTTCTTCCAAATTGCTGAGTAGGTGAATACTTTAGCATTCTTGCATTATTCATTTCTGAACTGCAGAAATGAAGTGTTATCATGAGTACAAATTTTATTTTAGGTAGGGGTCACTGCAGGATTGGGTTGAGATTTTTGAAGTCACTGGAAGAAGGTACTTTGAATAGCTGCACATCTGGTCTATCTTTGAAAGCATCTCTGTGTTAGCAGTACAGACCCTCGATTACTAAGTTGGATAGCCTATTAAATACCCACTTTTCACCACAGGTTTCATAATATTTTGCAGAATGTGCAGACTACATTAATAACAAAACAACTGCAATATATGAGTATTGATATATTTGTGATATGTTTGTCTTGTGGTGTATTTGTATTGTTGCAGTTTTACCTGTTTTAGTCATATGTAGATAAACCTTTAATATCAACTGACAGGATGACAGGCTTGTCAGGATTTAATCCTCAAAGAAAACCTCATTCTTTTTCAATTTTTTTTTCTCTTACTCAATTCAGGCTGATGCCAAGTTCATGAACTTAAGGGGGATGTTAAGCCAGGAGGCTCATACAGAGGATGGTCTTCCTTAGACTGATGTTGGGGAAGTCAGAGCCCCTGGGGTGCTTCAGGCCTTAAAAACATTCTTCATATGAGGATGTTGGTTTGCACTGATATTGAAGTAAAACCATTGTTCTTGGTTCCATGCAGATGGTACGAGACAGGAAGAAGTGGAAGGTGAACTCAGTGAAGAAGAACGTTGGTTTGGAAATTCTTCAGAGACTCCTTCAGAAGCATCATATGGAGAAGTCCAGGAGAACTTTAAGCTGTCTCTTGAGGACAGAATCCAAGAGCAGTCCACATCCCCAGATACTTCCTTGGGAAGTGCAACTCCAAGCAGCAACACGGTGGAGGTAGGAACCATTGAAAATGAAGCTGTAAGAGACACATCACAGAGCAAAGAGCACCATTCTCCTGAGGTGCCATCTCTGTGTGAAGAAGAATCTCCTGGTCCGAATAAGCCACTGAGCAGTAACCTGAGACGGCTCCTGGAGGCTGGCTCTCTCAAGCTGGATACTGCTGTCGCCGTCAATGGTAGAGTTGAATCTCCTGTAAATCTTGGCTCAAATCTCTCCTTCTCTCCTCCTGCTCATCATGCCCAGCAGCTAAGTGTTCTTGCCAGGAAGCTTGCTGAGAAACAGGAGACAAGTGACCAATACAATGCAAGTAATCACTTTATATGGAATCAAGGTAAGTGGCTGCCAAACTCCACCACCACCTGTGGTTTGTCACCTGATTCGGCTATCCTGAAACTGAAAGCCGCAGCTAATGCCGTTTTGCAGGACAAATCTCTTTCAAAGACTGAAGACACTATAAGATTTGAATCCTTTTCTTCACCTTTTAGTTCTCAGTCTGCCAGCTCCACTTTAGCAGCTTTATCAAAGAAAGTGAGTGAAAGAAGCATGACTCCTGGGCAGGAGCACGCGCCGCCGGCCAGCTCTTTCCTTTCTCTGGCTTCCATGACCTCTTCAGCTGCCCTCCTTAAGGAGGTTGCTGCAAGGGCTGCAGGCACCCTGCTGGCTGAGAAGAAATCACTGGTTGCTGAGGATCCCCTGCAACTTTCAGAGATGAAGCAAGAGAAAGCAACTCCACCACAGTCTTTGGAATTACTGTTACTGCCAGTCCCCAAGGGAAGAGCGTCCAAACCCTCTAGTACAGGTAAGGATTCAGTTTGAGCCACTAAGTAGGATATGTTTGCTTTGCTCTAGACTTCATTTACTTAGTGTATCTAGATTTGCTTTGGTTCCATGTGTTATGAGAAAAAGAGCTAGATACTCTAAGTAAACAGTAGAAAAGCTTTTCTAAGTGTCACTTAAAGACCAAACTGTCACAGATGTTTTCATATTTGAAAGAGATGAGTGTACAATTCATTTTTTTTTTATTCCATACAATTGTGTCTTCCTCTCCTCACCAAGTTCAGAATAGGGCCACAAAAAGTATTCAACGTGAAAGATCAAAAAATGCTTTTCAGGGAGCTTGTGGTATCAAGTAAGCATGTACAAAACCAGTGCTTTTGAAATATTGGACAAGGAGAATTCTCCCTCCTGCTGTCTCTGTCACAAATGGACTTTTGTATAATCACTTACTACCCTGTCCTAATTTACCAGAGTATATTATTATGTTGCCACTTTTCATTAAAATTGTTGCAGCAGCGTGAACAAATCTCACATGTTTGGTCTTTTACAGTCCTTTGTCACAATAAAAAAAAAAAAAAGAAGAGTAAAGAAAGGATTTTTCTAATTTGGCTCGACAAGAACTATTTTACACTTCTGCCTTCCCTGCACCAGTTCCAGCTGTTGGCATTCAAGGATGCAGGGATATAGGGAGTAAGAAGAAACGGTCTTGATAACAAAAGCTTTCAAAAACTGGCAAGCTATGCAGGGAAATTTAGATGATCCATTTTCAAAATAAGGAAAAAGATTTCTTTACATCTTTTATATTAAAAGAAAAAAATTCACATCCTGGATTCATATTTCTGGTAGTGGCATTCTGCTGTAGAGGATAAGGAAGTTTATCAGATATCTTTGCAAGATATCTGATTTAGTACTTTCAAGTGATTTAGTATATTAGATAGTATATTAGAGCTTTTCCATTATGAGTTTTATCAGATATGTCAGGCTAACTGTACAGGTGTAGCTAGTCAGTGTCCAGGTGTGAGACCTGACATGGACTTTGCATAGTTGCACTTGCAGCCTTTTTGACCTAGCTTTTATATTTAGGAATAGCATGAGGTCTAATCACTCAGCTCGTGCTAGATAATAATAGCAGAGAAGCTATTGCATGGGCTGCAATACTCGTTCCTGGAAGGGTGAAGAGACGGATAGAACAAGGTGCAGCTGACAGCAATTTTTTACTGTTACCTACTTCTGCTCAGCAAGTGTTTTGCTGGTGTGTTTTGCCAAGACAATTAAAGTGGCAAAATATTTGGCATGAGTCTGGCTAAGGTTTTCATTAGTTGAACATAAGGCTTTTTTCAGAATAACTAAGCTATGCTTTAAAAGAAGGGCCCTTTCATTTTGAAGTAGGGGTAGTTAACACTAGTGTGACTGCAAGCACAGATTTAAGTCAATATGCTTTGACAAGTCT
The DNA here is from genome assembly GCA_013398735.1 of Nothocercus julius. NCBI lineage: Eukaryota > Metazoa > Chordata > Aves > Tinamiformes > Tinamidae > Nothocercus > Nothocercus julius. Next base: position 2,892,488 of record VZSV01000024.1, read on the forward strand.
AACTCTATTAGTCAAAATGATCCGGATTCTGTGCTTGATTAAAAAGCTGCGAGATTTGTCTGTGCTACTGATGCAAGAGGAGTGCTCTGTGTGTGCGATGTGGGTGCTGGCAGTGGCAGCAGTTTGCAAGCTAGCTCTGATGCAGCAAATTCCTTGGCGCTGTTGTGCATGTCAAAGGCCCCAGCACAGTGTGCTGCTCCTAGATAACAATGAGGGCAGCTGCCTCCGGGCCGCCGTAACCATGGAGCAGCCACTTGCTTTTTATAATATATGGGACTAGTATCCCAAGAGGAAGGGTGTTTCCTCTCGGTTTATGCACACTGGGCTGATGCCAGTTGGCATCCAAGCAAACTTTGCAGTGCACTGTTCCTAACAAAAGTTCTTTGAGTGTAAAGCCCCCTCTCTGATATGCTATGAAATTTTCTTTTCTAAATAACTGACTAATTGAAAATAAGAGTTGTTGGTTAACATATCTCACTGTTGGTAGTGGAAAGCCGAACTCTCTGCCATGGAGAAATACAGCTTGCAGAAAGAGGTCACTGTTATGTGACCTTTGACTGGACACATTGCTGTAGCAGTTGAGTAGAGTATCCAAGCATAGAGATTTGTTGTGAAAATAAACATTGTATGTTCCTGATTCCTTTTGCACCCATGGCCTTATGGCACTAGCAGCAAAAAATAACACTTCATTTTATAACATTTTACCTGTTATTGTGTCTCTGTTTGCCTTTTGAGTCATGGGTATAATGGGTTGTCTTATTCCTAGAGGAGTAAACATCTTTTTCCAGTAGTCCTAGATTGAGATTTCTTTTTTTTTTTTTTTCCCCCTCTCATGTGCTGAATAGTTAAGGCACTGGTGGGTTGGAGTGGCTGCTACAAATCAGCTTTGCTCTCGCACCACCATCTAGCTTTGAAGGAATGGTCACAAGCTCAATACTGTATGAGATTAAATAAATGTTGAGTAAGGAGTATCAAAGATGGAGACTATTTAAACAGGAAAACATTAATAACTATAGACAACAACTGCTGATGATTTGTTGCTGAGCTATTTACTCAGAGTTATTTCAACAGAAGAACTGTGGCTTATCAGAATATAGTCATCTGTGGTACTCCGTGTCAGGTTTGGCCAACCTAATTGTTGCTTGCATGGAGTATCCTAAATTAAAGCTCCAAGTCATACAGAGATGACTAAATTTTCTGTCAATATGGTAATATTGCCAACTTCAAAAAAAAAGACGTCCCATCTTTTGGAAGACATTTAAAATCAAGTCTGGAAACTGTTTAATCTCTGATGTCATTTTTGAAAGTTTGTGGTGGCAGACCTTTTTTTTTTTTTTTTTTCCTCAACTGAGTGCTTGCTTGACGGTAACTTTTTGCCTACAGTGCGTGCTGAAGTTTCTTTGGGATACCCTGGCAGATTCTCTCCTCTCTGGAGTAACTCCATCCAATTATTTGACACTGCGTGAAATAAAATAGACATCACTATGAATAAAAGAAAGCTGAAGCTGAAAATGCACTATTTTTTTCTTATGCTCAGGTTTATGTAGTATAGTGAAGAGGTTCAACCTTTGAGGAGATTGACATAATTCCTGCATACATTGAATTGGCATTGTTATCAGTGAAGTCATGTGCAGTCCAGTTCTCCACGTATTTTGTAATGTGCTAAATTTTTATTGATTCACTGTGTCTACAGATTTGCTTTAAGTGGGTCGGCAAACAGCTGACTGATAGATTGCATATTTCTTGATCTTTTTTGAAGGATAAGCAGCAGCCTGAGACAAGTTATGATAGAAATGTTGAGTAAAGAAATAATGAGTAAAAATGCTACCAATATAAATTTCTGTGGTTTATCTCTCTCCTACCAATGAAACTAAAAAAGCAAAACAAGCAATTCTAGTGTTGATTTTGGCTTACTCTTCAAAGGTGCAGAGAGGAACAACTTGATAATAGGTTGAGTTTGATAGAAAATTTCCCAAGTACCATTTCTGAACCTACAAAATGCACACTTTGAAAATATCTTCTTTTTGGGACCTACAGCTGATTAGGTAATCATTATGTATTACAATACTTCGGTTTCCTACCTTATAGCAACAGTAATATCTTAGGATATGGCAGGTCTTTCTGGAGGTTTTTATCACATCCTGATCACCCGATGTTGATATTTACTATGTCCTTATCAGTAGGAAGTAATTAATAATAACAAGAAGAAATATTTAGAGAGAAATTCTGAATAGCAGCATACACATTACTGAGGTCTGGGATATTTGAAAGTGGTGTATCTTTTATATTGAGGAAAACCACTTTCGATGCTGTGAAAAGTCTATAATCGTAATAAGAAATCGCATTGAGGGGATATATGAATGGTTAGTTGTATCAAGGCATCTGCAAAGAATTTGTTTCCTTCAACTTTGTGATGATTCCACACTAGATTAACTGTCTTTGCTTGACAAATACCGCAAACTGCCTTTCCTATTTTGGGTCAGTTGGGCAGTAAAACAGAGTGCAAACATTTAGGAAGGCAGTAGATTGAATGCCCAGGCTCCTAGAGGAACAGGAGGAAACCCAATGACCCTAAGACTCCCTGATGGGTGAAGTTGTGGCAGCATCTGCTAAAGCTGTAACTAAACAACTTCAACAGCAGGGGTTCTGAAATCTTTCACTTCTGGAGCTAAACATACCTGATAGGCAGTAGCAGTGTGGTTTTCAGTTAAGTTGTGAATTGTTTTATGCTATTCTATGCTTAATACTCTCTCATCTCACTCTTCTAACCCTCAAACGTGGGAATGGATCATTTCTGAACATGGTTAAGTGTATTTTTCATACCCTGATACAACTGACATTGAATAGGAAATGAGGCTACAAAGTGATGATTGACACATCCATCTCAGTTCAGTTAAATTATAAGGAACATTAGGATCAGGTGAGATAGAGTAGCATCCCCTACTGATTAGCCAAAGGATGTTTTAGACATTAACCTTTATAAATTAATCTGACCTTTCTCAGAGGGAGAATAACTAGATTAAAAGGAAGGGGATATGCAAGGGACAGAACTGAAATTTCTGGTAAATTGTTGTTGTTTAACTAATGTGTCTCTTTGCAGATGAAATTCTAGCATTGAAAAATGGTATCTTGAGTATGTTTACAAGGGGAAAGTATTCAACAAGTGGCTGTAAAGGATCCTCTCTTTTTTTTTCCCTCTTCTGCTAAGCCTCAGAAGAAGAAGGAGGAAAACCTTTCCAGTGTCCAATCTGTGGTTTGGTTATCAAGAGGAAGAGTTACTGGAAACGGCACATGGTGATTCATACAGGTTTAAAAAGTCATCAGTGTCCACTCTGTCCATTTCGCTGTGCACGCAAGGACAATCTCAAATCACACATGAAGGTAAGGAAAGCACTTGCTGGCAGACTTGAATCATCAATCAAAAGATGTTAATGTAAGAAAGTTATTTCAGGCATATTTGGAAGAATAGAATTTCCATGTCCTACTAATGATGTCTTTATTTAAATAGATTGTAAGGAGATGAAGAAATAACTTGGTTTCCATTTTATGCAGTGTGGACACTGCCTTGTATTATGTCAACTTGTTGCAGTGTAATACAGCATGAGCTGTCTGTGGTGTATTTAGTTCTGGAACCGCGCGAAGCAGGAACTCTTAGCTGAGATGTGTCACCATGCAAACACAGCATGGCTGCTTTCAGGCCCAGGCTAGTATCTCTGCGTGGCTTTGCCCTACCCTGAATGGGCATCAACTCAGCCACCGCGAGCATGGGGCTCTCTTTTACCTGAGGTAGCCAGGACTGCAGTTTTAACTTCAGGTTTCAGGCTCTATAAGATGATGATCTGAAGGAAATTTAACATCTGGGGTAACATGGCAAAAATAGGAAAATTCAATGTAAAGAACTCTCTCTGTATTTAGCTGAAATAATTACAGTGGAAGCAAGGTGCAAAGTGCCCGATCTGACATACTGTAGAGCATACTTGGCGATTTAAAAATGGTACATGACCTGTTAATCCACAGGCAAAGAAGCTGAAGTGTTGAAAGTTTCCTTTGTTAATGCAAATGCATGTTCAACTATTATAGTAGCAATGAAATGCTTTATTTTCTGTTTTGTCTGCTTCAGACAATGTCTGTAACAGAGTACAGGATTGGTGTGGAGGGGGACAGGAGTACTGCTCAGCTTTTAGATATGCAATTACAACATCTGAGATCAAGAAGTCTAACCTTGCTTACATGCGAGTAACTGTTCTTTTAAGTTTAAATCCAGATGATTCCGCTGATCACAACAGCAGATCTTGCTGTACCTCGGGTCCAGCTGGGTCTGAAATCATCCCCCTCAAATGTGAAGGCCAGTCCCACAATTAGTGTGGGTTAGTGCACTAGCCCCAGGCTTCTTTGGTGTATCATGTTAGTGCTTATCAGGTACAATTAGATTTGGTATTTGCAGTTCTTTCCTTCTGCATTTGGTGTTTTGCTCTGACTGCAGGACTCGAATGGTTTTCCTGAGCAGAACTGCTGGCATGAAAGGATGGGAACAAAGTGTAATGAGAAAGGTTTTTGTTCTCAGTTGCTGACAGTCTGTGCAGGAGCATGCATCACCTACAAACTTGCTCTTCCTTGGCAGAGGCCTATTGTTGGCCTTTGCTTTCTAAAGGATATCCCTATTATTCTCAATAGGAATTCTTGGTCACTGCATTTTGTGCCTTTGGGATATTATTATAGTTACAGGTTGAGAGCCTATCCCTTCCTTTTTGGCAAGATAATTTCCATAGGAGGTCAGAGGTAGGATGCTGGAGAAATATAACGTAGAGGCAGTGAAAGAGCCTCCATCAGATTGATGGCTGTCTCAAACCCTCGTGCTCTTTTCTGCCCACCTATCATCAGCTCCTGCATTAACTAACCCCACATCATCCTACAGAAAGACCCTCTGTACAAACGTGTAACACAGTGTTCTTTAGTTATTTCCAGGTAGTGCTTTGATACGTTTTCTCATTTGAGTGGGCATGTCATAAAAGCATTTTGTATCAAGTCAAAATTGAGGTAAAGTGGAAATGCGTACATAATAGGTGATTGAGGTAGAGGCTATGTTAGTCAGATATGACTTGAGTTTCCTTTTGATGATAATATAAATTAATACCAAGTTTGAAACCAAAAAATAACAGATTTATTTTCTAACTTCTAATTAAAAAGTGTTGCTTTTGAATCTGTATGTTTAAAAAAAAAAAAAAAAAAAGTATGAACTTACAAAACTGAGCATATATAATCTAATAGTGTTCAAGATGGAATAAATACCCATCTGCAGTAGTACAATAAAGCTGAGATTTTTGGGATGCAGCATCCTGGTTGTGCCATTTGGACATTTCAGATACCTTTGTTGTCCCAGAATCATTTGAGATCTCCTTGGCAGCCTGCAACCCACAAAGGCAAAGCTGCCTCTGACCCTCCACCGTTCTCTCTTTCTTGCTTCCCATAAGTGACTACACATGAAGACATGCTTGTTTTTCAAAAACAAAATACTACTCAAAATTATTGTATTAGGTTGGTATTGTTCATCATTTTAAGCCAATTCTTACTCAAGGAGTATTGGCTGTTGTAAGCCAATATTTTTTTTTTCCTATATACTGCTCTGCTCTTCAGTTTTTAGGTTTTATATTCCATTGATCAAGATGACAGACAAAACTTGCTGGGGTGTTTTGGTGGACAGCTGAAGTCTCCACAATCTAAAAGTGTTAGCTTTATTTCCTCTCAGCAGTATAGCCCTAAGATGGAATACCCCCTCTTTTTTTCTAGGTTCTTGTAGGCATTTTCTGATGAAAGTGGGAGATCAGAGGTATGATTTCCATTGGTGATTTGTGTGTATGCTTGTGGGATTTTCTTACTGTGTATATTTTTAAGTTAATAAATAATAGCTATATAATTAAGGTGTAGTTTTATGTTAATGATTGTGCATCAAACCCATTGGGCCAGAACACAGCAGTGCCAACATCCCTTGTCCCCGGCTAGATAAAATCTTGCTGGAGAGAAGGCTGGAATCAGTCCATCCGTGTCCATATTCAGATCTACATGTACTGCCCACCATGTTGATGAGATTTTCCTCCAATAGGGGCACTTTGCCAGGACCAGCTCTGAACTGGAGGCGAGGAAGTGAAAGGCAAGAAGGAAAGTGGAAGGAAAAAACCCACGCAGATACACAATGAACAAGGCAGATTGAGAATGCTGACTTTTAAAGCACAATTTTACCTGTAATTTTTATGTGGCATTTAGATTCCACAGTGATAGGCACCTTAGCAAAATCTTAAAATAGATATGGTACAGAATTCTATTAGTCTCTTCTGGAGACAAATTATAACACTTGCATAACTGCAGGTGTTGGCCGTTTTCTGCCCAGATCTGTTCAGCATCTTGGCACTTAAATCATGCTATGATACCAGAATTTCAAGGGCTCTGAGAATATTGAAAATGAAGCTGAGCAAATGAATGGATCTTGTCGAGGCAGGCAGCAAGAATTGTTCATAAGACCTTCACTCTGTTTATCTAAACACATACTCAATTGGGATATGTTATTTGCTCCTTGAGAGAAGAAATATTTTCTGGACAGCAGAAAGCAACAGAAAGGGGTAGTATAATTTTTCAATTTCAGACTATGTTGTTGTTCCTGATAAGCAGGTGGGGATTAAATTTACCTCAGAGCAACACCATAAGCATCAGTCAGATTTTGTCCAATTGGTATCTTTGGAGCATGCACATATATTCCTGAGTAATTGGTGGAAGAATAGGCTGTGAGATCATAGAGATATGCTCCAAGAAAACAACAGGATATTAGTCTGAGCACTTGGAAGGAGAATGGGGAAGAGAAGCATATGGCCAAAAATAATATCTATATATGTTCCTTGTTCTGCTAGATAGATATAATGCAGAAACGGATGAACCAGCTCTTCCAGCAATGAGAGAGAAGCTTGGCATAATCAACACTTACTGAGGCAGAATGGTATGACAGAAAATGAAGAAATGCAAGATGAAGCTTAACAGAGAAAGTAAATGTAGGGGCACACAAGTAACGTGATGCTCAACCACAGGAATTTTGGGTTTCTGTTTCTTGAGGAGAGGGACCAGGTAGTGAGGTCTTAGGTTAATACTGCTGTGTAGCATTAAGAGAGTTACAATCACCCTTCTGATTAGAGAGGCTATAAATTACGTAATTTTGGGAATTAAAAAAATGCCCTGAAAAATGTAGCCAGGTGATCTGCTTTTCCCTCTTTCTTCTTCCCCTCCATGTAGTCTGTCAGAAAGCTGAAAGAGTATTCACAATACCTTTTGGTGAATCAGAAGGTTATGAACAGGTTATTTTTGAAACATCTGTACTGTATTGTGGGAAGGAGAGTGGCTGTGTTTCTTGGGAGTTTTCGTGTTTAGTTTTGTTTAAACTAACCTTGAAAAATAAAGGGAGGCTCTCGTGACTGTGTTGCTTCACGTCAGTTGAGGGGAGGTAATACAAACATGTACAACTTTTCAACAAGTTAATATCTGTGCCCTAGGTTTCAGACACATACAAGTGACTTCAAATGCCTACTTTTTAAATGGATCACTTTTTACATATGAGACAGGGCTAAGACAGGAAATGCATTGATGCCTTAATGTCTCTAAAGAATACGTTTTTTGAATGGCTCATCCAGCCATGCAGCGAAGCTTCACTTTTAAGCAAAGCAAGGAAACAGTTTCAAAAAGAAAATACTGTTTAAATAATGTATGCATCCTGAGGGGAAGGATCATATCAGTACTAGCACTGTAGCACTAAACTTCTGAAAGTGCAGTGTTTTTAAGATGAGGGAGCTTGTCAGGAAAGAGCACTAAATGAAAAGGCAGAGAACATACGATAGGTGAGAGATGAAGACCTTTCAGCTACTCAGGGAAGATATCTGGGTATCATTGTAGGCAAATCATTGAAAATGTTTTCTTGGCATATGTAGCAGTGGTTAAAGGGTACATTAGAATATTCGAAGTCTGTAGAATCGAACAGAAATAACACTGAAAGTACTACAATATTATTATACAAATACATGATATGCTCTCACTTAAGATGTGATATGTGGTTCTAATCATTGTGCATCGAAAGGATATATCAAAAACAGGAGGTTTTAAAAAGGTAATGATTAAAATGATCAGTGGGATGACAAGAACTCTCTTTGAAGAAAGAGAAAGCAAAGGACTACTAGGGCTAGAAACATGCGATCAAAATAATGTGTGTGATAGACGTAATAATAATACGACAATATGGAGGCAGCAAGTGAAACGGAAAGAAGCCTCTCGCCCCCCTTCTTTTTTTAACCAACAGAAAATTTGTCCCCCAATTCTTGAACTAGTGTTGAAACTTATAAGCAGTGTGTAGATCCATAGAAACTTACTTGTGTACTTCATATCAAAAATGTGCAGGAAAAACAAAACAAAACATAGAAACTACAAAGCATCTTTTGAGGCTGGAAAGACTGTAGGATAAATAAATATTATGAATAAATAAATAGGATGCAAGTGCTTTACAGTCAGGGAGAATATTCACAGCTACATGAAATAGACTCAGGAGCTAAAAGTTCTTCATGCTTTTTGGTGCTAGTCAACTATAATTCTTTGGGATTTTGGAAGAACCTTTCTGTATGAACAGCTTATGCACTGCAGTTCATTGCAGCATAATTCAAAGTGATCCAGATTTAGCAACAGCAAGGCTCTGACTTGGAGACTTTGGAGAAATCCTGTCAGTTGTCCTCTTGTCTCCTCCTGCCTGTGGCCCTTGCTGTCGTAGGGGAATAGAGTTGGCTGTCCTTGCAAGAGGTTCTCCTTCCTTGCAGTAACCCTGCCACCAGTAGCAGAAGCCTAGTTGAGTCTAGGACATCTGTTGGTGTGGGTAGCATTAGCACAGTGTGAAAGCTGTTCCTTGCCTCCCAAAGGAAACAGGCAGCTTTTTGAGCTGTAATGTTGTGTGGCTTAGATCTCCCTTGTGGCCCTCTGCTCAGTGGGGCTTCTTCCTTCTTTTTCTGCCTTGACTATTCCCTGAGTACCTTACGTTGAAGGCTCTTGGCTCTTTTAGATGCTCTTGAATAAGAAAATGGAAGATAGTTTTTCTTTAAAGGGACTTTAATTCTTAGTTTATATTGTTAATAATGTTTATATTTTTAATAAGTATTATTTAATCTCAGTAATTAAAAAAGTCTTATAGTGGGACTGGATTCAGAATGTTGGAGGTTAAATATTGGACTTGAAGATATTTCATACATTATTTATGTAGATTGAAAACTGTACTTTTTAAAGCTTTAAATCTTTCTTTCTGAGTTCTGTCGTTCCATGGCTGCAAGTTATAAACATAATTTTCTAATGAGAAATCTGTTGGTGACATTGCTGTTGTCTTTGGACAGGAGAGCAATTGAGATCAGATGAATCGGTCCTCATCCATTCTCAAAATCCATTCTCATGCAAAGGTGGCATGGCATGCTCCAGGAAGAGAAGGTGGGCTCCCACACAGAGTTGGCCACTTGACTGAAGCAGCGACAGCCTTTGGAAGCTTATTGGTGATTGTGGCCTCTAGAAGAGGTGCTTAAATATGTACAGGGAAATGATGGGTGGAGATCCTGGAGAGAACCCTGGCACACAGAGCCTCAGTCGGTGTAAGATGTAAAGTTGCCATGGTGAAGGGTACTTGCTACTGTTAGTTCATATCAGTGCTCTTCGTGAAGAAAATTGCTTCCATACTACCATGCTTGCAGACCATCCTGTTTCCAATAGTGTGAATAGATAATCTTGTTGACATTTTTATTGTAATGTGTTAATATTTAGAATTTATGGTGCTGCTATTCATCTACAAGGTTGCTCCTTTAACACTGTCTGAGGTTAACATTAGCTTCTATTTTACTATTTTTGTTGCCAGTTGCAATTTTAGGGTTCTGGAATTACTTGTCTGTAAATGTCATGTTTATACGTACGGAGAATGCCAGTCTGCGAAGATGCTGGCCAACCAGAATTCTCTCTTGTTGTTTATTTGGTACCTAATCTTTGGCCCCTTGAGGATCCACTGAAAAAAAACTTACATAGCACTAACTTAAATCTGTTTTCACTGAATGCAGAGAGGCCTAAAGGAAGATCTCCTTCCTAGCAGGCCTGAGTTCAGGTCCTGTGTATGTTGCAAGTGGATCTGGGAATACTGGATGAGAGCTTGTAACTGAATTCATCTTACTGTGTACAGAGTGAATGATGCTAGATGTGAAACTTCCTCCATCCTGGAATTTGCCAAGGTCATGTTTGGGAAATGCTACACCTACCCCAGGGTCAGCAAGATCTGCACCAGGATTCTCAACGCCTAGATCTCAGCTCCGTAGGAAGCCATCAAGTACCGAAAACCTTAGCTAGAGCCAGGCCTTCCTGGTGCCCTGCTGTAAAGCTGAGCTTTGATTAGAGCTGGGGCTCTCGAGGTTTTTGGACTTCCAGGCTACAGCAGCAAGCCTTGAAACCCTGACACAGTGGGTTGCTTTTAAGCCAAGCCCCAGGAAGCGGGGTAGAGAGGCGCTCAGCAGGTGGAGGAATCATGCCCGATTTGTCAAGAGTTCATTGAACCCCTCATGTGTTTCAGGTGAAATATTTTGGGTTCAACAAATTGCCATATCCCAAAAGAAATCTGTCTCACTAAAATGTTTCCAACCAACTCAAGTTACAAATGAAAATAAATGAATAGAGCTCAGTCAGTTCCTGTTTGCCCTAATCACGTATTCATCAATTAGTAAGGAACGATTGTATGTATTTGGCAGTCATTCTACAGGAAATAGTCCCAAGGGCTGCTGTCAGGATTTAAAATGTGTTGGTGAGACTATGGAGAAGAAAATTCTTCAGTATACTTGCTAGTACTGTGTTAACCAAGATATTATGTAATTATGTCTTAATTATGTATATAACTTATATTGATATCTATGTCTGTTCAGATAGCAAGAATGTAAACCATTACAGAGGGATCCATGGACAGAGTTCTCTTTAAAAGGTCATCAGGATGAGGCCTGAGGTTATTGGGTGCTGTTATGTTGGAGTGCATGTTCTGTATGAGGAAGAGCTTGCAGTCAAAATGTGAAAACAGTAAAATAAACTTTAGTCATTAATTAACAGATAAAATAGAATATGATAAAAATATCTCTCATTCATGTTTTATTGTCACAGAACTGGTAATTTTCTGCAAAATATTTGCAGCAAAATATTTTAGTAGCAATTATATTTTGTTTGCAACAAAATGTTTCAGTAGCTCCTTGGTATTGCCAGCTGCTGTGTTTTGCCCTAATGATACATAAATTGATATTACTGCTCCGATTGGAGTTTTGATGAGTTGCTCGAAACATTGGTATTTATGAGGTTGCACAGAAGGATTTAAACTTAGCAGAACATATAATAGATGTAGATATAATAGGTAAGGTCTGTGGGGTTTTTTCTTTTTTTTTTTTTTT
>VZSV01000024.1:2903995-2939035 GCA_013398735.1 Nothocercus julius
CCAGTCAAGGAAGTGTCTAGTTACAGCTTGGAGGTCTTTTTATGCAGTGACAGGTCATCAAGACCAGTTTATAAGGGCTCTTTCAGCAAAGATCCCTTCTTCATTTCCATGCTGCAGAAACAAGATGTAGCTGGTTATTTTTTATTTTTAGTCAACTCTGATGTTTATCTTCTTTGATTTCTGTGTGAAAGAATCCTACTGTTCGTACTACCTGACTTCTTTCCAAGTGCTCAGAATGAAGAGTTCACTCGTTAGTTGACTTTTCTTTTTAAAAATGGTGTGTAAAGCATAGAACTGAGGTTTTTGTAATGCTTAGGAACGGTTTTGCTTAATGCATGCTTTTATCTTTCACCTTTTGAACCAGGTCCATCAGCATCAGGACAGAGGTGAGACCTTTCAGTGCCAGCTATGCCCTTTTACCTCCTCACGCCACTTCAGCCTGAAACTCCACATGCGTTGCCATCAGCATTTCCTCAGGACAGAATCCAAAGTGAAGGAGGAAGTACCAGAAACAGAGGTGAGGGGGTCACCACAGCTAAGTAGTGACTCCTGCCCTGGACCACAGAGTGAAGGAGGTGGACCTGACCTCCCGGGATCATCAGCTGTGTCTAAGATGCCTGATGTGGCTGGGCAGCCTAGTGGAGGCATTCCGCCTTTGCTAGTGAAAGAAGAGCCCAAAGACAACACCGGCCTCGCAGCCTCACCTTTTCCTCTTAGCACTGTTGATAGAGCCCCCAACAACACTAAGCTGAAAGACTCTCCTGACTTTGTGGCCAACGCAGCATCAGCACTCTTCAGTCAAGACATCTCTGTCAAGATGGCATCAGATTTTCTCATGAAGCTGTCAGGTAATGTCAGCTCAGCATCTGAGAGGCAGCATCAGTTACTCCTTTACAGGTTAAGAAGCCGTTGGTCTGCTGTATCATGTATTTGCAAGGAAAAAAAATGTTGCAACTTCTTTACTTATCTCTTCTTGTTTCTTTTGATGAGTGAGTTGCATGGTCGAGGAAGAGGGCAAGTGGGGAGAGAAGACAGGGATATTGCTAATTTTAAAAACTGCAATTGAGAGTAAGAACGTGTTTTCCAAGATTTGATGTTCATTGGCAATTAGTTTGGCAAGTCCTGCTTGATGTGTTTTTGAATACATATTCCAGTTTATAATCACCAAAGGTCACAAATTGCTAGCGTCTTGGAAAAGTCCGTCCTTAACTTCTCTGCCTTTGTCCATCTGTTTGATAGGAACAATAAGGCATTGCTGGCTTTCTTTTCACAGAAGCATCTGAGGCCAATATTCAACACTTGTGAAGTATGAAACTATGTTACTGGATTTCTTGGTTATTATCATTCAAAAAATTGGTAATGATAGAGATTATAGAGCAGCTTCTGAAGATGTTTTTAACATCTGTCTAATGCAACCGTGGGTTTATTCTTTTTTTTTTTTTTTTTTTTTCTTAGATTATTGCTGTGAGAATCATATGAATATGTGAAAATCTGAAGACATGATCAGGGATAATCTATTATATGTTAACGTGTTCTCTTACTGATTTGACTCTTTCAGCCCTGGGGACGTCCTGGGGAGATGTTCTGTACTGAATGTTTTCACAATTCACAATTTCACAATTGACCTTAATCTTTAAAGAGGAAGAAGGCAGGAAAAGTTTCACTAAAGAAACTTCTGTTTTGCAAAGAGTTGGCAGTATGGTAGTTTTTAGGCTTTGGAGATAAAAGATATCCTTTTAAATAAAAAATGATTAGTCAACATTTTCCCTTAAGTGGAATGTAGGTTTCCAACCAGGAAAAAGAATAAAGCAGGAAGCAGGAGGTAGTACAAATGTAAAATACTTGGAAGTAAAATGGCTTAGGACTAATGGTTTCTTGTGGGGTTTAGAAGAAGCCACAGAAGCCTCTCTTTCTTCAAACAATCTATTGACATAATTTATTATTATGACCAAAAAATGCAGTACAAGAGAGTCTGTTTTGGTTCGCACAACTGTTTTTTTTAGTTGAGTTTCACATTTGACATCTGTATGAAACCCGTGTTGATATTGTCTGACAGCTGTCTTGTATGTGTTGCCATTCTGACGTCTTTTAAATTAGTACTACTTAAACACTTGTTGTGCACTAAGAGACTCTACACATTTGCTGTGCTGAACGGTACATGGTGATGCTCATGATGGCTGTGTGTAGCACAAAGGGGAGCAGAATGTGAGAGGGGAAAGAAAGCTGAAAAATCATCCAGCATTTTATTCGGTTGTTTTTCTTATAGCGGTTAATGGGGAGCTGTTTACAGTTTGGGCAGTGGTCATGTTTTCAATGTCTGATCTATTGGCATCAGAAAAAGAATACCAATGTACTTTATTCATGCAAAAGGCCTATGCACATATTTTATGGTGACTTACTAAAGGTCTTGAAACCTGACTTGTATGCACTGTTACCTAGCAACATGTTATAAAGTCACTGGGGGAGTGAGATGTATCTGTAATTTTGTACGTGTGCATATTTGGATGGAAATGTACTGCCAGTTACCAAGTTTGCTACACAAGGAAAGCAGTGTTAAAAGGAAAAGAATTTCTTTTCTCCTGAGATTTATGTTGTGTTATGTATATTTAGCTCATGCTTTTCTCCATACAATGTGCATACATTTAGAGCAGAAGTAAAAGTAATTCTCTTTTAGTAAGTCAGGTAAGTAGTAATGGTGTTTTTTTTTCCGATTCCTTAGTGTGCTGAACCAAGTTCTTTTGAGTGATTTATTATGATGGTCTTTTATTAGGCCTATCAGAATTTCCATTATTGGCCTTACCCTTTCAATGAGATAAATCTTTTGAAGTCTCAAATTTTATATGCCAATTGTAACAGCCAACACAGATTTGTTGAGACCAAATTATGTCAAAACAATCTAATTTTCTGTTGTGACAGCCCTTGTGGGTAAAAAAGAAGCAGCAGACAGATATCTAGCCTTTTAGAATTTGGGTTTTATTCTTACTGAATATTGATGGTTAAAATGAACGGTTATTTTTCTTGCCAGTGTTCATTGTTCCTCCTCTTTTTGGTTAGTTTCAGCTCATATGTCTCTTGTTTCATAGGAAACCTCGGGGCACATTGGTTTTCATTTCTGGGCAGACTTAGTCTCTTCTTTTTCCAAATGTCTGACTCAGAGGCTTTTCTTCCTTCATTCCTAGGAGTTAACAATTGCCAGTGTACCATCTCAGAACAGGAGTTGTAACTGGTGCGTTTAGGGAGGAAGACAGTCCAAAATTGGTGTTTATTGATGATTTAAAATTTAAAATCAAATTATTTTTATTGTATAAGTGAAGTATGTGTGTAAATGAAGTGGAGAACAGATGTTTGGAAAGTAGTACTTTGAAGGAAGTTCACAGAAGGGTATATTGATTGAGGTTTCTCAGGGATCTGTACTTGGCCTACCATTGCTTCCAATTTTCATGTATCATGTAGTTACTGGAATGATAACATCCAACTTGTCCTGTGAATACCTCAAGACAACATCAAGATTCAAAATATTGGTTGTCTGGAGAGAGAAAGTGCAGCTTTTCAACAGGCATCTACACAAAACAAAATCAGGAAGAACTAACTAGGTAATGGTTTTGTAGAAGAGGAAGCGGAATTAAGTGTCATATCATTGCTAAAAGGACAGTCATTGTACTTTGGAAGAAGAAGCCTAAGGAGAGTCCTCAACAAGTCTTCCAGTGCATTAGAAAAGTTTGTTGGGGCAAATTTGTTGGTGATTCATAGTGATTAGGACAACCAATAAGAACTTCCTACTACTGAAAGATTTAAGTTGGCCTTAGAAAGATCTTTCCAAAAGTTGAGGTAGTTAAACATCTAGAGTTGAGAGAAATTGTGGCATCACCACTACTGGAAGTTTTTGAAACAGGTTAGATATTTATCTGTCAGATATGGCTGAGTCCATGTTAGTCAGGAAGGTGGTTTGGATTTGTGTATTTGTGTTGGTGGCATCGCAAAAATTTGCCGGACGTTTCAGCTGGACAACAACGAAAAGCAACCTGTATAGAAGTATAGAAGCAAGGCAGAGTTTAAAAAAGAAAAAAAAAAAAAAAAAGGAATGTTCATTTAGGCCTGGATTTGACTTTGTCGTAAATGAATTGTAGCAACACTGCTTAAGATGGCCTCTGAACTTTTTTTTTCAGGAAGGTTTAGGGATCTTTGGATTTAAAGAGGTTGAGAAATATTGTAAATGACCTTCTGAGATCGTTTCAACCTTATTTCTTTTATGATTCTTGCCATTGCTTGCCAAAGTGATTGTTTTTACTGCATGCTTTCTGAAACAAGGCATAGGGCAAATCACCAAATGTAAATCAAAAAATGGGAACAAACCTTGAAATTCTTTCCAGACTCCATTCTCTCAGTCCATAGTAGTTTAAGGTAGGGGATGCTATTAAAATCAGAAGCAATTTGAATGGGGTTATATGGAGAGTTGTTTAAACTTGGAAAGGGTTATGGTTTGCAAAGACTATTAACGAATGACTCTGAACATGTTACCTTAAGCTAGAAGAACGTTTTAGCATGGATATATTTTTACCTTCAAACCTTCCCCCTCTTATTTCAGTGAGGCTACTAATTTACTTGAAGTTGTTCAAATTCTTTGCTGGATTGGTGCTTTCCCAGAATGTTTTCTTCTCCCAATACATTAATTTGACTTGAAATTGCATTCAGATCTTAATGTGCAGAGTATTTGCTTTTTCTGTTTTAAAGGTATCAGTGCTAGATGTAGTAGAACATACGTTATTAAAAATTTTGAGGCCCTTCCAGTCCCTTCTAAGGCTTCATTTCTTCTGTAGTAAAAGATGTCTTTCACAGTGATCCAAATTACCATGGCCAGTGTAGTATAGTGAAGTTATTACTATGTTATGTGCAGCACTTACTTTTCGTAACATTCTAAAATAAATGAATCCCATTGAAATGAATGTAATTCCTGCACTATTGATCTCTGAGGAATTCTGTGAGCAAACAGTAATTGTAAAGCATCCTTCATACCCGGCCTCTCTCCCTCACCTCTCTGGGTTTGCCAAGTGCATTGTTCTGGGAAGCACAGCTCTTCATCTTGGGATGTTGTGCATTATCAACTGTGCCCTACCTCTGCAGCTCTTTTTACGTTCCCCAATTTATTCGCCTGGAAAAGCTTTAATATAGGAATAGGGGCAGGGAGGCAGCAGGGCAGCTGGGCATTTGGGGCTGCCTGAGCTAGATAAAGGAGAAGCTCTGGCTTCACTAGGTTTAATCATGTCTGATGTCACCATCGTGCTAGGAGCCAAACTTTTGTATTAAGAAAAGTAATGCTAGCATGGGATTTTGGTGACTGTCCAGAGAACTTGAACTTTACATTCGTGTTTTCCTACCTGATTCCATTAATGGAATAACACAATAGTAAATCATGAGACAGCTACATAGAAAATATTAGTAGATAAGCTAAGTAATCAGTGAGATTATCTGTTCTCTTGGCTCTAGAAAATTATCACACTCCTTAAAGGTGAAGCAAGCGCTTTGAATGTCGCAGTGCTTACCACTAACAGTGCTGAACTGGTTGGCTTAAAGACTCTTTAAATTGCTATTAAAAAAAATAAAAAATAAAAGCATGTCCAATTAAATTGTCATAATTGATGAATTTGCGTAGCAATTTCCAAAGAAAAGATTGCCTATATTTAGGATTCATAGTTTATACCAGAAAGTGAAATTTCAATTAAAATATGTAGCGCATAGGCCTGGCAATTATTCAGCCATATCCTTAAATTAAAAGTACTGTGAATTCCATAATGCTGCTGTCAGTGTAAATACCCCTGATGTCATCAGCATCTCTTTGAAGCCTCTCTCCAGATTCACATTTTTGTTGTTTCCATATGGACCTTTAAAGTAAAACCAAAAAAGGGCAACAGCACAGCTAATTTAAACTTGAACAAATAAAAGATTTACTAATCTTTGTTGCTGATGTATCAAACCTTTATCTTCCCTTCCCCTTCAGAAAATGCTAGTCTTATTTCCAAGAAATTCCTGGCATCTTTAAAAATCATACCCATTATATTTGGCACCTTACAGAAATACACAGAACTTCACAAATAAAGCAGAGTGGAATCTGCTCTAATTTAAAATGCAGTACAACAAACTGCTTTTTTTTTGTGTACTCAGCCCCAGTACTACATAAAAGAAGATATGAAAGTATTTCTGTACCTACAATCTAGTTCAATAGCTACACAAACTCTCATTTTCAGGAACAGCTAGAATGATCGCTGTTTTGCTTCCCTGATTACACCATTACTCCCAGCGGAAGTTTTAGCTCATGAGCCTTTCTGTCAGATATATCCAAGTAGGAACTGAAGGCATTGTTCGTTCAGTCATCTCTGACTGGCTTTGTTTGTTTGTTTTCTTAAACAAATAGAAAGGTCCTGCTCATAGCATTTCTTTCCTTTTCTGTTTCTGTTTCTTTGTAGAGAAAATAAGTTTCCTTACTGCAAGCAGTTCTTTCCTATCAGAAACAATTTTTCATGTGTGTCTTTCACTATCCTTGCCCTCTTTACCCCTGCTCCCCCAGAAGTTTACCTATTCTGCTGCTGTTTTGATTTTTACCTGGAAAGAAGATAGTTTTAGCGGATGTTACTACCTGACATTTAGCGAGCAAATTTTTAGACATTCTGGTAAGTGTGGGGTATGTGGTCTATCAGCACCTGCTTTAGTAACTTGCCTGCTTTAGTAACTTGCCTAGTTCCTCCCTTCCACTTGGCAAAATGCTGATGGGGCAGTAGCAAGACTTGAATTTCTGAGCTGAAAGTCTATAATGCTAGTACCTATATCACCTGTAAGACGGATAAGATCCAGTAGGGCTGCCCACAGGCAAATAGTCCTGACTGTGCATCTGCTCTTGTAACTAGTGATTCTTCTGTGCTGTGTCCTCTGCTTTGACTACAGCTCCTTAAATGCGAAGCAGCTTTAGAGAAGATGGGGATAATTAGCTGATCTTTTCTGCACCTCTACCTACACACTTCCAACAATACTTAAGTAAGATCATTTGGAAGACCTCATATTTTAAGTGGTCTTTGGAAGCCTGGAGGTGGCAAATCTTGGCATAATTATCCTTCTCGTGCTTGTCTATTCTGCTGATCCTCTGCTTTGATAAAAGGAAATGTTAAAATGTTTAGAGTCCTAATGCCTAAGTGGCTTTTCCATTAATTCCCATCCTCTTCGTCGGAGACCTGTAGTTTAGTTTATCTGGCTTGCAACAGAGGGTTTGTGTAGAGTGTGTTAAAAGTGCACAGTAATTGAGTTGGGGCTCCCAGGAGGGATAAGTAGCATGAGGTGCTCTGGAACAGATCGGTACTTCTAGGAAAAAGCACTAAAAACAGAGTCCAGCTAGGTTGTCCTGCAAGAAGAATAGTATTTTTCCTTTCGGGTCACTTAAAATGTAGGCAGCCTCTGTGTGTGGAACATAATATCTCTAATTCCACTCTGCTTGTGAAACATAATTTATCAGAACCATTGGATTTTGCTCTGGATGTTCTCCAAAAGATTCCAATTGAGTAAATTCTTCTTGCAATGCAGTTTGCACACCAGGGACTTCTTATGCAATGTTTGTACCTTTTACTCACTGCTTGAATGTCCTCAAGTAAGCTGTTGTCTCCACGTAGAATGCCAGCATTCACCTGCACTTTTAACTGTTTAGGGCAAAGACAGTAGAAGACTCAGGTGTTACCCTTTATTGACCATACATGAGTGTGATGCCCAACATCCAGGAATGTCTTCAAATGCTTGGGAGCTGATCGGTGAGAGCCTTCTGATTTGCATGGTTCACAGCTTCCTCCTTGGACCTTATAGCTCACAGCATCATTCAGATGCTCTAACTCCAGTGACATTCTGGATAAGGCACTGTTCTTTCTTCCTCAGGAAGAAGTTCTGCTATCATCCTCTTTCCCTGGTGTGTCTGAGGAGAATCAGAAAGGGAGGTTTTCCTGCAAAGTCTGAAGGAAATCAGTTTGTGGTGTGTTTTCCAGGGCATCCTCACTTCTTTTTCCTTCAGCCAGGGGTGGCCTGCTCTCACTGCCCTTTGTAGCTGTGCTTGGGCATCACTTTCAGAATAGCTTGGCACTATTGCAGTGTGCTGTGGCATTAGAGATTCTTATCACAGCTATGTTCAACCCACACTCCATACATGCTATTTATCATGGCCTCCTGTTTTGCAGAAACATTTTTGTCATGGATTCTTTTTATTTTCCTGTTTTCTTTTGCCTAACTCAAACAGATGGAACAGTGACCAGCTCTTTGATATTTGTAACTTGTAACAACAAAACATTGAGCTTGGCTTGAAGCAATCAGCCCGTTTCACCCTCTCTTAATTATAAACATTTTGAACATTTAGAAACCCTCAGTAAGCAGACTGCTGCAGTCAGCAGCTTCCATCAAAACATTTCAGATTAGTGGCAGATGCCCAAGGCTTTTCTTGTGGCATTTGGCAGTTTGAGGAAAGTTTTACAACTTTCATGTCCTGCTTTTGCCAAATGGATCAAATAATCTCATTTTCCAGGAGGATAAAAATCACCAATCTGGAATCTTGGATCTGTTTTTTTTTTTTTTTTTTGGATATACTGAATGGGATGAATGAAGAATTAACAACCCTGCTGGAGACACCTCTGGAGACTGCCTATTGGTTGAGTTTTTTGTTTTTTTCTCCTTCACTGTGTATTTCATAATTAAATTGCTGTCTGTTTTGGATTCAGTCTACAGGCAGCTAATCTGTCAGTCTGTTCTTACTGCAAATCAGGATGAATATACGTTAAATACAAATTAAGTATATGTATGTGCATCTATTTTTGAGTGTAGATGGGGGATGTTATTTTTTCTGGAAAGTTATGCTTTTATAGTTCAAAGACACTTAAATAAACTTCAATGCCATCTCTTTAATCCTTCTCTAGTTCTGTTTTTTTAAGGTTTTTTTCAGTTGTATATTTTCTTTCTGAATTAGTTTCAATTTTTTTTATTTGCAGCAATTTTTCTTACCTCTGTTTATTATTCTCCCTAATACAATGGCCAGTAACTGTGCATCCAAGGCAAGATAGAGGCAAAGGGATATTTTTGTCTCTAATTTTAAGCTATGGACCTGATAAGTCCACCACCCTCTTTCTTATCGCTCCTTCTATATAGGCTTCATTTAGTTTGGAGTTTACTTTAACATCTTTCAAGAAAGAGTAAAAGAGCCATTGGCTGTAGCAGTAGTTTTGAAACCAGTTAATGGCTGACTGTATTTTTGTTTCCTAAGAGAAAGAAACAAGGGATAAATAATGATGCATCGATGATTAGCTTGATTCTGAAAAGTGTGGTCGGTTCAAGGATGTGTTGTCTGTTAATTAGGCAACAAGCATCATCTTTCTAGGTTTATTAATTCTGTATGCTGTCCAAAGCAATGCAAGTAGAGCAAGCAGCACTAGCAGTACAGATAAGAACATGCGTTTGGCTTGATTCCTTTCTCCTCACTTGACCTAGTGAGAAAAATGCACATCTTTGAGACTTCCTCTGGGTTGTGGGGCCCTGACTACGTTTTTCCATTTCTCATGGGTGATATCCTGTAGCTACATGGAGAAGAAAATGAGATGACAGGTGTCAATAAGAGCTCATTTACACTAATGCTAATATTGTGTTAATAGGAATGATGTTAGTGTGGTTTCATCTTCTTCTGGGCAGTAGTTCAGAACAGTGATGGAGTAACATCTTATAGGAGCATGTGGTAACGTAGTGGGAGAGCTACCCTAGAGGGTAGGGAAAGAAGGGAAGAGTGAGAGGTGGAAAGGGAGCGAAATCTGGTGTCTTTCCAAAGTTGTCCTGTGTGCAACACTATAACGAAACTTCTTAAACTCTGAATATCAATATAACCTAGCCTGACTTGTTGGTTTCCTGGACTATTAAAACTTGGTTTCCTGTCATAGAGTTTAAGGAGACCCACAGGTTCTGTGTTAACAAAGGGCAGAGAGCTGCTCTTTGGTCCTTCCCTTGGTTAGGGTCAAGTTGGCCTCTGCATTTTCTTCACTGATAAGAGGGAGTAATAAATACTAACTTTTCCTGAAGTGCTACTTGCCACTTCCCCCTTTTTGTAGTAACAGAAAAAGGCGTATCTGGCTATAGATGCTGACTGTCTATCAAGTTCCCACTTTAAAGCTGTGATATTACATAAATTCAGTTACTACTTTTGTGTAGATGCTTTGATGTTGTTTTTAACCTGGCTTATGATGAAGCATGGCAAATGGACGCAAAGTTACAATGGTCTAAGGCAGTTTAATATTACCTCGTTTTTTCTAAATGGTAAAATTGTCTGCTGACCTGGTCTATAGTGCTTCCTCTACCTGGCAGATTTTATGGGCAGGAACATAGCTGGCTTCCCAGCTTAACGTTTGTCTTCCGTAGGTTCTTACTCAGATTCCAGTTTCCTTTTCCTGTTTTGTTTTGATGACCATTCATTGCCCTTTATCAGGCCTCAGGATAAACTAAGGTGGGCCAGAGATGTAAATCTGGATAAAACTGATGCACAGATTTCTCTTCTAAGAACTTTCTTAGAGTTAGATTACTTTGAGAGTCTTGACCGGTATTTGGGTGAATTAAAGCACGTTTTAATGTTTTTTTTCTTCTGCTGTTTTTCCTTCCTTCCTTCCTTCCTTCCTAAAAGGAAAAAGTAATTCCTAGTAGTGCTATCAGTGCGTATGAACTACTACATGTGAGAGAAATTGCTTTCTTTCTACTGGAGACTCTAGGAGTGAGATACTTTGCTGAGAAGGAGAGTATTTTGTGAAATTAGCCTGGAACATGAAGAGTTAGAAGGTAGGTAGGAAGGCATAAATTGCACTGAGTAGGATGTCTGGGAGCAAACATGGTGAGGCTGAAGCAACTTTGGAGGAGAAAGTAAACCAAGGGCAAGTGGACTTTGCCAGATTTAACTAGGGTGAGATGCTTTCACCCTACCTCTTCATCAGGGTTTTACTTCCCCTGTAGCACAGATGTCAAAGTCCAAGGTCTGTGCAGCTCCCCAGCTTGTACTGGTCCTGTGCCAGCATCTGGAGCCGCACGCTCTCTGCAGCAGACAAAGCGCTGTGGCCTCTAATGGGGTTGTCGAGCACACCTGTCTTCCATGAGATCTGAGAGATCCCTGAGCTCTTGTAGCGCTCAAGTGCAAGAGTCATGGGGGTGGCCAGAGGAATGTGATGTGGGGTAAGAGAAGAGAAGGGTAGTGAAGAGAAGAAAACAGAGACAATACTTTCTCTTTCCTACTTATGGAAAGGAAGGTTTAAAGGGTGGCAATGTTACAACTTCATCAAAGTTTTGGGGCACTGTGGGAGTCATTGCTGTGTGTGTGAATTTAAGCTGAATGCTTAAGAAAAAGCCACTGGCTGGTGATGGGAGTAAGTGTCTCTCACTGGTCAAAAATAAAGAATTAAAATTAAAAATGGTGAAAAAAGTATAGCTTCTTTAGCCTCCTCTTAGGCATGCAGACTGGCAAATGCCTGTGAATCTATATTGCTTGGGTTTAAAAGTATTGCTTAAAATGTATTCTTGGTTTTAATGCCTTGTACCCCAAAGGTAGTGTGAGACCTGGCTCTGTTCATTCATGCCATTCAGCAGCAGTAGAGTTCAGCGTGTAGCTTTTAAGCAGTTCGAAGGTCTATGTGTTTTTCTCTGAGGCTATGCAGCAGCTTGTGTCAAACATTTGTAAGGCCATCTTTCTTTTTTACTCATGTAAAACTCCAAACAATGCATCAGTAGAATCTTCCAGTGCAGAGTTGCCTTCTAAAAATGCCCGTCTTCACTTCTGTCAGATAACCAATATCAACTTTTAGAATCTAGGCCTTCTCTGTTTTCTTCATTTCCCCTTTCTCACCTCTTATACACCCTGTTTTTATTCTTCATCTCCTGTCTATTTTCCATGTTGTTTTTAAGAGCTCAATGTGTAATACTCATGGGCTTTTCCAAACTGGCCCTTAAGTAAAAATGTATTTTAAACTTCCATCAGGCCTATAGAAGGCATACAAACCAATGACCAGTGAATGTCCCTAGGAGTAAGGGCTCAAGAAGAAAGAAAAGGATATTTCCTTGAGCTCTGATACGTGTAGCTTTTGTATTTAAAAGCTGTTTCTTTGTATAAAAGATGCAAATGTTTGTTTACCTTGTGAATACTGTTTAGTGCTCTTGCTTACAGGACCTGCTCTAGCCTGCTCTAGCATTTCTCAGGTTGTGGTTTCTTCCTGTTACTAACTGCTCTGCGATCATGCATTACAGACCTCATTAAATCTAGCTTTTTTTTTTTTTTTTTTTTTCCTTCCCTTGACAGCTGCAAATCAAAAAGAACCCTTGACTCCTAAATTTAAAGTGAAAGAGGAGCCTAAGGATGAAGAAGCTGCAAGTTCAACCTTGTCTCAGTCCAGCTATGTATTCAGCCATGGATCTGAAGCCTCAGCCCCAAGCGTCCCTGAGGAGAAACTCAAGACACAGGAAGTTCAGGCAAATGTGATAAGGCAGGACATGTCAGTCAAGGCTGCATCTGAGCTCCTCATGAAGCTATCAGGTAGTTAATTAATTTAAAAATATTCAATAGCTTTTTTTTTTTGTCTTTCTTGTGTGCTACAGGGTTCCTTTATAGAATTAAGGCTTGACTTTAATAGCAAGTGAAGGAACAAATGAAACGTCTCCCCAGGTTCATATGCATCAGACACCTCCGTTTGGTCTGTTACTTTAGCATTTAATTCTCTGTGCTGTGCAGATTTCAGTGGTCTTCAAATTAATGACTATGACTATGGGATAAGTGAAAAGGACTGATGGCTTAAAGCTTTTAGATACTGTCAGTTTTTAAAATATACCAAAATATGTTCATACCAATCTATCCCCATCTGTGTCACTTCATTAATATAAAAATGTGTGCCCCTATTAACTATACCTGATACAGCTTTATAAATTACAGGCTTTTAAAGCCTTCTGTTTTTTTTTTTTTTTTTTTTTTTTTTGTCACCATGTCTTGTACTCAGAATTGTAAGATGCCCTGTTAAGAAGATAATGTAAACTGAGCCAGCTTTCAGTGGATGGGGAGACCACTTGAACTTGCCTGCATTATCTTACTAATACATCCTTCTGTCAAGCAGTTGGACACTATGCATGCATGTGCAGTCACATATGTACTGTTAGAGGTGGAGGGAATCAAAGCAAAATGTGTGTTCTGCTAATTATGCTTTGTTAAATTGTCAGAATTGAGGAAGGAATGTTTAACTTGAGGAAGAGTAAGGGAGTTGAATTCCCCCTGCTGGGAACAGGTTTAAGTGAATGATGGAAAAGCTTTGAACCTCTAATGCATTTCAGCTTTTAGTACCAAGAAGAGAAAGTTAATCTGAGAGACCGGAAGTGATATTTCCCCACCACAGCTGGATCAGCTAGCTTTGAAGTCGTCTGCAGAACTAGACCACACTTACTTTTTGTTTTGAAGTATGCCAAAGTCACACAAGAGGTGCCAGTGGAAGTGCTTACAAGTTCAGCAACTTTTGAGATCCCTGCCAAATCTGTCTGACATTATTTGGCTTGATTGCATACTGTCGAAAATTGAATTTGAACTCATTTTTTTTTTACCTAAAAGACTTCAACGGAATAAATTCTCCTCCATAAATTCTAGCGTGCAATTAATTCTCTTATGTTTTTACCTGAAAATTTTAATTTACCTAAGACTTTAAATCTCTGATTTGCAGGCATGCATGTTGATTAATGGTGCAAAAAGTGTACGAAAACTCATCAGAGCACAAATTTCCCAATTTTTCACAGAATCCCAAATACCAAAGATTTTACTACTGACATAGTGCACTATTGCTTTTAATAGGTGTTTCAAGTAGGGTGTTTGAGAAAGAGAAATTTATGGTCTAATGAATGTTAACCAATGAATCTGTTTTTCTTAGTGTATATAAATATATATGCACTATTTCCTTAGAGAAAGAGTTCTGTAACTTAGGGATTCTTCAAGTGCCTGAGAGATACTAGGGTTCTTGACTGTGTCTTAAGTTTATCAGGAGCTGGCTGTGTTGAATTTTTTTTTTTTAACTGATTTCAGTATGTTAGAATATTGGTGCCTTATATCTCTGTTCATAGTGGTGAAATCTGGTATATATAAAATCTTACTCAAGTCTTCAGTCGCTTCTGTTGGGAACTCCCTGTGTTTAAAGATTGCAGTAAGAAATGCACTAGTAACACATTTCTTTTTGGATCTCCTAGTGATTGAGCAGTTTTTGCTGGTAGTGATTTCTTGGATTAATTGGCAGATTTAAAGATAAAGAATTAAGTAAGATTTATTCACAAATTCAGTTTTATGCTGTTGGTATTCCTGAATCGTCCAGCAGGTGGGGGTATACTAACCTTATTTTATGTACTGTTTTCAACTTCTCTGAATTACATCTAGGCAGCCTGAAGAGGGAAAGCATTGGTAAAGTTTAATGCAGGTCAAATGTAAGAGTAAAATCTAAAATCAATCCTCTCTGTTTTTTGTTTTTGTTTTGTTTTTTCATGTTTAGTTTATCTGGTAGAATCTTATGGGATCACTCTTGTCTCCTTAAATTCTGCACTTTATTTTTAGTGTTTTTAAATTTAAACAAATAAGTCATTTCTTCAGAACAAAATTCTTCTTTTTTTCTGATACGTGAAGGAACAAAACAATGGAAAGGAATGGATATCCGGATTTTGTAATGTCTGTGGGAAATCTTCTGCACTCATTAGATTTGATACATTTTTATAACTGGGCTTAAGTCAGGTCCTTCTGGACTCTATATATGCCTGGTAAAGACTGAATGGATTGCATGTCTCCCTTGTTAACTGCACTGTATTCTATTTAGTACTAATTATCAAAAACCTGCACTGCATACAAATTTGGCAAGGCATTTCTTATATAATAGTGTGTAGCCTTCTGCATTCCTGACCTGGATAATACTGAAAACACATGTATTTTATTATACTCTAAGCAATATATAGCACCAATTGTTGCAGCCTGGTAGGAGCTTCTTAAGCATATACCTTACTGTCTTCATTCATGTTAAGGTTACACTAGCTCATACTTTTTACTAGGAAGTCTCTTTTCCCAAGCAGATGTTCCTAGATGCTAATTGAGCTTATGTGGTTTGCTGAAAGGCCTTTTCAGCTCTGGTCTTATATTTTGGGCTGGTAGATATTGTAAGAGACACTCATTTGTAAATCACCAATCGCTTGAGAATGTAATAGACTTGTCAGCCATTCAGAAATGCCTCATAAAGCTGGGCAAAAGTTGGAAGAATAAACATAATGGAATATTAACAAAACTGTTAATAGTTGTCATTCTAGAGGTATGTGTACAGAAATAAGAGGGAATCACACATAGTGCTACTTATATTTTAGCTTAACTGCACAAGATTCTCTCCTTTTTCAGAAAAAAATAAATTGAAAAAAGTAAAAACTTACAGGCATGCTTCTAGTAGCAAACAACCTTAAGGTAAGGCCCTTAGCCTGGATGCTACTTTAGTGGAATGGGACCTTTTCTGGAGACAAATATGTCCTTTTATGCAAAAAATCCTATACTGTGTTCCACTTGGATTCAGATCTTCTCCCTCACAGTTCACAAAGTTGATACCTAATCAAGACATAAAAAAGACATTTGGAGACTCCTTACGAAGGATTATTAATTGTCCCATCAAACTAGGAAGGCTAATATCTCGTGAGTATGTCTAATTAGAACCTTTTTTATCTAGACAGTTAGGCAGTCTTGTTAGCAACTGGTCTGGTATTTAACAGTAAACAAAACACCCATTTGAAAGATACCGTCTTCGTGGATTAGCAGGTAAGGTTTCAGCCTCAGTGCATATCTTACACCCACATTTCACAGAAGCATCTGAAGTAGGTACCATGTTTTGAACAAACATAAAGGTGAGCTCTCTATTACTAACTCTTAAGTAAAACTAGACATAATAGTAACCCAACAAATTGAGGAGGTGGTGGAGCCAGGTAATTTACTTTCATTTCAACTTGGCAGGTTGCCATCCCTACAAGATTTTAAATTCTTATTATATGTCCCATGAAATCATTTAGAAGGAAGTGAAATAATGTATTTTAAATACACCCAAACCAGTTTTCTGTATTCTTACCGGTTCTCTTTTCTAAGCTAATTCTGAGAATGTTTAACTATATGATGAACCAAGCGAACTATGGTCAATTTCATACACTCAGTCTTGTAAGATGAAATGTTTCAGTGGAGACAGAATTTTAAAATAAATATTCTCACTTACATGCTGATGTTAGAGTCTAAAAAATCATTCTGTGTTGAAATATTGTTGCTGCTAATACGTTTTGGCATGTATTATCTTTCAGAAGTGTAGTGTTTTCTGTTCTTGTGCAAAAATGAATGCACAACTGAAGGTATATGAAATCTCTTCTGTTTTCTTCTGTACTCTTTTTTTTATACGTAAGGTCTTACTGTGGTGCCACGAACTATAAGATTAGTATGTCCAAGTCTTTTCTAGAAATCGTCTGACTCACTTCTGCCTTCTTTCAGCTGTATCTTATTTGTGAAGTGTAGTCATTTTGCATTTCAGTAGTAACACAGGTCTCTTCCTCCTTTCTTTTTTATTGTGGATCAATTCCCCATGTATTGCAGATATGCTTGTTATCAGTAGCAAATGTGTGACTTTTGTACTGTCCAATTGCTTTGGTTTTCTTGTATTTCAATCCTCAGGTCACATTTTTCTTCTTGTAATATTCCAATTCCCAATGATGCCTCCTAATCAGAAAATTTAATTAGTGCATAGTTGCTTTTTGTGCCAAGGTCATGAAGCAAAATTTGTATAAAACAGGTTCCAAGACCATTCTTGACCAATTGACTCTTATAACCATCTACTGATATGATAGTTTCTCTTTCAGCACAACTGTTTTTTTTTTTTTTTTTAATCAAGTATTACCCACTTTTGAACATTTATGCTAATTTCTCATTTTGTGCTGTTTAGTTTTGTCAAACAACTCTATCAGTTCTCAGTTTTAAAAGGTTGGTAAGCAAAGTGCTGTGCTTTTGTGACTGGCCAGCTAGTAGCAGAGTAACCTTGTTCATGGTAGCTTTATACTTGACTGTCATTAGCAGAGTGAATTGACAAAAGGAAAAACAACAAAAAGGAGACCATGGCTGGCAAGCTGTTATTCTTCAACAGTTATGAAATCTTACCAGCTTTAATGAATTATGTTGGGGCTATTTGGTTTATGGTTACTGTGGTGAGGAAGAAGTACATTACTACATTATCAGGTGGTCTGAGGGAGAGGAAGGAAAGGGGCAAGACTTGCCTTCCTGTGTATTTCTTTTCAGGAGCTCTGTGGACTGTGCTGAGAAGCCAGTGAGACTGATGTGCTTGTAGGAGCTAGGTTACTGGCTTGGAAAAATACCTGTTGCGAGGTGCTTCATACCAGTCAGGTTTCCATGCCTAGGTTGTAGGGGAATGGTTGAGAGGCCTTTTTTCACTGTAGGGAGCCTACCTAAGAGGGAGAAGTGAAAATTCAGGAGATGATGTCTTTCCCTTCCCTTCCCCCCCCCCGCCTTGATCTCTAAACAGAGCATTGGAAAGTCCATCAAGAGATTAAAGTTCATGGCTAGTTGTTTCTTTTTCTTTTTTTTTTTTCCCATCCCCCAACAAAAAAGTGAAAATGATTGTGAATTATTAGAAGCTTTATTTTAATTCCAGTATTGAAAAATACTTCTGTGCTTCCTTTGGTGTTTAGGGTGTTAGGGAAGGGTGTTTGTAATTTTTCAGTGAAGTGTTTAAACAAGCCCCCTGATCTTTAGCTTTCCTGCTGTTCCTTGATGATGTTCAGCCATAAGGATGGGCCCTAAAACTATGGAAAGGGATCATGCCGACTTTCCAAAACATCAGGTGTTGTAGACAGAAGAGCCTCTCACAGTCCCTCTTGCCTTTGCAGAGGCAGGTTGGTAAGACAGGAGAAGGGGAGCCAGGCTCTTTGTGAAGGTACAGCTTGCTGTGGAAATGCTAGACTAGATTTTTCTTGAACTGGAAGACTTGCATAGTTTGGAATATGTTGTATAAGTTAATAATTCACTGCATCTGTAGTCATTCTATCAAATTCATTTAGATTTCTATTTTATGAGCACTTAAGGAGTGGGCTGTTCTGCAAATAGTATCTTTCAAATAAGAACCATACTCCTACCACTTAAACAGAAGGAGCAGCAGAGACATATGGCAACTTCAGACTAGTCTATTGCTTTAATTTGTTCCTTTATCTTGTTGGCTTTTGGCATTTCTGTCAAACTGAACCTTCAGTTACAAAACTATAGCATAGGATTTCTGAATTTCCGCTTTAAAAAATATCAGCAGTTTGTTGGAGATTTTTTTAAATTTAGAATTCTGTACCATTGAGTCAAAGCTCATCATCATTGTCTTATACAACACGGCATTTCGAGAAAAAAATATTAGAGAAATAAAGCACAGTACCCTAGGGAACGTCAGATGTTACTTGATGTGCCTCTGGAGCAGAACCCTCAGGGCTTGTCAGCTGTTCCCTACCTGTAAAGTTTTATTTAAGCTCTTTCAGGGCATGTTTATTAGTAGCAAATCAGAACGATTAGCATAACAAAATCATTCTCCCTACTGAAGGCTTTTAAGTTGGTACAAGTTGACCCACTGGTTACCCCTGTCTGGTTAATTGTGAAAACTAGCACACAAACCCAATTTTTAGGACACGCAGGGACGACTCTTTTCTAAGCAGATGCACAAAGTTGATTTGTAAAGCTGATAGGCATTTCAGCAAATACGAGCTACTTTGAATTTTAGCTATAGGATATGTTTTTAAATCAAGTGGTGGGAGGAAGGGTAAGTGACTTGAAAACAATTCATTTGATTTCAGCAATGGAAAGTTGTTGTACAGCTATTGTATCAGCAAAAGCAATATTTACAACAGAAGTTATGTTTTTTATTAATGCTCTGTGTTTGATTTTATTTTCATCTCAAGTGAGGCAAAAAGCATGCTGTGCTGCATTAGATGAACATGCTCCGGAGAGTGAGATAAATTATTAGCCCTCTCTACTTTGAGCCAGTAAGGCTGCATGTTGAATACTCAACCAGTTTGGGGGCTCCCTGGTTCAAAAGGGCTGTTGAGAAAGTGCAAAGAGCCTCGAAAAGAGCTGCCAGCATAGTTGAGGGGCTCGTGGCCTACAAGGAGGCATTGAGAGAGCTGGACGTGCTGTGTCTGGCAAAGGGTAAAGTAAAGGCTGATATAATCACAGCCTGCAACCCTTTGAAAGGGCCTTACGAAAATCATGAAGTCAAACTCTTCTCCATACTGGCTAACAGTAAAACAGGGGCTAACAGCTACAGCTTATGGGTTGGGAGGTTCAAATTAAACCTTAAGAAATAATTCTTCACCTGGGTGGTGGTACAGCACTAGAATAAGCAGTACTGAAGATGTCCTGAGTGGCTGTAGCTTTCACTTTCTTGGAGGTTGTCAAAATTCTGCTAAATAAAAGCTGCAACCACTTTAATGTAGCGCTAGTGGCTCATGGAGTAATTTAGTTTGGAAGGAACCTCCAGCACTCATCTAGTCGAACTTTTGTTCTAGACATTGAGGCCCTGTAGCTCTACTAGGTCAGAGGGTAGTACTAGAGACTGGATTGTTGCAGAGGTGGAGGTGCTCTCTGCAGTGTGCCCCTAGCCCTGCTTTCCTGAGTGAGGGAATTCATAGAAATGCAGTGCAGCACGCCCTGAGTGTGTTCCTGGGCATGCAGGCACGGTGTATGTCAAAGTCTCCTTGTGCTTGTCAGGTGAGATAGTAGGCCGAGTGCCCAGGGCAGCTGGGAGTGCCTTGACAGCATCTGCCTTGCAGCAGGCACAGGGTCCCTTCTTGTCCCTTCTCCCTTCTAGAGCTGATGCTGGAACTGAGGGGCACAATGCTTAGGATTGGGCTTTGAAAGTCTCCCTTTTTACATGTATTTTCCCCAGTGGTGTATTACTATTAGGACTAGATTTCATTGTGAATATTGATGTATATATATGCAGCAAAAGCAGGTTTACAAATCAAAAACAACCTGGGCAGGTGCATTCCTGAAAGTCTGACTCTATTTCAATATCTTGATTTGTAAAGTAAGTACTATTTTTACATATCTTATAAAGTGCTTTCGAAGTCTAGAATTGAGAAATGTTAAAAAAGGGCCAATAGTTGTTATTTTTACCATTGTAATAAACTTCTTGGTTTTAAGATAACTTGAATTGCAGTTACAGTAAAGAGTGAGTTTTCTCTATACCTCTATTTGTAATACATCTGTGAAGTCTATTTATTTTCTTTTTTTTTTATTTTCTTTTTTTTTAATACAAAAAGTACTGCATTTGTCATGACACTGGTAACTACTTATGCACGTTCTGAAAATATTAACAAGGCACTCTGTTTTTATTCTGCCTAACTCACCATGCCAGTTTTTGGATTGTTTTCCATGATCAGAGAACATATGAATTAGACTATTTTAAGGTGTTGTGGGAGCAGTGAAATTGTAGTGGTTGTGGAGGTTGTTTTGAAAAGATAGTTTTTCTTTCCCATCTCTCCCCCCCACTCCATTTTCATTTGCCTGTTGAAGGTGTTGGACTGTGGCACTTCTATGTAGCACAGCTATTGTTCCTGGTTTGGTGTGGTTTGTTTAAAATCAAGCATCGCTATGCAATTCCTCATACTTGTGAGTGCCAGAGATTCTAAAAGCTGTGGAAAACATCACCTCCTTCTGGAAGGAGCCTTCTGAGTGCTTCATTTGTCATGTCTGCTGTGGAAAATTTTCTCGCTTGGTGTGAACAGGACCAAGTCCATGAGGAATCTGTAGATGATGTGATTAAAAAGCAGACTCAGTAAAGAAACAGTGGTAGTATACGTGTGAATGCAGTAGCTTTTGCTTGTTTTGTTAAACTGTTTACTTATCATGAAGTTAAGAGCAGAAAAACAGGCCTATTGGGTCATGTACCTCATCTCCTTCCAGAGGAGCACTGCTTGCTGCTGTACAGTGATCCTGGAGTTTCATCCAGGCTAGTTTTAAATGAAGAGCAGACCATGTTTTGCAGCCCAAGGTCCAGGTATTTTAACCTTGAATCTTTAACTCCCCCTGATTGTTGGATATTAGGGAGCTGAATTAGGTGAAGAACCTAATGCAGGCTTAAAAGAAAAAGAAAAAAAAATAGGGCAAAAAAATGCCATTATATGATAATCTTTCTAATTCTTTTTCAAATTAGAATTGAATGCAAAAATTTCCAAAGTCTGAAATACATCTGGCGGATTGTAGATTGTATAGATTTTTATCAATGTTTATACATTTCTCTTAAAGGTAAAGAAATGTCGTAAGAAAAAGACTGAAAGCACTTCATGTAGATTGTTCCTGGAACATATCCAAATGGCTTTTATCTCCGGCCTTAATTTTTTTTTTATTTATTTTTTTAAGAGTTACAAGCAGCAAAGCCACTTTTTCTCCCCTTAAGAAGAGGAGGAATGTGGAGAGAGGGAGGAAACCAAGGGAATGAAGAAGGACTTGGTTAATGCATCACTTTTATGTGGAATATGCATTTCTTCATTCTAAAGTGATTCTGTTTGTCTTGGCTAGAGGTTCCTAGATGAAACCAACCATCTGACTAGATTGGGGATGTTGTTGGGGTGGCTGAAGCGTGTTACAGTGCCGCTGAGTGTCGTCTTAATACTCGGTAAATAGATATGAAAGGTCTGATGGGAGCTGAAACATTCATACCTGGAACAACAGCTGTGAGAGTGAAGCAGTCATATGTGAATTAGAAGAGAGCGCTGGTTCAGTTCTCCAGTAGTTAGTGATTTTTTACCTTTCTGTTTGGCCAAAAGCTAATAGAAAATACTGTTTAAATTTAAGCTTTCTCTTACAAACAAGTTTTCAGTTATTTATTGTAATAGCTGATCCTTCTGTGTAGTAAATCAGGCAGATGATGAGGAAACCTCTTTGTGGGGAAATTCATTGTGCACGTGATGCTACCAGGATGGCCAGTCCCTGTCTGCAGCATTTAACCTGCCGGCCCACAGTCGTCGGTCTGATTATGGCGCTCAAGGCCAGGCAAGGGCCAGACAGCTCTCTTGGGTCCTAATCCACCCAGCTGTTAAGCTGTGCACTTCTCTGGTTCTCTGCGGGCTGCAGCATTTCCCTGCACCCTTCCACGGTCTCCTTTTCCTTCCTTTTCTAGACTAGCACCTTCTTTTCTGAGTGCTGAGTTGGTCTCTTTCTTCTTAGGCTCATGAAGTCTAAGCAATTTATACTTGTGCTTTCCCTTGGCTTCATCTTGATAGCTGTGGAGGCTATCAAGGCTACAGGTGGACTCTTCAGGGCATGTGCTGAACAAGTAAACAAGCAGATTTTTCTTAAGGTTTTGAGTACATTGGGTAGTAGCAGAATTATGTATTCAGGTTTAGGCAAAAACAATGAAGCCCATGTATGGTTTTGATCAGAATCATTTCTTGTTTGGGTAGTCCTTCTGGAACATAATTGTATTTATTTCATGTATGTATTTCCTTGTGTCACCCTGGCTTATTGCTCTCTTTTTAGGGTCCTACTTGCTGAGTGTTAAGTGCACAGGCAGCAGGAGCAGAACCTTGCTGGGCTGTTCTTCCGTGGCATCAGTTTGTCGTTTCAGGAGCATGCTGAAAAATGGTCATTATTAAAAAAGAAAAAAAAAAAAGGTTGAGTCAAAAAGGGCTGGCACAGTACCTTGGAGCCTTGATTTTGAGGTGTCAGAGTTTTTGCTTTGAAGAAAAATAGTTGATTTCCTGCAGCCAACCTAGTGGCACCTCAGGAAGTTCAAGAGTAGACAGTGAACTACAAATTGATTTCTAGACTACCAGTTTATTTTCTAGGGGTAGGGCACTGGAGAGGAAGGCAGAGAGGGAAGGATGATGGATTTGTGGAAATTGGTCATTAAGGTTATTGCGTTTTCTAATGTGTGAGAGGACATCTATGCCAGTTAGGAAATGGGGCTTTAGAAAAGCGGAGGCCCCACAATACTGGTCGCTCTTGGAAGCATATGTTGGTGTGGCAGACTGGTTCTTCAAATAGTTTTTTGGAATTTTCTAGAAAAGACAAAGAGAATAAGCAGGAGCCAATCAAGTTTCTTCTTCCACCTTCATATCAGTACTTCTAACTATCTGTGTTGGTACTTTGAATTCCCATCTCAACAACTGATAAAGAGTAATTTAGAGTTTGTAATGAAGCCTTCAGTGCTCATATTTTGAGAGCTGGTATGTAGTTGTAACTTCACTTACTAAACAAAGCAATGCTTCACTGTCTGGGATATAATTACCCAATTTTCACAGAAAATGATACAAGTCTCACATTTACAAATATGGGAGTGTTTTCTGTTCTCTAGTTTGAAAAATTATTTTCAAGATATTTCTTCTATTTATAACCCCTAGAAGAGTACTGTAGTAGTCAACTGCTTGCTTTCCCTTCCCTTTACTTTGATACTGTATACAAATTACAACTTCGTAATTGTGATTCCTGCTTTGAGTGCTCTCAAAATTTGTAACCCAATTAAATAATTGTGTTTTTCTTTTTATAATACGTATTTGCAGCTGAGAGTTACAAAGAAACCCAGATGGTAAAGATAAAAGAAGAACCAATGGAAGTTGACATTCATGACTCACAGGCTTCCGTGTCACCTAGCAAACCCAGCCATAATGTTGGCTACAGCACTTTATTAGGGCGAGAGATTAGTGAACACATACAGAAGGCACCAGAAGGTCGTGTGCTCCCAGAGAGAAATCTATTCAGCCAGGATATATCAGTGAAGATGGCATCCGAGTTGCTCTTCCAGTTATCAGGTAAAAGCAGTGGAAATAGTTGCTAGCAGAATTTAAAGAACAGAGAAAGATTGTGTATAACCATTAAAGAGCCATGATGTTGTGAGCCTGGTATGGCTGAAAAAATAATAGGAGCTAGAGACCTTCTACCCTCACGCTTGAAATGCAAAATCTTTGCCAAATGTTCCCTACACTTAACACATGCTTTAGAGCACAGCGACAGTCAGGTCAGGTTCGTAATATTTGAACTGAATTGGAAAAGCCTGAATTCAACTCCTGTATGTTTGAAGGCTAATTAAATAATCTG
The DNA here is from genome assembly GCA_013398735.1 of Nothocercus julius. NCBI lineage: Eukaryota > Metazoa > Chordata > Aves > Tinamiformes > Tinamidae > Nothocercus > Nothocercus julius. The sequence goes on from VZSV01000024.1 coordinate 2,928,132, forward strand.
TGACAGCTGCTTGATCAAGGCCTCAGAGTATAGGAGTCTATAGATGGTAGTTACTGGTGTAAGTAGCCAGTGGCTGCAGCGTGCAGAGTTTCTGTGGCTGCTCTGTCCACTTTTCTTTACGAAGACTGTTACATTCATTTCAGTGCTGTGTTTAACAAATGTTTGCATTGCAAACTCTGCATGGAGCGCTAACGCTGAAGTATGAAGCGGGACAGTTTTGATGGGATTTGCAGTTTAAATAAAATCATGCTCCTGTTCTAATTACATTGTAACCATTTACTCCAGATTACTCTGGATTGTACTCTGTAATGAAAGAGCATTGAAATATGTTCTCCTGAATAAAGTCCAATACAGAAACTATGATTATTTATCTATATGTGTGTCTGTGTATATACATATCCATGTATCTATATAAGGTAATCAAAAAAAATGTATGTTCTTCTGCAGAAAAGGTGAGCAAAGAGCACAATCACAATAAAGATAACACCATCAGAACTACGACCAGGTAAGTATAGTCCATTGTTATTTGTAGCTCTGTAGTGCAAATGGCATTGGTTAATGTTGCCTCGCTAATTCAGATATGTGTTTTTCTTGCAAATGTAAGAGATTTTCATGCAGTAATATAATCTGTGCCTGAAAAAATATACCTACAGTTTTTTTTTGCAAATTTATTTTAAAAAATTTATTATTTTTTTGCAAAATAATAAACCTTGAAAGAAACTGCGTAGTACATGCAGTGCTTGAAGGAAGAACAGGCTGACAACTGAATTTTAAGACATGGACCAATGTAAGAAGAGGTGTTATGATTCAGTCCTCTGGCAGACTTGGATTTCTTGAATAAAATTTCAGTTGAGTATTTTTATCATCTCAGTGTCTTCCAGAGATGAATTTTAAAAAGTCAGACTGTAAGAGACAATGTGAATGAAACATTTGGTTGAGATTACAGTCACATTAACAAAATAAGTGAAATTGTGCAGGAATTTAAAATGTGGCACAATTAGAGCGCATGCTGTTCCAGAAATACGCCCTTTACAGTATTTTGGCTGGGAACAAGGTCGCAAGTTCTTTAAGTATAAGTGAGCAGCAAAGTGAGGTGTCTGTGTAAGAAAATTCAAAGATCATCTTATGTAATGTGTGCAACGAGAGTCGGTGAAGATTTAGGTGAGATGTAAGGAGGAATTTGGTGCCAAGTCCCAAAGTTAAATCTTTGATACCCTCTTCAGCTCGCATTTAGTTTTTGGGGCAAGGACACATTTATTTCCTCCCAGAAAGTTCCTGGTCAGTGTGGATGAGCTGGAAACTGAGTGGTGAAGAGTTCCTTCATAGATGAACTGAGATCTTCCGTTGCTCTGCAGCCCCTTCTTCAGAAGCTATTAGAGTGTACAGTGCCTGCTAATTAAGATAACTTTGTCTAGACAGAACTTAACTTCTTCTTCAACTGAAATGTTCTTTAACTCTAAAATATGTTGCTCTTAAATTCCTGGAACCATCCCATTCATTCATGGTAAATGTGATAAATTTGTTTTTAATAAACCAATCAGCTCAATAAATGTATGGTAGAGACCTTTTGGTTGCATGCAGAGATAAACATACATCTTGTCCAACTATGCATTCACCACCCAGCATGGGCTATGGGGAGAGGGTGACACATACTGTCAGTCAGGTCAAAATAGATCTCAGCATCTCGTGATGTCACTAGCAGGACTAGTGTGAGAACCTCCAGAGGTTATTTACCAAAGAGAATTCAGGCAAGAAAGGCTAAGCACAGTTCAGAGATAACTGTGCCTTCTTCTGGCTGCCAACTTACATGAAGGTAGCAGAGCTAGTTATTGTCAAGTTTACACTGAATTTTTCTGAGAAGCCCTGATAATGCCTGCTGCCCACGACGGTATGAAAAGCTGAGTACCTGATTCAGTTCTTCTGGGTGCTTTTTTTGTTTTACTTATCAACAGAAGAAGACACAAATGAGAAGAGTCAGAACTCTGTAGTGGGAAGTCAGTCAGTTACTACAGCCTGTAAGTTCAAATAGGTTGACTCAAAAGACTTGGCAAAACAAAACAAACAGAACCATCTGGAAGTCTTTGCTTGATGGTGAGTGTATGACACCCTCTCAGAAGTAAAGTGATAGAGCAGTCAGTAAAGGATAGAGGCACTAATGCTGCATTAAGGAAATGTGTAGTTATTTTGGCTAAGCAGCCTACATCTGGACGATGTAGAACAGGAAAACATCTGAATTGTTATGTGAAGTTTGCTGAAAGCTGCAGAGAGCCAAGGTGAGGTCAGTGTTGTCCACCTGTGAGTAGATGGGGAGTGGAGGGATTTAACATTGATGAGAATCTTAAGTTTGCAAAACTCAGTAAGATGGGGGTATAAAAGTACTTTTTGCTGTCTTGCTCCATATTAACAGTTTTAACTTTCACCAATCTGTTGCTGTTCCTCCTGTGAGTCTTCCTGGACTTTGTAGATATATAATCCCATAGGAGTTTGTTCAAGGAGCCAAAACTGGCAAGAATCCCTCCCAGTTTAGTGGCTGATGGTAGAGCCTGCCATCTGTGATTTGAAATGGAAAGTGGAGAAGCAAACGATCTGGAAGTAAGTGTGCCAGCACAAGATGCCAGGATGAATTTCTTTCATCTAGAAAATAGAAAATTGTGTAGCTGAAGAGACTTAGCTACCATTTTAGAGGAGGGCAGAAGAGAGGTATCCACGCAGGTTCTGTAATTTGGCAGAGGCTGATGGCAGGGAGGGAGATCCTTGAGACCTCAACACAATGCAGTTTTCAGCAGCAGCCTATTGATGGCATAAGGCCTAGTCTGAAGTAGATGAATCCTTTATCACCCATTTTGCTTAGAATCAGCAGCGAGCAGTGTCCCATTCCCATCTGAGACATGAACAGGCTGCCCGGCATGGAAACCTGAGCAGATTACAAGAATCTGAAGAGTTACAACAGTAATAAATTTTTGTTGGTGGTGTTTTTTTGTCAGATCATTGTTAAACTAGTGAGAGGAAAGTTGCAGTAAATTATGCCATATTTTTGTATAGCGTTAATCTGTTTTGTATTATGTTACCCTTGAGTGGGAGTGTGAATCTTGGAAAAAGTTAAGTTTTGTACATGTGGGTTGGAGTTGTTTGCTTTAGAATAATTAATCATTTGTTTTCGTGAGTATTGCACATTGTTCAGCAGTCTGCATACACTGAACTTTTCAGGTTTCAGGCAGCTTCATGCCTTACCAGCCCGCACAATTTAATGTGGACTGCATGCTTGTGGTTATATTTAAACTTCTGTAGAAATATCAAAATATCTCCATTAAATATCCAATATGAAACAACACAAAATGATTAATGCCCCAAAACTAATGGGAGAGTAAGGTGATTACCAAAGGTATGGTTAGATCAGATTAACTGTAATTATCAACAAGTTTCACAATGGCAAAAGAGATGTGGCAGTAAACACACAAGTCAGTCAGAGGAGAACACATCGCTCACCCTCTGCAGAAGGACTCTAGGGGGGAAAGATTTACATGTATGTTATTGTTTAGGTTCACACCTTGTGTATCTGGACCAGTAAAGTTACTCTGGTTAGTGCTGTTGGCACATGCACGCTGGATCTGGACTCTCCACTGTGCAACACTTCATAAAACCTGATACTGTGTTCCTTACCCTGTAGAGGTTTCTGAATTTTATTACTGGATAAGCGCAGGCTGCAGAAATGAGCCGGTCTCCTATCCTGCACCTTTAAAACACCTATTATACACCAACTTGTTATGGATTCTCTTTACAGTAGAGATCAAATTTAAATGTAGTCTTCATTTTGCTGAAAAGAAATCCATACTTTGAATTTAGATGAAATACACTGGAAAACTGCTTTCCGAGAAGAAGAAGAAGAAGAAGAAGAAAAAAAAAAAAACTTTTTTTTTTAATCTAAATCTTACTGTTGTCTGTATTGTAGACAAGGGAGCCTTCTTTCTGTTGTGATTTTTGGTTGAGCACCGAACAGAACAGAAATGTCTGTTCAGTGTTGAAACTGACTTTTTATTGCCTGTTAATTAAAATCAAAACACCTTAAACTTTTCAGATTGAAAGAGAGATGATTTCAAAATTATCTTCGCACTTAATCTTTAAGAAGTCACCATTGAGTTAGCTTATATGAATTGTTTCCTGCTTTGAAAAGAGAATCTGTGGAGTTCATTTCATACATGGAATACCATATCAAAGGAGAGTCATTCAGCAGCTTAACGTAAAATTAGCGGTTTTGTATTGAACAGAATTCCTGTATTCACCAATTTTTTAAATAGCGTAAACATATATTAAAATATTTTCCAACTTTCCAATATTGTCCATATTGCTCTACCCAGATATATAAGTAGAGTACAAATTCTTGAAACATTGTTACGATTCATATTGTGATTTGATATTGCCAATTTGAGATGTTGAAATGCTGTAACTTCTAATGTTTTAGGAAGACTTCAGCGTTCGTTCTGAGATGCAGTTGTACCAAAGCATGCCTCTTCACCACGCTTTCCCTCACAGTCTGCATATCTTTCAGCATGAAATCTGTAAATAAATAATGTAGAGTTTTAACATTATGGTATTTGTTATAATATTAAAATATTAGGGTCAAAAGTCATGCTTATTTTTTATGTCACTTGATACTTTGTTTACAAAAAGACATCTTATTTTCCCCATAGCCCTTTCTTTTCTGAGGACACATTTAGACAATCACCGTTCACTTCCAATTCAAAAGATCTGCTGCCTAATGAAACAGCTCTTCATGGAAGGACAGCTGTACCAGGTCAGATACCTTTTTCTTTCATTACTTCCAGTTAGTTTAGCTGCTTCTTTTTTTTCCTAAACTGCAGTCTGCTTTGCCTAAAGGAAACAATCTCTCTATCGCAGTCAGTACTTACTGCTAAGAGCAACAACAAGAACAAAAAGTTACCTTTATAATTGCTGAAACATTTGTTTTAATAGGTTTGTATTATTGTTTCTCTGAAGTGTACATTGAAGCGAAGAGGCTATAACAGATAAAGTACAGGAATATGAATAGAGCTTTTTGTGTGTGTGAGTCACATATTTAAAGGAACTTTACTGATGTCTGATTACTCTCTGCTGTTTTTCTGCTATTGGTCATTTCCATCTCTCCTCTCACAATAAAGATGATCAGAATGGCTGTGCTGTGCAATTCGATTCTCCTGCCCTTAGCAGTAGTAATTTAGCAACCTTTTTGGAAAGATTTTACTTAAAACATACTGAAAGGCTTCAGTATCTGTGGGGACACTCACACTGATCTTCTGAACTAGTTAACAAGCATTATATGTCCAGGTGTAGTTTGGGTTATATTCTGCAATAGAATGGAAAAATACAGGTACATAACCATATCTTTCAAGGTGGCAGGGAACACGTGCAAAAGCTTCGTAGATGCCTTTACTGTCCTGTTGCAAAGTAACTGTTGTTTGCTAAATCACTGCTATCTGTTTTTAAATTAATAGCTCTCGAGTTCTTGAGGTCAGTAATTACACTGCCAGCAGTAGTGGGGGGTTATTCACCTTTTCTTAGCAATCAATGAAGTTTTAGGCGTGTTACTGCTAATTTTCACCTACAGACTGTCATTTAATTTACAACTTAACAGACCCTTCATTTTTTTTAATGCTTGAACAGTCATTTGACAGCTTGTGAAGTGGCAGATGGAGTTAAGAGCTAGGTGTTGTCTAAGGGTAAATATGCATGGCAGGAAAGAATAATACTCCTATCATAATGACAGAGGTCTTCAAACTAGCCTGTACCACACTTTCTCAGGGAAGTAGCAGGTTTTGTAACCCAGAACTGAGAGAACCTGATCATGTGTGGTACGTTTAAGTATTAAAATGTAAGCCAGATTATCGCTTCAGTTGTGGATTTTGACCTTGGTGTAACATGGAATATTCATATGCTGAGATGAAAGACAAGAACTCATGGGTTCCTCTGGCAGTGCTCGATACCTCTGAGGACATGGCCTTTAGCAGCAATTCTCATGCCTCCTACCAAGTTGAATGTATAAGATTTCTAGTTTTCCATGAGACTTCATTTTAAATGAGGCCACTAAAACTGCACACTGTTCCTGGTAACATGTTTAGTCTTTTGTTTAAAATATTTAATTGGTTAGATTATGCTGAAAGGCTGCTAGGGGCCGGATGTTGTCCAAACTGTGTTTGTGCTGTCCTGTATTTTACCTTATAGAATGTAGGTATTACTTGGATAGGTCTGTGTATTATAATGCATATCACTCTGTGATTTGAAGACTAACATACATATGTATGGTGAATTTTGCTTCATTTTTATTTTCAGAACAACCATATAATTCACATCATTCAAAAGATTTTGATTTTTCTCAGTTTCATAACATATTCTTGGACCTGAAATGTCACTTCACAGTAGCATCAAGGATGTGATTTAAATTTTTAATCAATTGCACATGTCATGTTTATTTAAAAGCACAGTAGAATGGAATTGAATGCTCACAGGTATGCTTCCTGTGTTTAGATTCAGCCTTGCAAGAAGTAGTAGTCTAGCTAGTGGTGTGGATAGGTCAAAAAAACCTTTATTCCTCTATAGAATAAAGCAAAAGAATGGTGACAAATGACTGTACAGGTTATAAAAGCGTATGTTTTGGAATGTGTATGTGGTCACAGGGAAATGGGATGCCTTCACTTCAGATTTATTTGGGTTATTCGATTCTTGAAACAGGATAGTACAAAAGTAGAAATCAACAGCTTGTAAAGCGATGGGAAATTCTGGTCCAGCGTAATCTTCAGGTCGCAAGATTAACTGCTACTGGCCAGGAGTGCTCAGTAAGCAGCACCCAGCTCCAACTTGAAAATGTCCCTCTGTGTTGCTGTCACCACAGACAGTGGTGGTGGCTGAGCAAGCGTGGGGTTTGAGCTGCTGCTCTACAGAGCAGTGCAAAGAAGCTTCCACTGCTGCACCGCCTGGGTGCCCGTAGTGGAACCCCATGTACGTACCCCTCCTTTCCAAGGAAAGCCCCAATACGGACAGGTGTCTTCCAAGATATCTACAAACTTTCTGTCATCAGACTTCTTGGCACTTCAGCTGGAGAGACTGGGAGAAGTGACAGGACTGTAGGAGAGTAAGATATGTGTCAAATTCAGTCCTTTTCTAGGTAATTATGTAATCTCATTCATTACCAATGCACATCACCAATGGTGTCCTTCAACTTCGATTAATTCTTTTCCTTTGCAATAGTCACAATTTGATGTGCTGTCTTGTATCCTCTCAATCCAGTCTTCATTTTGGCAAGGTAAGCCAGCCAAACACTTATAGTACGATAGGCTCTTCATTTCCTGATGAACCTCACAGCCTTTCTCTGCCCCTTTTTACGGAAATTAATTCCTGGGAGTCCTCAGAATCTCCAATGATTTGTTCAGAAATCTCCTCTATGTGGAATGGCAATGGCTGTCCTGCTGGATCACAGTCTCTGAAAGCACAGCATATTAATGACTTGCAATTCGGCCTCTAATCAACTAGTAACGCATTTTTTCTTTAACTCCTCAGTTTCAGCTGATGATTCTTCAGTACACAACAAAAATTCTTATTATTATTTTCTAGATATTCAATCTTGTCATTTATATTGTTGCACTCGCTACCTTTCTTCTAACGATTATTTTTGGTACTCTGAAGTTTCTGCATATCAGTGATACTTCTTTCATTAACTCAGTACTTTCTGTGTTAAAACTATTAAAGGGGACCTTTAGGTATAACTGGTCTAAATTTCAGTCCTCGAGATTGCTCTTACTAACAACGCTTCGGCCTGTGGTTCTCTTCTCAGTGCAAACTATTTGTGTTCTCATCTTAGCCAATGTATAAACTACAAAATCAAGAATTAAAAAGGCAGAACATGCTTTGTAGGGCACTGAATATTTAAGGTCCAGAAAGAGTATGAAACAATTAGGAAAGACCTGTTAAAAGGTATGTGAGAGGAATGCTCCAATCAGGGCATTTACAAGAGAAAAAGAAAAATAAAATAAAGACGTAGAAATGAATTTGCCCTGGAATTTAAGTAATACTGTTCAGCCGCAGAGTCATAGGCAGAAGAAGTGATTATCATGCAGCAGCTTTTAAGTCTGGTAACCTAGGAAATGGAATTGAAAACTCCCAAGAGCTTGGGAGCCTGTCAGAGCAGGACTCAACAGTCCAGCCGAAATAGTGGTAACTCCCTAGTAATCTGTGTGAATTTTTAATATTCTGAGGAGGAGAAATAGTAAATTTTAATAGAACGTAGTTCAAAAATAGTGGGTGGATTTGGGAAAGTTCTGTGCTACTTTTTTAAAAGCATTTTGTGTTAAGAAACATAAAAAGTTAATTGTGGTTATATGGACTTTTCTAGATTATGGTTGCTTTTCAAATAAGCTCATTTTTGCCCAGAAAATAAAGTAGAATATTTTTAATGTCCGCATGTTTTGAGAATAACAATAAAAAAAAAATTACTCATAGGAATTATTGATCATGCCAATAAAGCATAATTTTCATAGAAATTGGTCATATCTAGATTTAAGAAAACAACTTTTTTTTCTTTATTGCATTGATTTGTTAGAACAGTTTTAATCTTGTGTGTGGCAACTCATTGGGAACTTTCTGAGCATCTAGTTTTTACTTCACATTAACAATAAGTCAACCACTCTTAATTGGAAATGAGAAGAGTGAAATCAGAGATGAAGCTTCATTCTGTCATATTATATCTTGTTTTTTAAATTGACCATGAAACATTTCAATAGTTTCAGCTTTTGCCTTTAAGAATAGAAAAAAAATTTTTTTTTCCTAATGAGAAGCCAAAAAGACGTAGAAATGAAAGTTTTCAGTTCAAATAGTTGCTGGAAAAGGGAATTTTTTATCAGCTGCTTTGTATCAGCTGACAGAACAGAGTTTAGCTGTATGCCAAGTTCAGTCCAGCTCTCTAGATAAAAATTTCATCTTATGATGGCTTTCCTGACCCATAGCCAATCTTTAATATGTTTTAATAGTTCTCCACTATCTCATTGACTCATTCTGTAAATCATACCTGCCATCATGAAATCCAGATGAGTGATATTCACTATTTCTACTTCAGTCAGTGCATTAATATTGGTGAAGACTCCAACTGCAATTTTGAGGCTTCTATATTCTCCACACATACTTGTCTGTAGTATATTAATGTTTCATTACTTTCTGCTCTCTTAAGCACCTTTCATTTTCCTTCATTAACAGTGTCAACTTTTGAAACAATTGCAGTTATTTTGACTTAATAAATGGGAAAGTTCTAGCTCTTTTTTAATATAATTTTTGTGGAAAACTTAATGTTTACTGCAAAACTGTAGTGTTGATTGTAGTAAATGAATTCCGCATGGCTAAAATAGAGTTTTGGAGTTGGAAGGTGTCATTTTTTGGGAGTTGTAAGTCATGAATATCCCTGATTCTGAATTCTGTCCATTGGTGCCACAGCTATATTTACCCAAGGTGTTAACAAAACAAAGTAAAACTGACCTCAGGTTCCATTTTGGAAGATGTGTTAGAGCCTCTTTTTATCTAAAGGAAATATTTATTAGATGTACATGTTTTTCCTGATTACCATTCCTATTTGCACCTTTTTGTCTATCTCTTCTCTAAAGCACAGTAACTAATGAACTAATCTCCTTTCTGAAAGTTGGTGGGAATGTTGTGATGGGAACAGGGGGAAGGCAAGGATATTTCTTTCAGCCATGGGAAATTTCAACATTTATGCAAGTGCGTCTACACTTACCTTGTTTGCATTCTTCTGTGGCTATAATTGAAAAAAATCTTACCATTTCATGTTTTAACTTGAATGTCATGAATGATGAAGCTGTTCATGGTGCATTAGTACCATGTTCTTTAAAATAAAGTATTCACTTTGCATGTTTCTTCCTTTCTAATCCCCTTTTAAAGGCACCTTAAGGTTAATACATCTCTTGATGCTGTAGTCTGCACACTTTCTGTAAAGCGTCTAGAAAGTAGCTAGCAGATGCTCTTTTGGACTGACCCAAAGGCAGTCTTACTTGGAGACAGTGTGTCTGGCAGCATCCGCACTGTGCTTCTGACCTCCTGTGCCCTCCAGCAAACCGAACTCCTGCAACAATCTGCCATGGCTAGCGCTGATTTCTGTGTCATCATTAGGTTAGCTAGGAAAGTAAGGATTTTAATAAATTGAATGTGAAGCTGGAGTAAGTCTGGCTGTAGTTTCCATTTCTCCACATACCTCCAGCAAATATTTTCCTCCTTAGTCTCCTTTAACCTGCTGCCAGGCTTTCTATTTCTAACCTGCCTTATATTGTCCCTGAGACTAATTGTAATTGCACTGTAGAAACCAACAGAAACCCTGAGATTTTGATTTCTAGTTAGGGGGCTCTTGGCACTCTGTGACACTTGGAAGTATGCTGGCCCTTACAGAGCTGTGCAGTGTGCATGCCCTGAGGATTTCTGTTAAAGTGATCAACAGTGAAACGCTGACAATTAAATTGCCATTGCATAGTTCCCCCTCCCTTATCTACTGATGGAGTTCCTGAAAACAATTCACACCTTCCTACAGTTGTTGTTTGCCTACACCTGCCAAAAGGTCTAAAACTGCATTATAGGTAATCCTCTGTGCACTTTATGAAGATTTTCCTCACAGTTCTCAATCATAGACTTCTAAGGAAAAACTGGAGCTCTCCTGAGCTCTCCCCCAACCCTGGCATGCTGCCTGTAGGCTCATCCCTAGTGATCCCGGTTTTCATAGAATCATAGAATCACAGAATGCTTAAGGTTGGAAGGGACCTCTAGAGATCATCTAGTCCAACCCCCCTACACACGCAGGGTCACCTACAGCAGGTGGCTCAGGACTGAGTCCAAGCGGGTCTTGAAGGTCTCCAGAGAAGGAG
>VZSV01000024.1:2939545-2958567 GCA_013398735.1 Nothocercus julius
CCACCATGACGCCCAGGTCCCTCTCTGCAGAGCTGCTCTCCAGAAGGTCAGTCCCCAGCCTGTACTGGTGACCAGAGTTATTTTTCCCCAAGTGCAGGACCTTGCACTTGTCTTTGTTGAATTTCGTAAGATTTCTCATTGCCCATTCTCATTTCTCATTGTTTTATCCTGTTCAGGTTTATACCCTGTTTCAAAGCCCTCTCATTTAAGCCCTGCCACCACCTACAATTGCTAGGATTCTTTTTCTTCTGCAAGACAGGGAATGCAGTCTGTTGCCAGGAGGCTCAGTGCTGTGATGGACTTCCCCATGGTTGAAAACCCCCAAATTTAACAATGATACCAGCCTCTTAGCCACGTGTTGAACAGGTGCCTTTTCCTCTTCCTCTCAGTGTCCTTTCCTGACCCAGAGGGGGCTGAAGAGAAACCATCTACCAGCAAAGGAGAGACTGGCTCCTTCTGTATTAACCCCCACCTCTGTCCCAACAGGTATTTATGCACACTGATAAGATGAGTCCATCATCTTCAGGGCCCTTTGCTGGGCTTCAGACTCTCCTGAAAGTTTAAAAAAAAAAAAAAAAATGTTGCGGGATGGTGCCAGTATATTGTTTTTGTTACCGTGATAGAATAGCAATTTTTATTGCTGGTATAGTTGCAGAGGGAGTGCACTTGTGCATGAAGTGAGTTATATAGTGCATTTTCCCCTACTTTGTCACATTATTGACATTGGTCATTTTGCCTGGCTTGGTCATTGACGCTTATGGTCATTTTACTGGTTTTAACAGTTTTGGTGTGAGTTAGGAGCTGTGCCCACCCAGGACGTTAGATAGATAACCCTTTCAGTTTCGTGATGATGAGAGTGCCAAGCCCTCTTGGCTTCTCTGGCCAAGTGCAGAAGTGCAGAGTGCCACTTAATTCACCATGCAGGCTATGGTCCATCAGGAGTTTGGTCCTATTGTGCATGTCCACTTCTGTTTGTTTGTTTTGTGTGTGAAATGTGCTTGTTGAAAGTGGTGCTGGGAGTAGGTCCTACACTGCTTTCATTGCTGCCTGGAAACAGGATTTTAGGTACTCACTAAACCTTACAAAGTCTGGTTCTGTCAGTCCTCAAAGCAACCTGTTAATTTTCCTGTACTGCTTTTAGGTGTAACTAGAGATTCAGACAGATACTTTTTTCTTTGCAGCTACGTGAGGAAAAATTCTGGAAATACCTCTTTGACATACTCAGCTTATATGACAGCCTCATAGGGTAATTACTTGTGACAAAGTAGCAGGTCCATCTGAGTAACTAATTCTAGTTTCTGATCTTCAAAATGCATTTTACCTTGATTCTTCACACATAGAGTGTTTATTTCAGTTACACATTATCTGGCGTATGCTCTGCTTTTGCCTTCATAAGGGGGCTAAGGATTATCAGCCATCGTGGTGGCTCTCTGAAGTCTGATAACAAGAGATGGGTAGCTCATTTCAGCTTGTAGAAGGTGGCTTTGGGAAAGCAAGATGGTTGAACTGATTTAGAAATGGGAATAGTTCTCCAAAGAGAGACAGATTTGTTGAGATTTGTTCAGCACGATTCACCAAACTGTTACAGTGGTTCTAGCGCTAGCCAGAGTCAGAGTGCAGCCTTGGTGTGCAGAGCTCCCAGCGGCCGTGACAGGCGGTCACTGTGGTCACTGAGCAGAGGATTGGAGATTCCTGGTGCATTTAATGGGGTCATAACCAGCCTGGCTGCAAATGATTACAGCACTTCCCTTCCCTTGCAACTTTATCTAGGCCTGCTGACATTTTAGTCCATGTGTATTGCTGGTCTGGATGGGGTAATGGCAACTGTCAGCTGAGCAGCCCCCGTAGTCTTCATAACTATCGAAGTCTTGGCAGAGTAAACCTTTCAAAACGGAAAGGGCTTTGCAGAGCCTTTCAAATCATCTTAAGATCTCTTTCTCAGACATGCTCCGTGCCGCCTTTGACTAAACTAGGAAACTGAAGTGTGCGCGTGCACAATTTGTGTACAGGTATTAGATTTTCTCAACCGTCATTATGTACTAGCCATTCCAGCAGAAAGTATGGAAATGTTATCAGATCTTCCTGAGGGATACAGGAAAGCAGCCAGTGCTAAAGAGCAGGACTCCACATGAATTGTTAGATGTATAGTGGCAACTTCTTTTCCTTGTAAGGAAACCGAACTGATTTTTTTGGAATAGTTTGCAGGACCTTCAGGATGGAAATTAACGTAGAAAATCAGAAAGAACTGCACTCAGGTCCAAGGGCTGTCCTGAAAGGTACCAGACTTTTATGTAAAACTTGGGATCCTTGTTTTATTGTGGGCTGTCTTTACATGGGTAAGTGTTTTCCATCTTACACTACACAGTCTCCTCATACAGACAAAAATATGTACTTTCATTTCATATCCCTTTAATGTTTATTGCTGCTAAAGCTTGATTATTCTCATGGGAAAGAACACAAGAGCAAAGTCATTCCACTCAGAATAGACAAGAGCAAACACCTTTTGGTTTCATGCAGAATAAATCCTCACTACACCCCAGTCATTAAGCCCAGCAATCCAGAGGCTGTTAAGAAATATCATTAACATCAACTGCAAGGCAGCCAAGCCAAAGGTAACTGTTTCATCCCCATGGAAAAGTAAAACTTAGCAATTACTTTTTTATTCTTTCAAATTTTGGCACCAGTTGCCATTTGGGGATGTTGTTTCTGAATCTCTATTATTCCACAGCGAATTATTTTAAAAAGTAAAATACTTTTAAATACATACAAGAAGTGGATGTCAAATTTGTGAAGAGCTTTGTAAGCAGCTATGCTAATCCAAAGTGCAAAATGAGTTTATGTGGGAGTTTAGCTGCCTTTTTCTCTGCTGGGAAGAAAAGCTGGTATGACAAGGCTGTCCGGCACATTCTTGGCACCTGTGTTTTGATGCAGAAACTTGGCTAAGAAAGCCCATGAAGTGATAGAACATGGTGTTTAGGAAAGGAAGAAGAGAAAACACCCAAATAGAGGCATTGGGCTTCAGGAAGGACAACTGTAACAAACCTGGAGATATATGTGGAAAGAAGCTTAAAGATACTTGCTGGAAGGCCCTTTAAAAAATTCAAGCACTTCAGTGAAGCTTTTGGTATGACGTCCCACGTGCTCATAGTAAGCAGGGAATCCTTGAGGAGATTTCGCTCCCTATTTAGGAGGGAGAGTGTAGCTGTCAAACTGCAGGGACCGGGTCGAGCTCTGGAAGGGTCTGTGCTCACTCTTACGTTATTCAGCCTTTTCTTTAATGTGAGTGGTGGAAGAGGAAAGCCTGCACTTTAAATGCTCTGGTGACATAAGCTCTTTAGAGGACAGAATTAGATTTCCGTCTTATTTGGTGAACTGAGGAAACAGTCTGGAAAAGAACAATCAGTTCAGTGAGGACAAAATTCAGTGCTTGGGGGAGTGCTACAAAGAAAGGGGAGGGATAAGTGCCCAGGCAGTGCAACTTGAGGGAAGGATCTGCATGAGACTGGGTCAGAGACCGTACGTGCGGCTGACAATGTGCGCATCAGCAAAAGGGCAAACATCCGGCCGAGATGCCAGGAAGGGTGTCTGTAAGGCATGTGTGGAAACTCGTCTGCTCCGCAGCTGGAGCCCGAATCCAGTTTGGGCCTCTGTAATCCAAGCGCAATGTGGGAGTGAGCAGTGCTCAGAGGTTTAGAAAGCATGAGTGTGATTAAAGGTTAAAGGAATTGTGTTTATTTAGTCTGGAGAGGAAAAGAGGGGAGACATGATAATGGTATTCAAATGTGTAAAAGTGGCAGCTGTGAGAGAAAAAGAATAAAATCTATGAACACGGAGTAGTGGGTTTAAATGACAACAGAGAAGATTTAAGTTGAACACAAGTACAACGTCCCAGAAGTGGGGTGGTTACGCCCTGAGACAACTGTCGGGGGAGGCTGTGGGATCTCTGTCACTGGGGGATTTTTTTAAAAGAGGGCAAGGCAGGGAACTGACAGGTGTGTTTGGTGTGTGGTGCTTTTGGTACCTTTGGGCATGAAAAAGACAAGATGCCCTCCCGAGGACTCTTCCAGCTCTAATTCTGTGATAAAAATTCATCAGCAAAGCTGAAATGATGATTACACAATCTCTTGGAAGAGGTTTGATAGACAAGGCTTTTGGTTTATAAATCCTCAGCATGCTGTGTTTTAGATGATGCATTTTATTCAAACCCCTCTATAGTCTCATATCCTCTTCTGTCTTTGTTAATATTAGAATATTCTGTGAAAGTGAAAATCAGCATTGAGTCATGCTGTTTCCTGAATATGAAACTTCTCCAAACATGGGTTCACTATGAAAGATTTTTAAATTACTTCTGTGGCTTCGCAGAAGGAATTGATACACATCATTTGCCATTACCTTGGGACTCTCCAGTCCTCACCTGTCTTCTATCTTGTACAAGGTTGTCTTCCACACTATTTGTGTAAGAGTAAAATACAGAATTTGTCAGGCCACCAGGACAATGGAAAGGAAAAAGACAATTGTTTGAACATAATCTAAGCAAAGTGGAGGAGAAACCATTTTTCTTCTAGAGCATGAGTTCGGTCAGCATCAAAATTTGCCCTAGTTATTCCTGAGGGTTGCAGTCAATCCCTTTGGGGCGATCATCAAGCCAATCACGTTAATGCCCTGCGAGTGCGGCCTGGACAGAAGGCAGACAGGGCTGCAGAGGTATGTGAGCATTTGAGAGTGAGCACGCAGCAGGGGAGACAAGTCTGTCTTCAAGGAGCAAGTTTTGGGCTTCACGAAGTGTGCAGGTTCTTGTGCATGTTGCTTGAGGAATCTGGAATAAAAGCAACAGCAATTCCTTCTTGGGCAAGGCGGTACCTCTACCCAGCAGCCTGCTGGAATCTGGAAAGGTGGCTCTTGCTGAGCGTTTGCAGTTACTGTCATCTTGGTTTGAATCTTTTGTGTTCATCCAGGTAGCTCAGGGTGAGGGACTCCATCTGCGTTTAGGACTTCATCTTCCCTTCCCCAACTGATATTTCCATCCAGAACTGGCATATTGACAGAAACAAAAAGAAAACAAATGTCCAATTTGTTTATATAACAGTCCTAACTGTATATTGAGATCTCTCAGTGGGTTTAAAAATAATTTCTTAGGAAGTGTGTTTTAAAGAGAATTATAGGAAAGAAATTCAAAGGGTAGAAACCTCTCTTGACATTATGGAAATTAATTAATTGAAATTTTAAATTGTAAATTGAATTTTAAAATTTAAAAATAGGAGTTCATATGGATTCAGTGCTGTAGCACCCCAGGTAAGTGTTGTAAGCACTATAAGTGAATGAACTAAATATAAGAGCCACCTGTTTTGGTCTGCATGGGAAGGGGAGCTGATGAAAATTCCTTAGGTCAAATGTTATGGCTGTCATGCAGATATATGCAGGGGGCATTCAGTTCTGTGCTGCGAATGCACGTGCTCGGCACCGGGCTCTGCTGCCCGCGGTGGTGGCTCCTGGGCCGGCACACGCTCCCGCTTGCCAGCCCGAACGCGGGCACCACTCTTGGGTGCTCTCAGCAGGCACCCTGAATTGGTGTCACTCAGTGCTTTTAGTAGTTGCAAGAAGGCATGAGAAGAAAACCCCGCAGATGGGACAAATTCCGGAAAGCCAAGTTGAATCCCAGCTCAATTTTGGATTGAAAAAATAGATTTTCTTATTTCTTTCTATTTTTGTGGGGAATATAGAGAGTTTCTTTAACAGGTCAGCTGCTTGTGGCTGAGTCTGTTCACAGTCAAAGATACATGGCAAAATAAGCCCAGAGAGGCTGGTGTGATACTGGCAAGCAGCAGGCAGCAGGAGCGCTCAAGAGCACAGCTTAGATAACTTAGCTAGTGCCTAGATAACTAGCAGGGATGCATCTAATACAGGAACTGCAGGAACAGTGTGCAGAACATTGCCACAATTTGTTTTAATTGACTTACTAGAGTAAGAATTCTGGAGGAACGAGTAAAGATTCTGTGAAAATAAGGTGGGAATGGAGTAAGATACATGGTGTTTGGGGAGCTGCAACTTCACATAGTCAGTATATTTTTGCGCTTGTAAGCCCTTTGCAAGCTTTCAGCAGACAGCCTTAATTACATATTCCATGAAGGGAGTTTTCAGTTTTAAATACTATGTGCTTGCACACGATGGTAGATGAACATGTAAGTGGAAGGCTCCAAAGCAGTAAAAGGCATCTCCAATCACGGGGCACTACAGAAGGTAGGAAGACTGAATAACATTGATGAATGCAGAGAAAAGAAGAAAATCACTTCAACAACATAAATATTTTTGAAGCTGTGGTTGCATGCTTGCCTGACCTGAATGCCTTGTTTCTAAATAAATAAATTTTGAGCTATTCATCTTTCAATAAAATAGAAATATTCTTAGCACTGGCACAGGCTTTTGTGACTTTAATATAGATCTATATACAGTATATTTTACTTGAGTAAACATGAGGTACTTGAAAGACAGCAAAGGATAAGTAAACTGCAGACTATTTCCACAAGCGACTGACCTGTCGCAAGATGTCCAAACATCTCAGTTGCTTTCTGCACCACGTGTGGCCAGCAAGCAGGACTGATCTAACACGGTCACTGCTGCCTGACTGCAGTAACAACCACTCACTGTATTCTCCCTTCTCAGAATTGTTCTTCAGTGAACATCACTTTGCTTTCAAAAATACTGACCTCATGTGTCATTGACTGGCTGCATGGTGTGAAGAAGTCTGAATAACCCCGTGTATAAACATGACATACGCTTTCCAAAGAGCGGAGAGGTGATACATGGAGACCCTTCTGTTAGGCTTCATGAGCACCTCTCACTTCTGCCTCTTGAAGGAATACCTGTTGCAAAAGGACAGTCTATTCAATTTAAATCTGTAGGATTCTGTGGGAACATAAGGATCTGCCATTGTGGAGTTTGTTGCTTCTGAGGTCTATGGAGGTGTGAAGATGAGCCAGAAAAGCAGCTGTTTATGTGAGTTATAAGATGTGAGAGCAGACAGTAAGTTATAAATATTAATTTATTTTCTTTCAATGACACTTTCATCAACTTGTTGTTTTGTTTGCTTTTTGACTTCCTCAGTTAAGTAGTGGTTTCATTATCTTAGTTATTTATATAAAGATATAAATCTAGGTACGGCATTGAACAACAGATTAAAGTATAGCATAGTATAAAAAGCTGTATAACAACAATCAAAAAATAAGAAAGTAAGTAATCAAAGTGCCACGTATCAAAATCTAAATCCAGTCTCTTGGGAGCTTCTTTCTTTTTTTCTGTTGGAACTTAGTTGGAACTGTTGGAACACAGTGCTCACTTAGTGACTCTGGAAAGTTATTTATGTATTCAGGCCCCATTTCATTCTCCTCTTCCCCTCCTGCCTCAGCCAGATGTGGTATCCTCTCTCAGCATTTCTGACAAAAGTCAAGTTAAAGATTTTTCAGAAGTGATGGAAAATATGCTCACCATATGGATATTACTGGTTTGAGGATTAAAAAAAAAAGTTCATCATTAAATATGAAAACTGAAGATAGGTAGATGTTCAGAGTTATGCTGAACAGCTTAGGAAAGGGGTAGGTAGTAACTGATCTCAAGCTGCGGGGCTTCATTTGCCAGAAATGAATCTATTTGGTGCAGCGGGAGGAGGGACAGAACAGCGTTTCTGTAGTCAGTCTGCTTTATTTTCACCTCATGGAAACTTGAGATGATGACAGTCCCACCAGTTTCCAGCCCCATTCTAGATGATCAGCCTTGCACAGCTATTCATTCCCTCTGAGGTTGGCCTGAGGTTAGTAGGGAAACAACATGCAGTGAGGCAGATGGAAAGGAGCGGTGACCATAAAAATGTATTTGTTTTACTTCACTTGTTGAGCCTAAAAACATTAAAAACTCCTTAATCCTTAAAGCTTTTATGTAGAACTATTTCAGGATAGTTTTATTACTAACCTATAATATCCTGAGTTAAAAAAAATTAGTTTTTAATGATGTTCTAGAGAACTTAGAGGCCTTCCATTTTACTAAGCATATTTTGTTTTAAACTCCAAAGCCCACACAGGAGAGTAGTCTATTACTTATTAAACAATTTAAGTATTAAGTTGTCATTTATGCCTTTTTAACAGTAAAGCTTTGGAATTTACTTTTGAATATTCATTTAAAGCAGAAATCCAGGGGCTCTTTTTGTTTGTTGTTGTTTTTTTGGGTTTTTTTTGGTATAGGAGTGCCTTGGTGCAAGACGAGTTTCTGTGAAGCCGCCTCTCATAATGGTGATGTATTATGTCACATTAGTTGGCTTCAGTCCGTCTTCTTTTTGGACGGAGAATGACCACTTTCTTCAAGGACAGAGATTCCGCCTGCCTCTGTAAAGCAGGGTACACAGCAGATGCCTGGTGCAAGCTGCTAGTGCGGTCTTGGTGCCGCTGGACGTGTGCTCACTTCTCAGAAACCACCTTTCCTTGGCACAAACAGTGACAGAGACAGTGGCCAGGGTCGATGTGGGCGTTGACCCACCTGATGCTGCAGGCCGCTGGCGAGGTCGGTTCCTGGGTACGTTCGGGTAGGAGGCTCCAAGCTGCCAACGGAGCAGCCCCGAGGTGAGGCAGGGGGAAGGAGGTGGTTTCCCTGAGCTGAGGAGTCTCTCAGAGAGCGGTCAGGCTGCGGCTTTGCCACAGCCAGCTGAGGAACCTGCTGGATAGAAAAAGTGCTTTGCCTTAGAGAGACAA
Organism: Nothocercus julius; assembly: GCA_013398735.1. NCBI lineage: Eukaryota > Metazoa > Chordata > Aves > Tinamiformes > Tinamidae > Nothocercus > Nothocercus julius. Next base: position 2,948,281 of record VZSV01000024.1, read on the forward strand.
CTCAGGAGAAACAGAAGAAAGAGGTACCATACTTAGGACCCTAGGAATGCATCTTCAAAGTAAATAGAAGTACTTGAAACATGTACAGGATCCTCCTTTGTATCTATGAAAAAATAGGCAGGTGCTCACAAGGGACTCACTTTCACCAGCTCAAGATAATCAGAAAATTAATATTCTTTCAGCTTCCTATGAGCTTCCCAGAACTCACAGATATAAATCCACCATAGGGAAGAGGATATATTGTATTACACCTTCTTAAAAGATAAAAGAGGGCTGATGACTAATGCTGAATGAATTGCTGAGAGACTTATTTGCTTTTAATTGAAACTGCTTGTTTAGTACATGTTCCATTAATTCATTTTTGTTGTGACCATATTGAAGCAACATGTACCCTTGTGACCTTCTACTATAATTATTACCATATTCCTCTTTTGAAGCACTGTTTTGATTATGCACTCAGAAAGCTCTGCTAAAATATCTGCTAAAATATGTAGTATTAGCACAGAGTCAAATTTTCCATTGTTTTGAACTTAACGATCTGAACCAAGAGAGTCATTTGTTATGGAAGTTCTTGAAGGTTAAGGGGCACTTATCAGCCCCTAGGGCTCCAGAGGCTGCTTCTTACTTTATTAAATTTTACAAAATGACTACTTTTGAAGATGCAGAACTTGTTTTCTGACTAGAAGTTCTTTAAGAGAAATGTGTTGCTGGATGGTAAGACTCAGAGGTGCCTCATCATTCTCAGCTATGCTCCTTATTGTATATGTAGGAGAGAGGAGGACAGAAGACAGTAAGAGCAGCTGCAAGGGAGCTGGCAAGCGTGATCATCCCTAAACTTGCTGAGATGCTGTGTGGAACCTCTGCTGCAAACTCTGCACTGGTTTTATTGTTTCTTAATTAGGAGAAGTGACAGTTATTTGCCTGAATCACCATAGAGCTGGCGGGGCTCGCAGCTGTGAAGGTGGGACTCTTCCAGACATGGTAGCCAAATTTGCAGTGGTAGGTGCCTGTCGGGGAGGTGTTGCCAGTGCGAAAGTGTGTGGGGAGGTGTTTCTCAGTGCTTTGTGTGATGGGGGTTATCTCATTTGTTCCAACCTCTGATACAGTAACTTAAGCTCAGTGATATTTCTGTGCTGTCATCAGCACAGATGATACAGCTCCTGCAGCTTACCTGACAGCCCCAGCCAAATAGTTTTCCCCTATTGAGCCATGCAAACGGGAACTGTGGAACAGGCTGTGGGCATCCATCACACAGGGCATGTGGGCTGAGCAGAAGATGCTTTGAATGTTGGCTTTTTCATTCAAGTGGAAATAGGAGACCTTTAAACAAACAAGTTGCAAAAATGATGCCCACTGGCTGCTGTTTTCAGAAAGCTGCTGAGTGTCCTTGTGGGTCTTTTTTGCTTCTCACTACAGTGGTCCCTTCACCTCAGGCACAACAGGACACTCACAGAGGACATTCCTTTATATGGGGCTTGCTGATACTGTTTCCCATGTGATTCAAGTAGTGTTGCTGGTGTCCTCCTCCTCGGTTCCCTTCCGATCAGATCAAAATTAGCCGCAGTTTCAACTTATTTTGTAAACACTGTGTGTCTCTCTTCTGCTCCACACTCCCTGTCTTTTTCTTGCTACTTCCTTACAGATTGTATTTGTCGGTTTTACGCTGTGTGGAGTTACGTTTTTGTACAGGAGACTCTCTGTTCACTTGAAGTAATTCTGTAAAGATATATGCCTATCTCTGGCCTGTAGCTTCTTAATGGCAGGGCCCTCTGAGCTGCAGGGAATTGTGGCGCTGAGGACAGCAGGTAGCTGGGCAGCAGCTAGCCCAGACACTGCCCCCTCACGGGCATCCTGCATCCTCTTGCTTTAACTTTGGTCTGAGCTGTCTTGTCTCCTTCAGTGGAAGACTGTTCAGGTAGCAAAACTTATCTGTTAGTAGAGAAGAAAAAGGTTGAAAATCTCCCTTTAGCTGTGAATAATAATTCTGGGTAAAACAACTACTGTCTTGGACCAGCTGAGCTTCATGCACCAAGGAAAGGGAAGGTGTGTGACTGAGAAAGTCAAAGGAATGGGCTCTCCGCAAAAGCAGAATTGCTTTGCCAGGCTCACTCTTGATTTCTCTCTTTACATACTCTACTTTAGAGTGCATATGAAAGTTGCTCTGTAAACTCTGCCTTTCTCTTACTGGAGAAGTTCTCTTTTTACGTGAACTCCTGTGCCACAGCACACAGCATGCAGTCAACACGTGCACAGCTCAACACCTACAGGACTCTACTGAGTGAAACCTGAGCAAAGGCTAAGAATTGTTAAAATATGACTCTCTGCTTATGCTTTTTTTGTGTGTGTGTGTGTGTAGAAACAGAAAAACTAGGACTGGAGGCAGGAAATGGATTGCCATCTTGGAAATTTAATGACCAGCTCTTTCCCTGTGACGTGTGTGGAAAAGTGTTTGGCCGACAACAGACTTTGTCCCGCCATCTCTCACTGCACACAGGTAATTGGGTGCTCTGGCATCTGCCTTTGCAGCATTGAGCAAGTCTGCCTGTTCATCGTGGTTCGTTCAGGTGGTGGGGGTGAATCAGGGGAGTTTGTGTGGAAGGAGCCACCCTCAGCTCCTTGCCGTGCGAGTACAGCCACGTGCAGCAGCAGGCCATGGTGTTGCAGGAGTTGCATTCAGAGAGTTAACTAACATTTTGTTTTCCTTAAAAAATAAAGAAACTTTCCGAAATTTGTAATTTGTCTTTACAAAATGTATGTTTGTCCAAATTCCAAAAGTCAGTCTGTAGATACCAACTGGTTAAGCACACCTGATAACAGAGCTCTGAATGAGCTTTTTAAAGTCTACTGATCTGGCCTTGGTGTTTCAGAGATACAGGTTTAATATCTGTAATTCACCTTTGCTCTCACTTTGTTTCTGCTGAAAGGAACAGGGACTGTTTTACCCCACAGCAGCTTCCTTAACATCAACTGGTTTCAAATCAGCTGAGACTTCAGAGTTTTTACATGGAGGATGCACTGTGTTAGCTTGCTGAGGCACCCTGCACAAAATTAGAACAGAAAGCGGGAATTTCTGATGCAGCGCTGGGCAGTCTTGCTGGTAGAGCGCCAGAAAATGTTGCACGCATAGCAGAGCCACGCTGAGAAGACTCAGACACTGTTCCGTGCCTTTGTGGGGTTTTCTTAAACTGCTCTATTGGATTTCTTTTGCCTAACACATTTGTAGTAGTATATTTCAAGTTTAGAGCATCAGGCCTTCAAAGAGAAAGCTTGAAAAAGCTGATGTGATGTAATATTTGTTTTAAACAATCAATCCCTTACAAAATGAAGCTTTTATGTACAGTAACTTCGATGCCAGGATTTAGAAATGTTTTTTAAAAAAAAAACTTCTGTTTTAAAAGTTATGAAGCATCCAAAAGAGGTGATGAATTTGTTTTATTTAATTCATTTTTTTGAGTGTTTTTTGGTTGGCCTGTGTTCAGAACTGGCCTGATGATGCAGCCTTCTCTCTCCTCCCACCCTCAGACTTTTAATACAAATCAAACTTCAGTTCTCTGCAAGTGATCGCATGGGCAACCTCAGAAAATCAGAGAGATGTCAAGTAAAGATGTAGTTGCAGATAATGGAGCTGGTTCTGTACTGGCTCTGCTGCATCTCTCAGGACTGCAGTTGCCCACATTTCCCAGAGCATGTGAAGTTGTATATTATGTGACTACAAATATTAGACCAAGTTAAAAAAATACCCCTCAGCTACCTCTGATTTTTTTTTTTTTTTAATTGCTGTGAACTACTGTAACTTTCCAAAGTCTCTAGCTTCTGAAGTACCTCATTCTGAATGCTGCTTGGAGAAACCCGAAGGAATTCATACCTGGTCACTGGGAGCTTTAAAACGAGCTTGCTTCAGGAGGCGACGTGCATTCAAGGCTTCCTGTTTCTTTTTCAGAAGAGAGAAAATACAAATGCCACTTGTGCCCCTATGCTGCTAAGTGCCGCGCTAACCTGAACCAGCACCTGACCGTCCATTCTGTGAAGCTGGTGAGTACAGACACTGAGGACATTGTCAGCGCTGTCACTTCTGAAGGCAGTGATGGAAAGAAGCACCCTTATTACTACAGGTGAGGACGCAGCAGAGGGCTGTGCACAAAACACAGGCACCTGAATGTCTTACCTGCCTGCCAAGGACATGTGAGAGGGCTGCCCTTCTGGCCTCCCAGAGTGGAACTGCCCCAAAACTGTTTGCCTGGCCCATGTCTGACTTAGGCCTCAGCAGCAAAACCCAGCTGGCTGCCGCATGCTGTTTGACTTGGCTAGCACTGGGAAAGGCTGTGTTTGGGGCCGGGGAGGGGGGTTACATTTTGTTGTTATTAATGGCTTTGTGAGGCAGACGTACTCTAGAAGCCTCGTAAACTTTTTGTGCAGTGTTCGTTTAAGTTTTGTGTATGGAAAAGTCCCATTGTGCAAACAGACCCATGGCAAATCTAAAGCACAGTGCTCCCAATTGCCTCTGTTGGTTGCATTATTTTCAGCCAAATCCATGAAATCAAATGGTAAAGTACAAAAAGAATTGCGGTCTCCACACACACATCTCCTCTATTTGCTAGAGGGGTGTGTGTTCTGAGTCAGTGGCCAACACAATGAGAGAGAGGAGGCCATTAGGAAAATAGGCCTGAAAAAAATAAAGAGGAATTAGCCAGAGAGCAGCATTATGTGGGCATGCTCTGCGACTGTGCTGTGCACCCTAGTGGCCAGGCACATTACAAAATCACTGCAAGAACAGATTTAATTACAGAATCATACAAGTAAGAAATAAATGAGACCTGCTGTATTAGATTAGCTAGTCCGTCCCCCTGGGAAGGCCAAATCGTGCCCCAGAGTATATGCCTTTTCAAATGTTTTTGGCTTGTTTTAAATGTTAATGGCCTAATCAAAGCAAGAGGAAGACTCTGCATAGAGAGTTGAATTAAAGGGTCTTTTCCATTGCCTCTAAATATCACTGTTTATGCACTGGCTGTGAAATTTGTAATCCCTGCTAATTATTTGCATAGCTGATGACTGCTGTTTTCCAGTCAAGCATAAGGAATGTTTGAACACGTTTTACTTGCTTACACTGACTCTGCCAGGCAGTTTTGCACAAGATCCCAGTTTGGCATGGGAAGCATTCCAGAGATTGAAAATAACTCCTGGAGTGTGCAGCAAGCTCTCCGTTTGTCAGTGTATCAGCCCTACTAAACATCTTGGCAAGGCTGCAGTGCATCTTATTGCCCAAAGGAATCAGCTAGGTGATGCACAGCATCTGGAATCTGTAGTTTTTAATTAACTTTATGATTATTTAGCATCATTATAGCATGTACAGGATTGTTGCATTGTGCCTGTCCTTAATCACACTGGCATGGCCAGCAGTTCAAAGGCAGTTCAGCAGACAATAGAATTTTCCTGTGAAGATTCAACAGTGAGGAGGAAAAGAAATCTGTACAGTGAGTTACTGCTTACAGAATGAAGAGAAGGGCAATATGCTTGTGTTTGCATTTTCTTTTTTAATGTCTTTTGCTCTTGAATTCCCTTCTGCCTGCAGCTGTCATGTGTGTGGGTTTGAGACAGAGATGAATGTCCAGTTTGTCAGTCATATGTCCCTCCATGTGGATAAAGAGCAGTGGATGTTCTCAATTTGCTGCACAGCATGCGAGTTTGTCACCATGGAAGAGGCAGATATGAAGGCTCATGTCAACAGCAAGCACACAGGTGATGCTCCCCTCTCCTGGCTGCCACCATCTCGCTCTCCCTTTCTTTCTACGTGCAACCTTCACACTTCTCATCAGCACCCTCTTTACTTGCACTGAAATGCTTGCTAATTAAGGCCCGATCTTGCAAAGCTGAAGGGAGCTGGACTCTAGCCAGGCAGATGGTCTGGTTGTGCAGATCAGTTTTCAAGCTTAGGGAAATAAATGACGGTCTCCTCAGCCCTGCTCCTTCCTCCCAGTCCCCTGTGCTGTTGGAGACAGTGCAGCATACGTGTTTTGTTCTTCTGGCTGCTTTAATGTTTTGTCAAAATCATCATTTCTTTATGGCAACAAGGTGACTTTGGGTGTTAATTGTGCATACTGGGTTGGAGGTAGGTAGTGCACAATATAATGGACTTCGCTGCTGGTCTGTTCTCCCCTACAGTCTATCATGATGTTGCTGTTTAGTTGACACTGTGATTTAGCAATACCGTAAATGTAGCTTTATATTAACTAATAGAACAAGTCATATGTTCTCCAATCCTGTTCACTTAATAGGCAAAGATAAGAGCAACAGCAGTTTTCAAACACGCTCCATATGCTTAGTCCAATTACTGAAGTCTGGCTTAGTTTAAGAAGAAAATTTGAATCCTTTTAATTTCTCTCATAACACCAGGCAGAAGGGTTTTCACTGTTACAAACTACTGACAGTTTTGTTGACAGTGTTGACGGTGAATTGTGTCTAGCTCATTTTTTCCCATTGCTAAATTGGTTTTCCTGTCCTACCAGAAATAAAACTGGGAAACTAGGAGGGGTGAAGCAGAAAAGATAGGGTAGTGCAGTTATCTGTATAGAAATATGTGAATTAAATGTAACGACTGTAGCAATACACAGTATTGGGAAGCCTTCATGGGATTGTGTGCCAGCACAGCTCCTGGCATCTCTCTGCAAGCTCCCACCTCCCTGCACTGTGAGGTGCTTGCATTCACCTATGGCTGTACATACTGGAAGTACAGCCCCACTGTACGTTTAAGGAATCAAGGCCAATGGAGGCAGCTGTATCTATCATGACATGTAAAGTTCGCATCAGGGCTCAAACTGAACTGCAGTCTACTGTTTCTTGTTATTATGGCTTAAAAGTTTGGAGCTGCTCTTTGACTTTTAAAGCTTCTCTTTTAACTACTTGCTCCCCATAGGTCCTGTCAAATCCAGCCATTTAGCTGGCAGTTCAGCCCAATGCTTGCATGCATGGCAAATACGGGGGGGGGGGGGGGGGGAAAGGATTTTCTGTGTCACTTGACTGCAGGCCGTTACCCCACAGGGTTGCCAGTCATAAAAGCCTGTTTGCACGGGGCTTGGTATATGTCTTCAAACACATAAAGTTGTTTTGAACTATTTTTATGGGGAGTGAGGTACAGAATTTCCTGCTTTAAGGATTAGGGACCTTTCTAAAAACTCCAGCCTGTGTCTTACCTGATAATCAGTAACATGTACTTTGTTCTTGTGCCAGCTCTGCTCTTTATGTGAAAGAGTAGTTCCCCACTCTGGCTTCCTTTGCCTTTCTTCTCCCCTTCTCCACTGTTTATTCCCTTAATACATTTATGGAGAATAACCCTCTCCCCTCTAACTGTTCACTGAGCCTCTTCTCATATGAACTTTTCTCATTGTACCAGTCCCTGACTGCACATGTTCTTGTTCGAATTCCTGTTCTTGACATGCACAATCACAGCTGTACATGGTGTATTAGGTGAGCTGTAATAAGTGGCGCTGGTAACTGACAGCAGCAGCTACTGGGACTAGCTCACACAATGCACTGTATCACTGTGATCATATTTACGTTCCCTGGAGGCCCTATCACACTGATTGCTCATATTCATGCCATGTTCTGCTCAAATTCGTCTTCTGTTTTCTTTGACTGTTTCCTACTTATAACTCCTCATCTGTAGCAAAAATTCTTGTTACTGGCCCTTCAGGTCATAACCTTGTGTTCTGTACTATTAAGTTTCATTCCATTTCTATTGCTGTAATCCCAAGGTCAGTGAGTCTTTCTGTGTGATATCCCAGCCATCCTACCTATTGACAGCTTGGGCCATCGGATTTTATTAGTGTATTCCCATGGTTTTATCTTAAAGGTGTTGGTCATTTGTTTAGAGCTAGGCACATAGATACTGTTGACTGCAAGGTACTTGGGTAGGAGACTTCATCACATACGTAACATGAAGCTTTAGTAAAGCTGCTCTTTTAGAACAGCTCTGATTAAACTAAGACACAGGTGGGAGCTAATAATTTGCCCATTCTGCCTCTTTGGCTCATGACAAATAAAAGTAGATTAGAGGCTGTATGAGAACTCTCACTGTAGTTCATCAGTTGTGCTGCAGTTCAGGATTGGACTTCAGATGTTTATTACACACATGAGGAAACTCTGAAGGGCTTGAACTTTTAGATCCAGTTAAATAAGGTTTTTCTTTTTAATTAATTTTTCTTCATTAAGAGGTCCTAACAAAACAGATAAAACCTCGGACCAGAACGTTAGCTCTTACAGTCTTACATGTACACACACTACAGGCAGTGGGATTATTGTCCTTTGCCCCTCCTCCCAGTGGACCCACATAACCAAAAAGGTGGGGGGAGCAGGCTTAGCTAGGACCAGTAACGCAGTGTCCATGAGCCACATGTTCAGTTTCCACAGCTCAAGCAACCTACAAACATGACAAATCTGTATTGGTTTTGAACTCTGTGCTAAGCAGAGTGCTTCCATGGGATGTTCTCAGTGTAGTAATGAAGTGGCCTGATGCACTACATTCCTGCTGACACTGCAGCCAGAATGTAATTGGGCATTACATTCTGACAGATGTACTGCTGTAAACATGAGAATGTGTTTAAAAAAAAAAGAGGAAGATGCAACTCTGATGCTCCCCAAACAAATCCATTAATTTCAGACGTGTTCATTAAGCAAACAGAATTAACTTTTTAAATACATAACTATTTTTCCTGAAGTAAAAACAAGATCAGTGGGTTTCCATCTAATCTGTTTTACTAATTAGTGCTCTTTACTCTGTTTTTCTGTTGGTTTTTTTTTTTTTTTCAGTTGAAGACAGGAAGACACCCAGTGAATCTAACAGCCCATCGTCATCATCATTGTCAGCGCTGAGCGATTCTGCCAACAGCAAAGAAGACACAGATCTAACCCCAAAAAACAAGGGTTCAAACAACCTGCTAGTCATTTCCGTAGTGCCTGGTAGTCAGACTTCGCTGAACACAGAAGAGAAGTCAGAGAAAGGTAAGAACTTGTTACAGAAACACAAGCCTCACTTTCAGTGCCGTGGATCTAGCCAAAATGCCAGCAGTAAGTATTCATTTCTTTCATTTCCAGGCTTTGAATGTGTTTTCTGTAATTTTGTCTGCAAAACAAAAAACATGTTTGAGCGTCATCTACAAATCCACCTGATTACCCGGATGTTCGAGTGTGATGTGTGCCACAAGTTCATGAAGACACCTGAGCAATTATTGGAGCACAAGAAGTGCCACACTGTCCCCACCGGTGGGCTCAAGTAAGGAAAGCAAGTACACAAACTTTTACTGTGTTAAGCACCTCTAATACTGTGGGCATAGGGTAAGAGGAAGTCAATGAGAAAAGATTAGTTAAATGTCTCATAAACGAGATTTGGGGCTTCCATCTAACTAGCTTAACACATGCCCAGTCCTTTAAGGGTCCCTTAAGCTAGGCGTGCATCATACAGGGAGGTACCCTCATGGTAGACCTAGTGTCCTGGTGTCTCCGAGCTCTAACTAAGGGACACCATCTTTCATCACCATGTAGGGGAAGTACAAGTCCATGTTACCGTTTCTGCATCAGAGTCCAATTGGGACTTCGCCACTCCTTTTTTTTTTTTTTTTTAACTAACCTTCCTTTTAAAAGGTCTTTATTTAAGATCTGAGGTGCTGCACTTCAGGGTCTCTCAGTACACAGCAGTGTTTCTAGAAAGCGAGCGTGCTGGGGCCGTTGCTTGCCACTGTGTGCGACATTCCGCAGGGCTGCCGGGCGCTGGGTGCGCTTGCTCCAGCTGCCGCGGGAAGAGCCGCTGGAAGCGCCTCAGGCCCAGCAAGGGTTCAGCACAGCCGCCCTCCCTGCTCGCGCTGCTCTTGCCGAGCAGACGTGTTTCAGCGCACTGGAGCTGCCCCGTGGCTAGCGCGCAGCCATGGTCAGCGTCACGAGTAGCTCTGTCAGTCTGCACTGCAGTTCAGGAAGGCAGGTTCTGTTTGCCACGCAGCGTCTGGTCTCCAGCTCAGTAGTTGCATGAATTGGGATCTGTGAGCACTTGTGACGTGATGACTGAATCTGGGAAGATGACCAGACTGAGAAATGGAGCATGCCAGGAGGAGGTGATGTCGGTCTTGGATGCACAGACCAGTTGCCTGTTGCACTTTGGGTTTAAGCTGCACAGAAAAACCATGACCTACACCTCAGACCTTCCTGACAAATGTGGCTTCTCAGTCTCTAGGTAAACTATTCCTGCTTCACTCAAAAAAAAATAGTTTAGTACCTTGAAAGCTGCACCTGAGGAAAAGCTCT
>VZSV01000024.1:2958722-2971831 GCA_013398735.1 Nothocercus julius
TCCAGCTCCAGATCAAAGTGTTAAATTTCTAGCCCAGGAGAGTTATGTGTGCATAGACATAGACAGCTGAGTCTTCTGTTGCAGTAGAGCTAATTGAGTTAGCCTCAACACCAGGCTGCCTCTCTGGATTAGAGGACTTCATGTACTGCAGGAAAACTGGACGTTTCGCTAGCCATTTGTCTTCCTGTACTGTTCATTGTGCTCAAGGGGCTCTTGTTCATCAGCTCGATAAAATTAAACATCTATGTGGAACTGCTGGACCAGTTCTAGCAAATGTAAGTAAGCCTGAAGAGAGAGGACCTCTGCTTAGAAATTGTCTTAAATGATGGAACATAAAGTGTCAGATATGCCAACGAGTGAAAGCTGATGAGCCAGATATGGAGGCATCTGTAAGACAATGGCCAAGTGCCTTATTGTGTCTTCTTATGTAGATTTCCTCTTTTTGCCCAGCAACTACATCTGGAATGGCATGTGCTTCCTTGAACATTGCAGAGATCCCTGGCAAGGAAGGCGCTCTCTTCACCACCATGTTCTCAGCTACATAAGAAAAGCTGGTGTGTTGTGGTGGTGTTGGTGGCCAGGCTTGTTCAGCTCAGGCTTCCTTCCAGATTCCCTCCACAGTGCCTCCCCCCCACCACCCAGTTGCCATCTCCCCCGATCTTTCTCTCTCCTGTCCTGCGGGGAGCAGGCAGAGCCCCCTGCCTCCTGCTCCTGCAGAGCACAGTTCCTGGTGGGGGCACAGACAGGCTGCGGGCACACCTTGCCAAACACCTGTCCTCGCCGAGCAGAACTAGCTCATCTCCCAGAAAAGGGAATCCCTATGGATCAGCCCGACACACTGCCTTTCAGCTGTGTCTAGCCAGATACCCAGCAAGCTTAGTGTTCCAGGGCACAGAAAAGGAATTTCTTAAGCACTTGCTCTACAAATGGCATTTCAATTTTATTCCATTTTTACTTAAGCAGCTGCTTTCATAGTCATCTGTAAAAGCTCTTTTTACACCACTTTATGGTAAAAATGGCAAATGTGACTTTGAGCAACCACTAGAAATGCCATTACACAAAGCACCTGTGACTCAGGCACATCCTGGCCAGCTTTTCAGTATCATCTTCATTGAGGTAAGCCACAAGATTAGAGATGCTCCTTTAGAGCGCGTCAGTGTTTCCCTAGGAGCAGAGCCCTACTGCCATGAAACGGGCAATCCTTCTCCCCGTCAAGATGAACTCAATACGGTTAAGAGGCCCTGCAAGGAGACCTGGCCCTATCTTTTTCCTTTTAATAGGTCAGAAAGGGGTTGAATGAAGCAGGAATGCAGGCTTCCAAGCTGACTCACAACTTTTCTTCTCTCTCCCTGTCTTCCCTCACTGTGTTGCCAGGTGCCCGTTCTGCATCTACTCCACAAACCGCCCCGCAGCGATGGAATGCCACCTGAAGACTCACTACAAGATGGAATACAAGTGTCGGATCTGCCAGACCGTGAAGGCAAACCAGCTGGAGCTGGAGATGCACATCCGGGAACACCGCCTTGGCAACCATTACAAGTGTGACCAGTGTGGCTACCTGTCCAAGACTGCCAACAAGCTGATCGAGCATGTGCGTGTCCACACCGGCGAGCGCCCTTTTCACTGTGACCAGTGCAGCTACAGCTGCAAACGCAAAGACAATCTCAACTTGCACAAGAAACTGAAGCATGCTCCACGCCAGACTTTCAGCTGCGATGAGTGCCTGTTCAAGACTACCCACCCTTTTGTCTTCAGCCGCCACGTGAAGAAGCACCAGACTGGAGACTGCTCCGAAGAGGAGAAGAAGGGCCAGTATTCAACCTCCAAGGAAGCCAGTCCACTCCTCCCAGTGAACAGCTCCAGGAACCTCCTGTCCCCCCTCTCCATCATGTCTGCCTCCCAGGCGCTGCAAACAGTGGCTATGTCAGCGGCTCACAGCAGCGGGACAGAGCCAAACTTGGCAGTGAAGGCCTTGGCCATCAATGGCACTTCCCTGTGCTTTGATAAATACTGGAATTCCGAGTTTGCCCACCTTATTCCCTTAACAATGTTTTTCCCCAAAAACCACTACGATCTCACATTCCATCCACCCAGACCTCAGACTGCACCCGGAGGTGCCTCTTCACCGAAACACTCCTTCCTTGCCTACCTTGGACTAACAGAAAGGGCAGAAACTGTCTGAGGGCAGTTACATTCTGTACCAAAAATCCCCCGGCGCGCCCCACAGGTATGCAGTGCTGCAAAACGTAGACCTGAGTGGTAACGAACACTTGTACTATATATCTCATTAGTAAGGTGTAGGAAATGGCTCTGTGTGTATACCTATTGCATTGACATGAAAGCTGCTTTATTAAATCTCCAAGAGGTGACCTACTGCATACTTCTACCTTCAGAAGCATGTTCCCAGTACTCTTATCTAAGAAACTATTTTGTCTTGTTAAGCTGAACAAGAGTGTCCTTAATGGCAATCAGCACTTGTAAGATTACATATTGATGCTTTGCTTTTTTTTTTGGCGTGTGTGTGAGTGTGCGCACGTGTGTGTGTGTGTGTGTGTGCGCACGTGTGTGTGTGTGTGTGTGTGTGTGTGTGCGCACGTGTGTGTGTGTGTGTGTGTGTGTGTGTGAGCGAGCGAAAGAGAGGCTGGCTATAGCGTGCCATGACATTGCTTTTGCACATCCCTTGTATCAGCTTATTTAATTATTAATTTTTCCCCCTTTCACACACTTGCTTCACCCCTCCCACGTCTTCCCCTGACCTGTTGATTTGCTGAGGGGGCAGTGCTTGGCCCGGGGCGGGAGGAAGGGGGGCTGTTAGGCAAGTGCTGCTCTGTGGCCCCCTTGGGCTGTTTGAGGCCTGGTACTCATGTCTCGAGCTCTGGGGCTTGGGGCAGAACAGAGGCAGCCGCTGCTGCCTGCAGCACTGTGGGCCGAGCGTGCAACAGGGAGGGCATGTGTGGGGCTGCGGGCAGATGCAGGGGGCGCAGCGTACGCACCCACGCAGCAGGCCCCCTTCTCAACTGTTACACAGGCACAGCAAACAGCCACGCTTGGGCCATAGCATACGTCTTTGGTTTGGAAAGGGCATATAAATATTATATATATATGTATATGCATATATATAAATATATATATATATATACTGTATTAATGCAGTGGTTACCTTTTACTTTGCAGGAACAACCTGTATAACTAGAATTTTATGGTGGAAAAATCCAACAAAGGGGATTTAAAAAAGGGTATGGATAAATTCTGGGTATAAATACTCAGACTAAAAAAAAAGGCAGTTTTGCACAGTGCTTTAGTCTTGCACTAATTTGTTACTCACTTGCAAAAAAAAGGAAAAAAAAAAAGAAAAGAAAAGAAAAAACATTCTGTGGGATGAAGGTAAAAAAGACTGTGTATTTGAAAAGGTACCAGTAACAACATTGAAATATAAAACTATAAAAAGATACTGTTTCAACCATACAGTTCTCTTTTATACTCTCAATATTTCAATTGTACTTGCAGATTCGCTAGGCCTGTCAATACCCTCCATGCCATTAGTAACACTTTACTCCTTTTTGTTAATGGCTGATAGAACAGACACCGCTAGGAAGCTAACTTCGTACTTATTTAATGCTCTTACTTTGTGGTCATTAAAATGACATGTTATATGTAGCACTTTATTGCTGGAAGAAGCAAATGTGGATTGGTTTTTAAAACCTCTGTTAGTCTCAAAACACCAAGAGTGATCCTAGAGAGGAGAGACTGACTGTGCTAATTGATTTGTGTTTCTTAGAGAACTTGATATCCAGGAAGAAAGATCAGGATTAAGAATACTCTGCATTAGAATTGGAACTATAAAATGTAAAACATTTCAAAATTATCATGTGACTTACAGGAATACTTTAATCTTACTGGACTATAGTTTTCCATGGTGCATCTTGGAATTCGCTCTTGCTGTCTTTCACCAGGTACAAGAGAGAATCTCTAACGTAGGTTTTGGCAGAGCCCCCCCTTTCTCTCTCTGCTGAGCCCCAACTTGCGTCTAACGCTTTATCCACCTGCCCTCGCACTAACTCAGAGCAACTTTTCCTGCAGGTTGTGGGATAGAGCGATGCAGCAGGTGGCGGGGGCCGCTGGAGCTGGCCACTTGTCTGGGACACCGCTAACACAGTACACAGTTCAGAGAGGCATTTCTGGTCCCCAAGGGCTCTTAGTTATATGCACAATTAGAAGTATAAATGCCACCTCCATTATTTCTTAAATGAAACTTGTGAAGAAGGACTTCAACTCAAAACTTGCATCATTTAACCTGGTTGCCAGATTCCTACCTTTGTTTTTGCACTGAGATAGCCGAACATTCTTCAATGTCATGACCAAACTCTTCCTTAGAGGGCTTTGGGGAGGACATCCTTACCTGTGTGCTGCTCTTCAAATACTGGAAGCTACTTATAAGGAGGGGACTATCCAGAAGGAGTAGCAGGTTCTAGTTTGCAGTTACTAATTAAGAAGTAGAGAACTGCACCATCTTGTTTACATTCCAGCGGGCAGTTTGGGTTCTACCGAGCACATGACGGTTCCGTCTAAGCAGTTAGGAAAAGCCACCTGCTCCAAACCGTGTACAAACCTTAGTGAACAATGTGAGTATCTCTGGGCACTGTTGGCTGCACTTCACTCCATCCGAACTCCTGGTAACTCCTCTAGGGCTACAGACAAAATAGGAAATGCGGTATTAGTAAATACACAAAGCATAAAGCTGTTAAAGATCAAGTATTCTCAGCAGCATGAAATATGCAGTCTGCATCCAGGAACTATACCGGTTCTTTAAAATACACTCCGTTGCGTATCTCTGACCCCACCATAGCAGAGCAAACACTTCAAAATCAAAAGGCTTATTTTTTTAATCAAACAGGTAAAGTACAGCTGGGTAGAAGAGAGGTAGGAATGTTAATGGGATACTTTATGTAAACCAAACTGCAATATAAAGACGACTGCAACTTCCAAGAAGGAGCTGTCAGTGTACGAATGCTATGTGTTTAACAATGTTCCACTGTACCGGTATCTGAAATAGTAATGTTTAATGTACCCAGCAACCTTGCCTAGCACTTTGGAAGGAATCAATTAATTCTTTCTGGTGAGTTTTAAAAGTTTTCTCTGTAAGGAAAAATGTGTTAGGAGTTTTTTTTGTTTTGTTCTGTTTTTTTAAGAAGAACACAGTATTTATCAGAGCTCTTGTGTATTAAAATAATTGGTTTGCAGTTCAAGGCTAAAGAAATGAATGTTCTCCTCCCTACTAAAGACCAGCAGTTCTGATAAATTCCCCCCACCATAAAGCAAATTTCCTACTGGTTTTCACTATGCATTTGTTAATGAAAGCTAGCATGTTTCTCCGTTCAGTAATTCAGTTAAAGTTCTCAGCACTTTTATCTTTCTTCTGTTTTTTTTTTTTTTGTTTTTTTTTTTAAACTTGTTGTATTATGTTCAAATATCAATCTGTCAAGGTTTGTGTACATTAATAAAAATTTGTATTGTATAAAGCTTTTTGCATTATAAGGCTGTACAGGGTCATTTTGACAGTAACTGGTATATTCCTTTGCATCTTATGTTGCATTGCCAATTTCTAGTGTATCCAGTTTGGAAGTACAATATACTCTAATTAAAAGGTTGGCTATACTCTTGTTTCTTCTTGCCCCCCCCCCCTTTTGTTTCACTCTTAATGGAGTGTTTTGTTTTTTCTTTTCAGCAGGGGGGGTGGGAGAGGAAGGGATGGCAGGAGGAGGGCCCAACAGGAGAGGAAGTTTTCTCTCCCCCAGGACCAGCAGGCACACGAGAAAGGTAAGGTGTTAGTAGCACTTTAAATTGAAAAGAAAAGCCCTGGTTATTCTGCTGATTCAGAAATGCAGCAAACACACAGCTCCCTCGGCAGCCCTGCACTCGTGGCTGCTGTGAGGCGGCTCTGCGGGCAGGACAAGGCCCTTCCTGAAGGAGCTTGGGGCCAACCCACCTTGGCCTGCAGCTCCACAGAGCTCCTGAGCCACGGGTTGGTGACTCCGGCCCCGTACGGACCAGTGCCCAGTGGCATCGGAAAAACTTGCCCCGTAAAGAGGAGGTACACAATAAAAGTACATTGTGTATTAGAAGATTTTAGTAGGCATCTAAATTTTTAATTGCAAAAATGTCATGTATGCATTTTGTCAACACGGAAAAATTTTGGTTTTTTTTATTTTCCTTTTCTCCAAAGACTAATGAAGTAATCAAAATGCAGATAAGACACTGAGGCAGGAACCCCTAAGGGGAGACAATTTGCAAGAAGATATTAGTGGCCCCATTGAACAAGAAAAGATAATTAACATCTTAAAGAATATTTAAACACTAACCAAGGAAAAAAAGAATTTTCAATAAATAATAGTAACCTGAGGGTAGTTTCTAAGTAATAATAATTACTAACTTATTTTAATGTTAGTGTTTATAACATTTACAATATGTTAATAATTGCTATTATTATTTAATAATGGAAATTGTTGCTGTTTAACCTAATGCATTTTGTTTGTCCATTGCCCCCAGTCAGGGCAGTAGTAAGGTCCAATCAACTGAAAAAATACATTTTTATTTCTACTGAGGAATTCTAGGTTGGGGATACAATTTGCAGGCTTGGGTCAGTACCTTGTAGCATATGCTGGGCTGATCATGCAGCTCTGCGCTGCAGCCTCTGCTCCTCTGCCCGGTGAGCAGGTATGTGCAGCGAAGGAGCCTGCCTTTGACATTAGGCTAGCGAGTTGTGCTCAAAAAGAGATTGTCTTTCTCTCTGCTTGAGCTGCATCTGTAAGAGAAGACACACAACGATGCTCTGTTTTATGTTTTTTGAACTACACGTAAATATTTATCCTAGCTATT
Source organism: Nothocercus julius (assembly GCA_013398735.1). NCBI lineage: Eukaryota > Metazoa > Chordata > Aves > Tinamiformes > Tinamidae > Nothocercus > Nothocercus julius. The sequence goes on from VZSV01000024.1 coordinate 2,965,599, forward strand.
GAAAAATGCTCATGCAAATTCCCTGGGATAAGCTAGAATGGTATTTCAGAGATCGATCTACCAAGTCCTCATTGTCTCCTGACCGCTTTAAGAGAGCCCTGGCTTATGCAAATCGTTGAAGTTCCATTGCAAGTGATTATAACCCTTCATTTAACTGAGAAAATTGTTTAAGATGTACATTCAAATTATTAAACTAATTCAGTCAAAACAAGCAGGGAAGGGGTAGGGAGAGCACTTTGGCTGCTAGAGGCAAGGGGACAGGGCAGTTTCTGCCAGCAGAAGCACAGTGTCAGAAAGGAAACCAGTTTCTTTAGGAAGGAGCTGAGCAGATTTGAATTGTCTCGCCTACTCTCTTGCCAGCCTGCAGTTAAGTGCAAGTCTTTCAGTAGCTCCAGCCCTTGAGCCTTGCTTTAGCTTTTGCTTAAAATAAGATGAGGCCACATCTCAAATAAAAACATCCACAGTCCTCTTCCCTTTTGCCCAGCAGAACAGGGCTCTGGGGGGGACTTTAAAAACCTCCATAAGTCACCTACAAATTTCTGTAACACCATTAACTGTAGAGAGATTTTTTTGCAGTAGCTGCCATTTATGCAGAGCCATGTTTTAAAATACACATTGTGTTAAAAATATCAGTCATGCCCCTAACAAGCAAACAGGTATCTGCATTATATGACCCACCCTAGTAGCTGCTGCTAATTGGCTTCCTTGCTGGCAGGTGGCAGCAGGAAGGCTGCGTGGGGCTGTACGAGCAGGGCAGCCTCCCGCCGGGGGAAGCGCGCAGGCAGGCTGCGCACGAGCCTCTGCCCCGCTATGGCTTTGCGAGGAGCCAATAAAGCTCCCGGCCAGAGCGCTGCTGCCACCCACTGCAGCTGGCTGTGCAAGTGCGGGATGGGGCAGGTCGCTGCTCGCCCCAGCTGCGGGACTTGAGCCGTCCACGGTCTTTTCATCTCAAGTTTTAGAATGCCCTGCCCAGTTAAGTGCTGGGTGGGTTCTGTGCCTTGAGCTCAGGCCTTGAAAAGAAGACGGACAGGTGGGTGTCTCAAGGCCCCTCACCTTCAAGGGGGAATCCATCGCATGCCTCTACAGCCCCGATGGGAAGCTGAGGGGAGCCAGGCTGGCCAGGAGAGCACCTTGGTTGGAACGCAGCACTTGTGGCATCAAGCCAGCCAGGACTGCTCAGAAATCACTAACGTTTTGACAAACGTAGGCCCAGTTAATGGGTTATGTTTGAAACAAAGACCAGAATTTACTTGGCTTGCAGCCTTACCCTATAGCTCTTGGGAAAAAGCCGCTCCGTGTCCTAGGCCACCATCCAGTTGTTGGGTACCAGGCATGTCAGAAATGCAGCTGTTGTGCTGCCACATGTGCACAACAGCTGTCTCGCAAGACCCTGGAGGTGGATATATTTACATGCATGACTCATAAGTACCCACCACTCAAAAAAAAGGCTGCCTGATGATATATGGCAGGAACAGAGAGGTAGCGAGGGAGGGAAACCATTTGGAAATGTTTTTTAAATTCAGAAAGCCTGTGCAATAGCAGAGCAGGAAGTGATGATCTGCCTTGGCAAGAGCTCTTCTCTACAGCCCTGCGTGTGTGAGTGTGTGTGTGTGTGTGTGTGTGTGTGTGTGTGTGTGTGTGTGTCTCAGAGGCTCTGCAGCTCTCTGAGACGTTACAGGGCTGGCCAGGGGCCAGGGAGTCTTTCCACACTAGCGGATTTTTTTTTTTTTTTAATTGCTCAGTTTCCTTCCCCCTCAGTTACATGTAAAAGAAAATATATGGCACAACTCTAAAAAAGAAAACAGCTTCCAAATTTAGGATAGCATTACTGAAAAAGACATTTTTATTTCCTGTATTATCCTCTGTTGTATGTGTGCACTTCTGCACTGCTCTATTTTGTTTTCTAAAACTCTTAATTTCTATCATATACCTTCCTTTCCAGCTCTTCTCAGCCAGTATTTCATTGGAATGGCAAATTCTGGACTGTTGCTCTTCTGAGAAGGTGTCTGTTTAAATAAAGTGCTTCCTGACAGTCACTGAGTTCCTAAAAAACCTCATGCCAGCACTCTGTGTGATCTAACATGACCCAGACCAAAAGCAGGCCTCGCACACTGGCTAGTCACCAACTATCAAAGGCTTTCCTGACTCTTGAGCCATGATTTAAGACAGAAGTTGTCACTCACAGGCCAGAATGAGCAACGCGCTTTGCAGCAGATGCAGCAGGAAGCCCATTGCTAGAATCAAAGGAGTAACTCGCACGCTCCCTCACAGGACTCTAGACCCCGTCTATGAGCAAACACATGAATTCACAGCATGGGTGACTATGAGCATCTTTTCCCCTGCTTCCCCCATCATGTCACAGGCATCACAATAACTGCCCTAGCCTGACCTCAATCCCGCTTGGGAGTGGCTGGCGGTGCCACTCGCCCGTGCCAGGCAGACGGGTACCGGGTACCAGCCGCGGGGAGCACCGAGGAGCTGTCACAATACGGAGCTCCAAGCCAGAGCAGCGCCCGGGCAGCCCGGCATGCACAGGGTACAGCGGGGGCTCCTGCTGCAGCCTGCGCTGCCCAAGATGCTGAGGGCAGCTGCCACCCGAGCAGACAGCACAAAGTCACCTGGTTCCCTTTCAGGGGTGAATACTTAGAACTGTATGACTACCTGAATGCAGAGTTTCTTGCTAGGACCAGCAAATAGCTTATTAGAAGCTGTACCTGTCATGCATATCTTGTATCGCAGAGCTGGACGCTGTCCGACACCAAGACATGGCACGGCGCAGCACGCATCACACTGCATTATAGTTAGAAGCAGTAGTTGCTTCCCCCTCCAAAAAGAAGTCCCAGCATGTTTTCTTCCTGAAATCGAGAAAGAAAAATTTAAATGGCGTGGGCAGGTAACTAAAGATAAACAGCTCCAGGAGTACTTGCTCCATCTACACACTACTGAACTAGCACTACACATATAACGATGCCTATCACTCATGCCAATGACACTTTTTAAACATAAATTTTTAAATGCATCTGGATGTCCGTTTGCACTCTGAATATTTAGTAAGCAAGCTTTAAGACTTCATGTTTTTATATGCAGCTACATATTTTTTAGCGGGACTGCACACCTAAAACTTATGGAAGAAAATCTAAATACAATGTTAATGTGATGTAAAAATATGCACTGTATCTTTTAAGTTGACATTTCTATTAAAAATAAATAAAATCCAGTTATATGGTGATACAGTGTCAAGATTTCATTGCCACCAGTCAAGGTTCATTCTTGTTCAAAGTGACAGACTTCCCTAAGACAGACAGAAGCAGAAAGAACAGTCTTCCAGCTGCTCAAACCAGGAAAATATAATTAAGAGTGAAGAGGCCCACTGCTTCCCAAAATTCAGACTTGTTGGGATATCATATTTTATGAAAAAAATGCATTTTGTGATAAACGTGTTACTCTCCTGTGGCCAGTCTATCAAAGCTAACAATTTCATAATAACGTTTAAATCGCACCCAGTTACCCCAGGAAACGGGTATCCAGCACTCTGTAACGGTTATGACACACACTGTAACGTGTTTGCCTGCGTGCCAGCCCAAGCACCTTCCCCGGAGCTCTGCCCCTCGCAGTGAGGCCACCAGGTGCATGGCCAGCAGAAGTCCGGGCTCCACAGTCCCCGTGTGGTCCTTGTCCTTTGCATGACACAGTGTCCTCGCAAACCGCAGCCCTAGCTCTCAATTTTATTAAAAATAACAAAAAAACAAACATTCACTGGGCGTCAGCAATGAAGCCCAGAATTCACATATAAATCCACAGTGTGGAAAAGCGCTGTGCCTGCTGCAGGGCTGCAGCCCCACCAGTTCCTAAGCTATCCCCTCTTGTAACCTGCATTACACAAATATTTCCCAAATTGCCTTCCCCAAGCTATCCAACAGCCGCCTGCCAGCGGCCCTCTGGCTGAATGAAAATGGGATCCTCCCTGCCACCCTCCTTTGCAACTTTCGAAGCTACTTGAGAAGTTCAGTCCACACACAGATTTCTTCCCTTCGAGGCAAAAGGCCTTCGTCCTGCTAGATCAGCCCATTCATCCTTCATCTGCAGCATTCCACTCTCCCTGCCACCCAACACCTGGAAGCAAGCGGTGAAAGCACCCTCACCTTCAGAGAGGCAAAACCAAATGGGGTATTTTTATAGCTCAGAAAAGGCATTTTCTGTGGGGTTTCTTGGTGTCCTGGGCTAGACTGACAAAGGAATTGGTACATCCAGCTTCTGCACGTAGTGCCCACCTGAAAATACTCCATTAGGTCAGCAAATCCCTTTGCTGGCAGCCCAGGCTCCGGGCTCTGCTCTCCCGTGCGGATGCTCCTGGCTGCCAAAGCTCGCAGCACTGCCCAGCGCCCTGGGGCAACCCCAGCAGGTGGCCAACTCACTGTCGGGCAGCAGCTCAATGAGCTGCCCTGGCTCCACCGCTCGACGGAGAAGCCTCAAGGACAGGCTGCCTGCCCCAAACTCCTTGGGGATCTGCTGTCTGAGCATATGTTGACATTGAATTTACTGTGCAAACACTGAAAGCCAGCGGACTGCTACCTCAGGCGTACTTGCAAAGCAGAGCGCACGTCTGCCTCCTTGCGCTCCATCCTGGCGGAGGTGGCCAAATTGTGACAACAACTTGCAGAGTTAGAGCTGATTCTCACCAACCATCCCGCTTCTGCGGCCAGATTGCCCAGTCCCACAGATCTCATTGCAAAGACTTTCACATCACTGCTAATATAAAAGAAGACGTGCAACACCTGGGATTGTATGGGGAACACATACAAGCTAATGCTGCGAGTCAAGTGAAACCTGTCATGGGTCACAGTTTGGCCCTGAAGCAAAAGGCCTGGCTTTTCTAAGGTGTGGAAGTCAGCTCTGAGGTACTCCCCATTTAAAACAGGTTCTTTGAGCATCATCCCATGCTTTCTGCGATCCAACAGCGCGGCATCATATAGCCCATGTGCTGGGAAGGGGAGCAGCCCTGCCAGCCACTCAGGGCACCTGGCTACAGCGCTCTGCCCTCTTCCTGGTACAAAGCACCTCATTTAAGTATCTCTCTTCATCCTCAACAATACATCTTCTCTTCTCTGTACTGCCACTGTATCATGCGTCCCGCTCAACTATACAGGATTTCCTTTACTCAGAATACAAAATAACACAAACATCAGAATAAAAGCAGTGATTTTTTTTTTTTTTTTTAAATACTTCCATAGCAATATTTTCTTCTTTCCAGGAAGAAATTGCAGACAGCTCATGTCAGAAGCCAAACTAAAACAAACAAATCTTTATGATCAAAAGGTGCTTTTCCCGCAGACTTCCTTGGGTCCTCCAGTGTGGCAGTCTCCAGTGTTTGGGAGAGGCAAGTTAGCAATTTAGAGAGGAAGTCTGATTTTTAGAGCTTATACACACCTATAAACAGGGACTTCATCAAGCAACACCAGCCATTCACAGGCTCTACAGCTACCACCAGAAAGCACTGGCACTTGGGGCAGGGACTAGTGTGGAGCCTTTTCCAGCTCCAGCTGAAAATGCGTTTTCCCCTCTCACAGTGAGGAGGGCCGCACGTGCAGGCGCCTCTCTGCGCCAGGATCACCTCGTGCCTTCTCCGACAAGAGAGTCATCTCTGCCAGTATTTGCCAAATGAGTCACAAGGCAGCGATGCAGAGGTGCTGTTGGGAAGGAAATGGAAGAGGAGAGCTCTGCAAAAGTGCAATTTTGCTATTAATTATTAAAAGTGGTGTGAATTACATGCTAGTTTGAGGTAGCTTTCCGCCAAGGAACAGTTAGGAGAACAGAAACTCTGGGCAGCACCAGGAAGGGCAGAAACACATCTTTAGGAGAGCCTAAGGAAAGGAGCAGAGGCAAAGCTTGAGGGATAGATTTAGCGCATCCACACCATGTAAACAGAAGTTACCTAGAAAGAAACAAAGGTGTCTCAGCGGATATTAATCTTTTGGGGCTAGAGAACCAAGATTTCCTGCCTACCAGTGATGTCTTGCATAACTTAGCTATAAACAGGCTTCTTCTAAAAGGTTATGCCTTTAAAGGAGCTTGAACTGCAGTTGTAGCCTTGATCTTGCCTCCTCTGTACCCTTCTCTTCCAGCTGCAAAATCTTTCCCACCATAAAACAGTTAAAAAAAAAAAATAAAACAAAAAACACCTGATTAAAAACAAGCCAGAAATACAGAACCCAGAAGGAAATGAGACCTGAAGC
>VZSV01000024.1:2980433-3008590 GCA_013398735.1 Nothocercus julius
AAAAGGAAATATTAAAAGGAAATACTAAGTTTGAAATGAACAGTTTCTCATTTCAACTCTTGGAAAACCAACACCAATGATGTTATTTTTTGACTCTGCCTCCAAGAAGGAAAAAACAGGACACTCTTAAGCAAAAAAAAAATATATACATAAAGGAAATGACTATGTTTACACCAATGTGGAGCAAGTCATTAATTCAATCTTGCCTTGTTACTTTAAGAGAGCAAACTTTGGGAAAGAATCTATTTAAGTGAAAAAGAGTTAATTTACTCTCTTAACATTAACTCAAACAAAAAAACCTCAAACCCCATAAAAAGACAGCTAACACACACTGCAGATTTCACAAATAGAGTTATAGTATACATGAGGCAAACACAAAGACTAAACAGGAAACAATGAATTTACAAAATGTGAGGGCAGATCAGATATCAAGGAAAAGTTTTCTACTACTTAAAGCAGGACATTACAACAGAATAGTAGTCAAGAAAGGGTCACTAGGTCCTGTCATTGAAAACAGAGAGTTTAGATATGAAAGGAATAAGTCACACTAAGAGCATGAACTTGTTAAGAGCATTTTTTCAACCTTAAGTAACATGGCCATAAATATATATGGGGCTCAGAAAAAAAGACTACTGAACTATAACCCTTATACTCTACTGACCTGCTTCAGAGTCTTGGGTAAATCACTTATCTCACCGTACTTGTTTTTCCAGCTGCGAAACATCAGCAACATCTATTACCCAGGGTCTTGGGAGAAAATTTCACGCTTACATAAAACTGCAAGACTTGGAAGAACAGAAGAGTTTGCTTACTTGAAAAGTTTGTTCTGTAACTCCCATATTAATTAGTCTAATAGTCCACAACACCTCTAGCTACAATCTAAATCTTGCTATTATTTTCTCATACACTTCTATTTTCCCATTCTGTTCTACAATAGCTGTGGTTTATGATGTTAACATGAGAACAACTAAACTCTAGAAACTAAAGAATATGTTACCCTCCTACACAAAAGACTTGCTTACTATGATTGTTCAGGAAGCCTGTTTATATGAAAACCAATGTTTTAGTGCATTTTACCCCGTTTAATTCCACAGAGCTAGAAGTGATGAGCTAGAAATGTCATTCCCTAGCTGGGGAAATGCTAAATTGCTTACTAACTTACATCCCACCAAATGAAACTCTACAGTCCTGCTGAAATCACTCTGTTTGCTGAAAGGGTTAGGACATAAACCCAGACACACTACTAATTCAGTAATGGGTGACCCCAAACCATTTCATAGCAATAGCTTACAAGCTAGAAAAGAAAGAATTTGATTCTTGTATCTCGGTCTCACTTCACACAATACAAAATTCCATTTTTCAATTTGGTTGGAGAATCACTGAAAAACAAATCAGGGAACCTTTTTTGAAGACCTAATTCAGTAGTTTCTGGATCCAAAAAACATCCCTGAAATGATGAAATGTACTCTGCTAGAGAAGTCTCTATTTAAACAAATTTGCAGATTCTGTTTTACTGGCTTGATAGTTCAAGTATGACAGATAAGGAAAAGCGCATTCCCTGACACACAAAAAAGTAATGACAAGGGTTTGATATACAAGATTAGCACAAATGATCTCACCTTAAAAACTGTCACCTGAAACAAATGGAAGGTTGAGAACCTACCAGTGAAATGCTGCTGTCTCATGAATTCATTTTCCATCCAGCCATTCCTTCTACTAGGTACCATCAAAATGCAGTTGATTTTTAGAGCTGAGAGGTTTTAAGACACAGCTTTTAGGTTGGGGTACTTTCTTTAGTAGAAACCTAAACTGTTTTCTTTTTAAATAGAAAAGAAAAAGAACTACCTTTTTTTAAAGATGACAATTCAGTAAAGTTATAACGAGGTCTCCGTGTTTCTGCCTCCCCCTTTCCTCCCTCCCCATTTCTGCTACTTCTACCAACTGACCACAGCAATCTCAAATGAATAATTTGGGATGAAGAGTTAATAAATTAGGATAAGGGGTTACTGCACTGCAGCTCTGACAATTTATGGGGCAGAAAAGACTCCAAAACAACACCGCAGCAAAATTTCTCCATAAAGAAATGCCTCAGCTCCAATGCTCCACAAACCACCACAATGCTTCTTGTTAGCATCTCACTGCAAATATACAGGAGGATCTTAGCTTTTAATTACAAAGTATTTCTATTTCGCTTTGCCTTTTTTTTTTTTTTCTTTCCACTTTTCATTTTAACTGTGTATTTTTAGAGGGAAAAAATACAGGCAACAAGACAGAAATTATCATATAATGGGAAAAGTAACCAAAATCTTAGTGGTACCAATAGTGGCTTCTTCTGCAGTGTTTAGTCTGTGTCACTTTGTCAAATCAAAGGATAAAAAAAGACTTTGGCATTTTCAACACTCATTCATCTTGTCTCACAGGTGCTAAACTATACCTAAGCAGGAAATAAAATTCTGAAGCACAGAGATCTAAAAAGCGACAAAACTTAACTGCGCACATAGCACTAGTTCTTCCCATTCAGTCTATGTCAAGAAAATAAAACACAAATTTTAAAAATTATCACTTTCAACACTCCTTAAACATTCAAGTTATGTAAGGAACAGTAAGCTCATAAAACCCCCTGTTATTTTACTGCTTTTTTGCCAAGTCTCCAAAAACCAATTATTGATTATAAATAAATTATTCTAGTATAAAGGTGTCTGCTATTAAAACATGGTGGATGTCAGGTTCTGCAGGAAGTCTGCATTTTAAATGTAACCTAATTAAACTTTACTTTTGTATTAAAAACTAATTTAGAAAGTAGAATTGCTTAAAAAAAAAAAAACTTTTCCCAGTACATAATGAAAAACTATACCTTCTCAACAGGGTTCTATCAACACATTATTCCATTTATATACCCATTATTTATTTAAAACTAAGACTGTGGTCATGGTGCTTCCATGGAGTCTAACATTCTTGCTGTCACTTCAGTTGAGGAAGGCAGAGGCAACCCATGCTGGCAATAACTGATGCTGGGTTAAGAATGGAAACCTATAGTGTCAGACTCTATGACGGTCCCTTCATTGGCATGAAAATCTGCAGCGCCTATCTTTTCTCTCCCAGCCACCCAAATACAGCCACATTATAACAAAAACACCAAAATTTTTGGCCATTAGGAGAGGAAAAACAAGTTTTGCTATACTGAATACATAATTTTCATTCATCTTCAAAATTTAACAGCAATATTAACAGTGCTTCCTGGGGTAACACGACACAAGGGGTTTTTTTTATGCACGTATAGCAGAAGACGGGTACACCCTTTTTCTCCAATAAGCAGGACAGAGACAAGGGCTAGTTTCTATTTGCAATAAAGACTTACCAGTTTTAACTGTGGCCACATAAAAAAATCAAGCAACCAAACAAAAAACAACCTCAGAAGTGTGTAAAACAAAAAGTCCGCCGCCAATTTTATGCTGTATAGAAACAGGATTTAGAAATGCTCCTCTGTTCAAATATAACCTGTAGGATTTTCTGAAAGGCAATGCTTGCATTTGTATAGAGATCTATCAAGCTCTTCTCATAGACCGAATCCTACAGAGTCTTTTTTCCCCAAGTCAGTTTCTTTATATTCACAGAGCATTGGGTGGGTATTCTATTAGTGTCTGTTGTAGTAAAATATTTGAAACCACACACAGAAAAACTGCATTTAATGTTCAAATTTACACAAAGCACTTAACAAGAACACAATAGAATATATATACTTAGAGACCACCTTTGAATGCTTTCAGTAGGAGGTCAGCTGCCAGTCCAGGAGACAAGACACCACTAAGAACTTTTTCTTCTAAAAGTGGAATCTTATCCTTGACTGCCAAGTGACTTCGGAAATGTTCCAACATACTTTCTTGGATGAGATTCCACATCCACACTTTCTGCTGTTTCCGGCGTTTGGCAATCAACTCACCACTCATAAGCATGAGGTCACGGAATTCTGTCATTTTATCCCACATATCTGAGATGCCTTCTCCCGTTTTAGCTGAAATACGCATTACCTGTTGCATTCAGAAGAATTTTTAAAGGAATGTAGTTACTGGTCTTGAGGTTTCAATCACTTCTTTACTTAGATTTCACGGAAACTAGGACCACGTGGATGGCAAATTTGTTTCAATAAACTCATCTAATGAAGCTCTAAGTATTTTCAGGCATTTCACTCTTCTTCAAAGATTCAGAAAAATGAGATTCTACCAACTGTAAGCAGACCATCAGATTTGGAATCAGTGGTCCTTGTCCAATTGTTTGTATTAATGGCTGAGAATCATATTAAGCAAGCCCTCTACATAAAAGTACGGTGTTGCTAATTTACTGAAATGCAGTGCTAATGAATATTCTGGTAGATACACACCGATAGCTACACTTCTGCAGTTTAAGTAATCCAGAAAAGAAATGTTTCCACTTTTTTGTATTTGCTTTTCAGACTACAAACTCATTTTGTCAAAATATTCCAGGCATCCAAATGACCTTTTAAATAATATTGTTAAACTATATATGTAAAATCTTTATATACAACGTAATAAATAAAGTTTCTTGACATTTTGTTTCCCTCAATTGTCAGACACTGCCATCACTGAAAAAGATACAGATTTCTGATAATCTACTTAAATTTTTGGAATTTTTGGTCCCAAACAATTCTTCCGAGTCACATTTATGAAGTCGAACAAGTAAATATCTAGATGTACCCGGTCCTACTGAACAACATTAAGCAGAAACCGATGAAAAGCAAAAAAAAAAAAAAAAAAAAAAAAAAAAAAAAAAAAACTGTGACACCTGTATTCATATGTTAAATATGAAATGAGAGTGATTTCAGTATTAGCCTGCATTAATTCTTCACTCACTGATTTTTAAATTACTATGACTAGGATACTTGTTAGATCTAAAAACAGAAATTACAAATCAACAGCTGTGCCTCACACAGCCTAGTTGATTTAAACTTAATTCAGTGGTTCATTTCAATCAACTCAGTCACCTTCTTTTTATATACATGTATATATAAATAATGAAAGTGTATGTATAATGTATACAAATAATACTATAATTAAAAAATATATTTATATATATATATAATGTGTGTGTATACAAAATAACATTCACACTGAATCTGGTACTTAATAATTTACTATGCCTTTCAGCAAATGGACAACTGTGTTAGAAGCAATAACCCTCAAGCTGGGAATCCCAGTAGGCAAGGCATTGCATGCACAAGCAGATGAAGTTCTTGCCCACAAGAACATCTTCTCTTATGTGAGAAATTTAAAAGAGCAAAGGAATAAAGGAAATAGAGTTACACAAATCATCCTAGGGAGATGTGTGTAGATGAGACAATTAGCAAATCTGTAAAAAAAGAAAAGTACACAAACCTTTGGTCTCCAAACCTTTGATCGCTTGCGAAGTAGCTTCATAGCACTAACATATTCAGCTTGTATTCTCCGTGCAGGCACAATTAAATCACCATCAGCTTTATTTATAGCAACTAGATCTGCCATCTCTATTATACCTCGTTTGATACCCTAAATGGAACATGGAGATAAATCATAAATACACAAAATGACTGCGACACACTGATTTATCACAGAAAGCAGAACAGAAAAAGCCTCATTGCTTTTTTGTGGGACTTGCCTAGTGCAAATGTGAACAAGAGAGGCAAGAGTAGTACTAGTAGCCTCCTTCATCAATAGTTATTACTCTGCTTTGAGCAACTGTATGTATATATTGCAGTTAACACAAAAAAACTATTTTATGGATAGAGACTGAGTCTGCAAAACCAACAGGATGTTTTTTTTCCAGAAAAAAAAAAAGCCTAATCAGCAAATAGTTCACAATAAACCATACAGAATGGCCTTACATCCTAATATTCCCAAAATCTGGAAAATTCAGATCCCAACTGTGCAAAACTGACCAGGCAAATACTTCAATAGTAGCAGCAATTTATAAAATGCTACTGACACAGATTTACCACACAGACAGATATGACTTTTTTTTTTTTTTTTTTTTTAACTGCTCTTTTGGTCCTACTTACTATTTAAAAAACAACCCAAACATACCTGTAACTCATCTCCACCTGCAGGTGGTAGCAGCAATATAAACATATCAACCATATCAGCCACAGCAAATTCTGACTGTCCAACACCTGAAAAATGAAATTTGCAATTCATGGCAGACTGTCATGTTAACGACACTAGCTTGAGACATCCCGGTACAGCACCATGTTCCCAGGTAAACAAAAAAACACATTAACATAAATAAAAGCAACAGAAAACATGGTTTACTTACAAACTGCACAGGATTAAAAGGATATCAACCAAAGCCCACGTACAAAAGAAACTAAGCAAAACAAAGATGAAAGATGACAGTAAGTATGTAATTGGTGGCACACCTTTTCTGGGTATCAGAGTAAGACAATTAGAAGAAAACCCTGAACACCTACCTACTGTTTCCACAAGAACAACATTGTAGCCTCCTCCTTCACACAGCAGGATAGCTTCATTTGTGGTTCTTGTCACACCTCCTAATGTCCCTCTGGTTGGCGATGGTCTGATGTATGCATTCATGTCTCTTGACAACTCAGTCATCCGTGTCTTATCGCCCAACAATGAACCTTAAACATTTAGGATTAAATTATTTCAAAAGGGCATACCAGACAGATTTCTTTTCCAATAAATGAATAGAAAAAAAGTTGGACCTCTTGGGGAAAAAAAAAAAATCCCAATAACAGTGGCTGAACACTTTGCTTAGGACTAGTAAGTTTACTCTTCCACCTATCAAAAGCTGAAAAGAGCTAGACATAAGGAGACCTTACTGCTTCCAAATCTGGAGAATCTTGCTCTAGGCCAGAAAGCATTCTGCAATTCCTGAATAGACTTTGTGGCCTATGCACAGAGGAAGCTACAAAATTAATCTTTGTTGCTTCTTTCCAAAAAGATAAAGCTCAAGAAAAGGTACATAATGATTTCTATTATGTATTTATAAGAAAACTGACACACATCCCTGCCTTCCTCCCATTCATACAAACTTTAAATGAAATTCTGCAAGATTTCCAGGCACAATGCACATTCCAAAAGGTAACAGATGCTTAGTTCATATAACTGCAATAGTTTTAGTATCATATTTTGTTACTCTACCAATGTGTCTTGAATATATACATATAACAATATTGTCTTTGCTAGCTCTAAGTCACTGCAGTGCTGAAGTTCGTTTCTTTTAAATAGTTGTATCGTAGTGCTTTCTCTAATGACTTAGAAGTCCTAAGAAATGAATGATGTTTGCTGGCAGCAACCCATTAAAAAGAAGATCAAAATTAAAGTCCTATTATTATGTGAGATATGTTCATTAATTAAACTTGATCAGCCTAGAATTTCACCAAAAGAAGGGAGAGCAACAGATGTCAGCCACACAACTTCAAAGAACGTCAAACTGAAAAAAGTGGTAGACTGTGCTACTAAAAATCTAAGCTGACACACACGTTTGGATTGCAGTGGTGTCCTCAGCATCCTTCCTGCCCAGTGATCAGCCTTATTACTGTTTAAATGAATGCTCTTCTACTCCTTAACGCACAGGCAAAAATATATATTTAACTTGAGAGAGAAAACAGCGGTTATCCAAAGTTTCTGCCAAAAAGGACCACAGTAAAACAACATTCAAATTTCAGAAGTAAATATAAAAAAATGTGGACACGGTCACTTAATTCGTACTTTCATATAACCTAGAGAGAGAGAAAAAAAAAAAAAGGAAAAGTGATGTGACATTCATTTTTATGATTTTGCTTTTACCGTCCCCAAATTAATCCTTCACTACTTGTACCCAAAGAGAATCTCTTATAGATGACAAAGTTATTGAAATCTGACTCAAACTTTGACTCATACTCACCACCACTTGTACTAGAGGAAGGGTCTACAGCCAACACGGACACTTTGTGCCCTCTTTCTGTAAGCATTTTCCCAAAGCATTCTATAAAAGATGATTTCCCAGCACCAGGAGGACCAGACAACCCTAAACAAGCACATTAGGGAAATGGGAAGAAATATCTTGTTCGTCAAATAAATAATACATCATGTGAACACAGTCAACACTAAGAGGCTAACAACAACTATACTTCAAACTTGGCCACATAAAAGGGCATATCAGAACCAATACTTTCAACTGAGCAGTTGTGATGACTTGTCATACAATACTTGAAATCGTTCGTTCATCCAAGACAGTGGTTCTTGCTTCACCACCACTCACTCCCCATCAATTAGAACAATTTGCTTACCAAAAATCTCAAAAGAAATTAAACTATAATAGTTCAATAGATTTCCAAGAAAATCAAGGCTCAATTCTCCTCATCCGAAGGGCAAGCTGCTGTAAAGTAAGGCCACAAGACAGGAAAGTAGATATCTTTCCTTTTGTGGATGGATGAGGGGATTCAGAAAGCACTCAGAAAAACATATACTCCATGAAAAGAAGAATGGTCTGCTTGGTTATGTCATTTCCTATTCGAGTGCAGGTAACGAGTTGGAACAATCATACAAACTGCCAAATATTTCAGCCTGTAAAAGTTGCACATAAAAACAAAAATTTCCCCAAACATTAAACAAGCAATAATTACTTTTAAGAGTTTTCCCAAGCATTTTCCAGCTCAAGACATGATTCTAATGAACAGCAGAAGTGATCTGGATTTGCAGCAAACCACAAGAAATCAATGGTGTGAGACTACAGACCACAAAGCTTAAAGAGCAACAATAACAATAATGAGATAATGATAACAATAATGAGAAGTTATGATTATAAATACATCAAAGTAACTACCGGACAGGCGTAAAAGGACTGACCCACTCTAAAGGCAAGTGGCTTTCCTTGATTTAACTTTTCTTGTTCCCTGTGGTAGGATAATACCTTCTGAAGAAGCACCTGTGCTACCTTCTTTTTCCTGTGGTGAGTTGATTCTACAAGGGTAATGGCTTCCGCTAGACAGGCTCTATGACCTTGTATTAGTCCACTGTAAAGTTTCTCTACAAGTCCTTGCTCTCTGTCAGAAAGTCCCTCTATCTTCTGGTCGAAAGCAGCTTGATGACACAGCCCTCTCTTCAGGCTCTTTAATGAAAACATCTGATTTGTATAGTACAGGTGCATTGGCATAAGAGAGCCGGCACGCAGAAAATCCAATCTGGAACTGAAGTGAAAGCTCTTGAAACAAGTCCTTCCAGAAAAACAATGGTGAGGGAATTTGAGCAGGAAAGCAGGGATCTTCATTTTAGTTGCAATTAAAAGAAGCAGAGGCTATCAGTTCATTTGTTTGCAGACACCCTAAGGAGAACGACAAAGATGTTAGCTCACCCAAAGAGATGTTATCCCTTATTGAAAACACTTGAGAATAGTCAAGTAAAAATAGGTACCACCACTGTCTCTTATTTCATCCATCCATACTTACTACTTTAAACACAATATATGGTTCACACTTTTCATGGAAAAAAATAAAAAAAGCTAGGGAATTTTCAATAGCATTATCTTGTTATTGTAGTAAGAACTAGAGATATTAAAGAGTACCATCAGATAAATAAAAAGTACTGTTACATGAGATAGACACCAAGCCATCCTAATGTCTGGAACAAACAAAACAAACCAACATTTGTTCGCTTGAATTTAACAATTCCTAAGTGTTCTAAGTAACAATTAAACAAATCCATGCTGGCATAAAAGTAGAAGAAAACATGGCAAATTCTTACATAAATGTTCCTACACACAAACATTTATGAATAAACTTTGGGACACAGTTTAACTAGCATGGTGGTGATGGGTTTACCACTGGGCTCGATGATCTTGACGGTCTTTTCCAATTGTATTAATTTTGAGACTGTATGAAACTCGGCGAGCTGAGACCCGCGGGAGGACAAGCACCATGCGTCAGGGCCCGCCACCACCGCCAGAGCCCCAGGCTCACCCTGAGCGACCTCAGCACCGACTACAAAGGCCCGGAATGGTTTAAATTTAACTCCCTCACGGACAGGGTCTCCCTGTGGCAAAATCCAGGAGGAGTTTCCTCACAAGGGCAGCAGTAACAGCCATTTTGGGGGCACAGGAGAGGCTTCCATTTTCAAATGCTAACGTCTCCCCGGCCCGAGCAACGGCTCTAGGGGGGCACGCGCCGCCCAGCCAATCAGCGGGAGCGGAGGGGGCGCGAGCCGGGGTGCCGCAGCGGGGGAGGAGGGGGGTGTCTCTGCCGCGCGGCCCCCTCCCTCCCCGCCGCCCCACGGCGACCCCGCCGGCGCGCGCTCCCCATGGCCACGGGGACGCGCCCCGCTCCCGGTGCCCCGTCACCTGCGCGTCCCGCCCGCCGCAGGGAAGTGACGCCGCGCGCAGAGCCGGAACCGCAGGACAGCGCCCCCTTCCCCGCCCTGGGCAACGCTGCGACGAGCCCGCGCATGCGCCACGGCGTGCGCACGGCGTGCGAGAGCAGGATCGGCGAGGCCGTTACGGCGGTTACCCGGCTAGCCGCAGTACCGGTAACGGAAAATATCGCCGTTCCAGCCTCTACCCTGCTGCCCCAGAGCAGAATAGGCTCGACCAGGGCTCCCTAGGCAGCCTCTTCCTAAGCAAACGTGATGGAAGTGCTTTCCTGGTGCCCCAAATTGGGCCTAAACTGTGACCACAGAATCCAAATCATGAACCTAGTCAGAGCAGAAAAAAACTCTACATGGAGGTTAAAGAACTACACTACAGATACAGTAAAAACAGAAATCCATAGTGGCAACCAAATCTCATCAAGTTCTCCCCTTGAAAGTCTCCTCAAGCTTAATACCTGTTCCTAAGTATACCCACTTAGCCCCTGAAGTAATAGCTTCTTTGCCCTAGCCTGCTGCAAAACTCATCTTCCATGCTGAAGCATTGAAAGCTCCCAGCTATATGCATAATCTTTTAATAATCATTGATTTTGTGCAAAACTGCAGTTAAAGGGAAGTAGAAAAAAAATACCCAAAGGCATTTAATAAATCACTTTTTTTTTCAGTCTTCATTTTGCCAAGTTAAACAACCCTGATTTTTTTTATTATTATTTCTCTAATCATCTTACCAGCCCTTCTTTTTAGCTGTTCTATTTAAAATACATACTTTTTTTTTTTTTTTTTTTTTTAAGTGCACAAAATATACTATGTGAGCTGTTACCAGTGCCTTTACAATGATGCTCACACCTTCCTTAGACTTTTTAAATCAGTCTTGCATATCAGACAGGCAATGCAACTGCTGAAGCACATAAAATAGCAGAAACAGTTTTCTTGACTGCTAAATGCATGCTTTAATATCATGCATATGACTCTAGCCCACATTAGATTAGCATATAGAAAGGACTGAGCAACCCACTCTCCTCTTCAGAGCTGACAAACCCTACAGTTTTGTGTCCCCAACACTATGAGGAGAAACCATAGCATGATTTTCCCTGTAGCAGAGATGAGAATTGCCACTTCAAAACAGCCTTTTGTAGTCTCTGAAGGAAGATATGATCTGACTAAAGTTATTCTGACTAAGTTTTCCAGTGGCCTCTTTTTCAAGTGCTATGCTGAAATCTAGTCCAAACTCCACTGTTATTTTAGAAAGAGCAACAATGAATAAGTCATTCTGCTATGCTTTCTTCACAGATCACTTATCCTGCATTTTTATTCTATTTTCTGTGTGCTTTCATCCTGAATAATTTTGTTGTTGACCTTGTTGTAAGGACTGGGTGAATGAGGATGCACAATTGTAGGTCCTGTCAGATTTGAAGAGTAAAGTGGATTGCACAGTTCTTTCCATACGGTAATCTTGTGGGCCATGATCATAGTAAAGAGCAAAGCCTGCATTCAGCAGTTAAGAGCACAGCTTCTGCTATTCACATGGTACACCAGGTACACTGCCAATCTCATGTTACCATGAACAAGTGTGCCCATATTTTAGGGTACTCTGCCTAAAAGAATGACCTTGCACATTGCTGGAGTTAAACTAGGAAATTACAGTTGTTCAACAAGTCCCCTCTTTTTCTGCTTCCCAACTCCATTCTTAAAACAAGTAAGTTTACTTTTCTCCAGTCAAAGGTTATAATCCTTGCATGTCAGCTTTACAAAAACGTTTGTCCTGAGGTGATTTGTCTGCACATTATTATCACTACAACATTATGTTCATAGACATAGAAATGAGCAATGTGCTGTAAGTATAAAACTAAAAATATTCAGCTCAAAATGTCCATGACTTCAGTGAAAATATTAAAAGGAGGTTGCAACAGAGATCACAAGTAACTGGTAAAAACTAAATGAACAACCTTAGCTTGAAACTAATTACCATTTTTTTTCTGAAAACACATTGACGTACTTTTACTGTAGCTCAGAACTATCTGTTGGTTCCTCCTTCTGTATGTTCATAGAATCATAATGATTGGAAAAAACTCCCAAGATCATCAAACCCAGCCCAGCACCACCCTGCCTGCTAAACCATGTCCTTAAATGCCTCATCTGCACATTTCTTGAACACTGCCAGAGATGGTGGCCCCACCACTTCCCTGGGCAGCCTGTTCTAATGCTTCACCACTCTTTCTGTGTAGAATTTTTTTCCTAATATCTAACCTCAATTTCCCCTGGCACAACTTGAGGCCATTTCTTCTTGTTCCATTGATAGCTATACTGGAGAAGAGATCAGTCCTCGCCTCACTGCAACCTCCTTTCAGGTAGCTGTAGAAACCGATAAGGTCTCCCCTGAGCCTCCTCCAGACTAAATAACCGCAGCTCCCTCAGACGCTCCTCATAAGCCATGTCAGACCTTTTTACATCTGTAGTGGCAGTTAAACAACCACCTCCTCTTCATTTCAAGAGACACCCCTCAATTCATTTCACTTGCCAGTCAAGCATGGAGAAGACTGAAGCAATCGAACCTTTGGAGAATAACACCGAGGAATGTGACTGGTGAAGAAAACCTTATTTTCAGTACAGAACATTGTAGCCTTAACATTTTTAGCCCTTCAAACAAAAAATTCTGCATCATCTTAAAGATTAATTGGACAACTGAGATAAAGACAATAGGAAGTGTACTCCCATCTGAGAGCTTGCCTGTTTAAACATGTCATGAACCAAGGCCTCAGGTTTTGCATTCATGACTCAGGCAACAGCATAATGAAGAAAATCTCTCCAAAGATTCAGTAACAGCCATATAAACATATTTGCTATGTAGAAGCATTTGGTTGTTTTACTGCAGTGAGCTAGACAAAGTGTCAAGTCAGCTCCTCCAGCTAGACCCAGAGATAAGTGTCTTACCAAAGCTTTCCAGGTTCATCAACCTACAAAGAGAGGATGCCTCCAACACCTCAGCAGATTCACTGTATCCCTGCTGGCCAGGAGCTGTAAGGTTGTCTGAGCTGCAAGAGCTGCCTAGTGAACCTGGGAAAAAAAATTCCTTTTTGAACATTGGCTGAGACCTACAAGAGAGAATCCGAGGAAAGAGTAGAAAACTCATCTTTATCAACTCTGGTTTATATTTTTGTAAGATTTTTATAAACAAGAATGTTGACATTTCTTTACAAACCTTAATAGAAGTGACTTCAGCATGTCCTTCTCAGTATCAACTGAGATATCATTGAACAGTAGTAGGAAACAGTACTGACAACTACTGGAAAAAAATCCACTATTTATGTAAAAGTTTTTCAGTAGCTTGTAATGAACTACCTGATGTAAAGTGGCATACAAATGGAACCAATTTAAAAAATCTTCTAAAAGCTAGTAGATTTATCACGGATGTTCACATTTTAGTAAAATAATAGGATTATACAAGGCAAAAGGAAAAGAAAAAAATCATTCCTATGGACTATTGATGATGAAAGTAAATTAAATGTTCTCCAAGACTGAACCATTGTTAAAATTGCCTCCCTTGCTGGGAGGGCAAGATCTTCACTTCTAGTAAAATATTAATTTATTTTTCAATTAGGAAAGTGCTTAAAAACTTAGCTTAATGGATGTGCTTTTCTCCATGACCACTGCTGACTCAAACCATCAACATATTTCTTATGTAGTTCACTATTACAGAGCTCAAAGGGAACCATCAATTGCCTCCTCAATTATTTTCAAAACAACTATAGCAAATGCAGTGGTAAAATAAAAAGTATAAAACAACCTGACAAGTATAACATTGACAACTTATCCTCATTGCCAGCTACTTTTTGCCTAAGGAAAGGGTTGTTGGTTACAATTTCTAAGCTCCTCAGGAGCTGACAAAGATGGGAGGCAAAGGAATGACTCTTTGAAATGAGTAAATACAATCTCCCTTCCCTAACTAAAAATCTGTTAGGCCTATACAAAGCTAGCAGTCTTATACACCAAGAAGTTAATAGCTTCAGTGACAAACTGCAGAATAGATTGGGCAAGGAACTAGTGATGAATTATTTCAAATGCATAACTCAGTTTACAGTCGTGGACAATTTGAACCTTAGGAACAGAGATGCAATCTTCCATCTATTCAAGTGGCTTCCCTTGTATCTCCAAGGGCATTGATGCACAGAGGTCTTGTTTCAACACCTCAATGCTAAAGAGGTCACAAGCAGGTGAAAAAGACGATTGATGGAAATGAAATAGTGGCTACAAGTGTCCATAGGAACATAACAATTGCAACAAAACATGTCAAGAAATGTTTTCAGGTGCAGGATGACATTTAAGGCCAAGCTGGAAAGGAAGACCAAGCCCGTGATAAATCTGATAATTAGGATTCAAGGCTGAAATATAGGAAAACCTAAGTGTTTTCAATTCAGACCAAACCCATAGTAAAATAAATCTGAAATGCGTGGCTTTCCCACAAGCCATCTAAGCATCTTAAACGTGTGACTATCATTTAATCACGCGGGAATTTTTTGTCTCATATGCCTCTCTATTTATGTGTCATATTTTCAGGCTTACTTTTCCACATGCTCACCAAAGCAAGTCTTCAGTCTACCTGTATGGCCAAATATTTAGTGACTTAAATATGCCAGTTTCCAAGCAGCTGTAGTAGCAGAGAGGAGGGAAAAAAAAAAAAAAAAAAAAAAAAAAAAAAAATTAAAAAAAAAAAAAAAAAAAAAAAAAAGGAAGAGGAAAGTATGTAAGAACAAAGATCTATCAGAAACAAGTTATCTGAGTTTCAAACTACTTTTCTTNAAAAAAAAAAAAAAAAAGGAAAGGTCTAAAAGTTTAGACCCCTCTCTGTAAGAAGATTGCATTTTTACCTAATCACTTGCCAAATTAGGCCCATGTCTGCAAAACTATTTTCCCCTAGTAGCCCCATTCTACATTCTGGTATTTACTTATATATTGTTACCAGAACTACATATGTTTTACCAGCACTATTCTTTCCTCAGCAGCAGCAAAGGGTTAGCTTGTCCTCTGAAAAACAGTATTTTTAATCTACATCTTTAGCATATAGAAATGAAAATGAGGAAAATAAAATTATGTGCATCTTGCACAAAATCACTACTCCTTTTGGCCAGAAGAGGAAGCTAGTGCTAAGCATTTTAATCATGCAGTTTAGACATATTCTGAGCTCACTGGAATTTCTGATTACACCATCATCACAATCATAAATCCAACCTGTTGAGGCACAACAGAGTTTTAACAGCTAAAGCAATCTAAACACATTCCAAGTTTATTCAGAGTGCATTCAGTAGGATTTAGAATGCAGAGCATTAAAATCACACCTCCATCAGCAATGTTTTCTGTGTTTTATCTTGAGAGAGCTGCTCTCAAAGGTCAGCAGCAAGGGGCTCTAACCCTGTTTAGGAATCCTTTACAGCGAGTTTCTGACTTTCTAGCAGAATTTTGTTGTTGGCCCTTTCTATGGTCTCTACAATAAATCAGTACTGTGTTGAAGTACCATCTTATTTCCCATAAAAGCAGAAACAAAACAATATTTTAACTGTTTCTTTCATTGGTTAAATGGCCTATTTCAGCTTAGCATTTAACAGAAAGGGCTTTTTATTTGATCACAGCTAATCTATTAGCCATGTTAGATTGCATTTCTCACAGGACTGCACAAAAAAAAAAAAAAAAAATCAGCAGTCAAACATTAAAACCTGTATCAAATTGTTTCCAATTTTTCCAGTTTTGTATCTACATGTCCCTAGTCTGGTCTAGTCTCTGAGGCCTTTTGCCCATCTTGGAGGAGGACAGCAACTATTCCAGCTTCCAAGGGTGCTCAACTTTCGGTCCAACACAGAGGCGGACTCTTGCATTCAAATCTTTAAATGGGCAAAACATTCAAGGATGAATGCAAGAATACCCACAGAGAAGGCTGTGTTACATATATACATGCCATTCCTTGTTCTCAGCATGTTCCAGGAGAATAGATGCCTAATGCTATTTTCTTGTCATGCAATAAGATTGATACTAGAATACGATAAACAGATGTTGAGTACTTTAAATAGGATGACAGGACCAGTGGTAGAGATCCAAGAGGCAATATGCAAAATAGATCTTATAAATGATCTAAAAGAAGGTCATTTGAAGAAGGCCAAAATTAATGAAAAAGCAAGAACTGATAGTGTTGTCTAAACCTAAATTTATTTTAGCTAGCGTTCTGAAATGGAGCATTTCCATGAGTTAAATGCTTACATTCTATCCAGCTAATTGTGCCAAGCATAAAAATTCTGATGTCATCTCCTTAGAGTGGATCCATTCTTACAACTAAGCCTATGACAAGAATAAAAAATACATCAATAATCTCTTTTAATGACACTGTTTTTATCATTTCCAATTAGAAAAGTAACATTTCTCCAAAGTCATTAGTGCCCTACTAGTACCCTAGAACTGCCACCCCTTTTCTTGTCTTGGTGCGGGAAGAGTGAACAATCTCAGCAGATTCCCGTCTGGAATACTGATAAAAATCTGGAAGAGCTCTTCTCTACGTGGCCTTGTCTGAGGCATCCCTACTCCCTTCCTTCCAAAGGAGGGTTAAATGCTATTAGCAGAACACAGACCCCTGTAGAAAGTGGGATTTGTTACTAGGGTAGCTGTGCAAATCATGGAAACTTTAACACAGCTGCACTGCAACTACCCAGGAGCATGGAACAATGAGGAGGGGGAGAAAAAATAAAATCCTTGCCCATTTTATATCAAATCAGTATGTCACAACAGACATGAAAATGTGCATAAGGGACAAAGGAATCATTTCCTCAACATCTCCACTTCTGACAGCAATCGGTTTTTGAATGTTCAGACCAGACCCTAAGCATTCAACCACAGCCTGGAGCAGGGCAGAACCCAGAAAGGAGACCAGGTTATTCCTGAATGGTGTTTTTCTAGCCTGTCACTGACAATGACCACTGACCATGTCTTCAAAACGTATTTCAGTAAATGAGTTTTGAAAAAAAATCCAGCGTTTTACTACCTTCACTGTTAGGAAGGCTTTTCTCCTTATATTAAACTAAATTTTAGAGAACAAAATTTAAGCTCAGCATTTCTTATCCTAGTCCCTATAAAGCAGAGAGCAATTATTGAACAATTCCTCCTCAGAGTAACTTCCTATGCTTGCTTTAAGGGACTTAAATTCCCTTACACCCTGAGTTGTCATCTTTGATGAAACACTTTTTTAAAGTGGGGAAAGGCCTAGGTTTTCTTTACATGTCACATTTTCTGTATTTCTTACCATTCAGAGTGATTCTTTTGGACATTTTATAAACCACCTCTGCTTCTCCTACATATTATGCCAAGGCCAACTCTTCCCAACATTTGACAGAAGAAGGGAGTGCCTTGGAGGCTCTGTACGACGTCTGCAGTGCCCACGTCTTCCCCCTCACTTCGGCGAGGCCTTCTGGTCCTTCCATTTTTGATCTTTGCTACTACTTCAAAAAAGGCTTTTCTCTCTTCTCTCCCCTCCCTGTTCCAAATACTTTCTTTAAGCAAACATCAGAATTTGCCCACTGTTTTTCCTTTGGTGGTTTTTCCTTTGAGTGACAGCGGATATTTTCTCATCTTTCTATTAGAAAAGGTAGAGAAACATGCAAAAACTGATTGGCCAATTCCCCTGTTCTACAATGAAGAAATACACCACTAAGCTGCATAAAAATAACAAAGAAAGACATAAAGATACTTAAATGTTCTAAACAGAAATTTAGTTTAGTTTTGTTAATATGGTATTAAATACAAAAGGCAGGTGGTTGAAGAAGCTCCTTAACTGCAAAATACAAAATCCCAAACTCCAACTCCAACCCCCCATTGCCCACAGTTTTTGAAGACTTCCAGCTATGTGAGTATAGCCCTGGTCTGATATTCTTCATATTCTTCATCAGAACAGAAGTATTTGGAAAAAAAAAAAAAAATGAAACCATCAAACCTGCTTTATATGTCACAAATCCATAAGGGACAAAAATCCATTCCTCTGACCACTTCAGCTCTTTTAAAATCATATTTATAGTTACGTTTTAGAACAAAACTTTTCACAAATAGCATTAGCAATATCAAAAGCATAGCAGGCTCTGATAGGCAGTTTCCTCACTTCGTTCCCTCACCATGCACACAAATGCCCCTAGATTATTTAATGACTACAGTGTCTCAGAAGCCCAGACAAGAGGGCTGCATGTATTTTAGTGATGGTTATTTTTGCAAAGTTCACAGCTGACTTTTCTGGAAGTCAACCACAAGTGCAGGCCTAATGCTTGTTATCTAAGTGAATGCTTTTGTAATTCATGCCTTCTAATTTGTGAAGACCACATTTTAAAGTTTGACCTATAAAAGAAAATTATTACTCTTTTTGTTTGTAGTGATGTATGAAAAATTTGAAAGGACATCCATTTTCTAATGAACTGAGAAGTGAAAAAAAAAAAAAATCCTCACTTTAACTGTTAAAGTGTAAAAAGATTAATTTACTAATCTGGACATTCCCTTATCAATTTCCAGGGCATGCACAATGTTATATTCTGGCACAGTGACAAGTGTAAGAATTCTAGATTTAGACCAACTTTTTCCCCTGTGGTTGCCTGTTCTTACAACATTACTAGTTATTGATCAAGATTCCCAGGAAGCTAAGATGGAACTGGGGTCTATTTCTAGTAAAGTGACATTCACAAAAAGCAAGGGCAAGGTATAACATTATGATAAAAAGTAAGTAAATCAGCAACACACAACTATACAACAAAACCATCTGGTTAGATAGTCATCCTAAAATGGTGTGGAAACCACAGTTTGGAAATTCTGTTGCAAAATGTGATTATGAGCCAAATTTAAAAAAAAAAAGTGGTATAAGAAAGAAAGGAAATAATCATAAGA
Organism: Nothocercus julius; assembly: GCA_013398735.1. Taxonomy (NCBI): domain Eukaryota; kingdom Metazoa; phylum Chordata; class Aves; order Tinamiformes; family Tinamidae; genus Nothocercus; species Nothocercus julius. The sequence continues at coordinate 2,999,681 of VZSV01000024.1, forward strand.
AATTTTCTAACTACAAAGATGATTAAGAAGTGAAATGGGATACAAAAGGTGACTGCAAAATATTTTACATTTGAATTTTATCTATCCTGTTCAGTCTTTCAGTCTTGACTACATACAACATCAAAGAGACTCCATGATGCGGCCAACCCATCACCTGTCTGGGATTTACTGCACTTGTGCATATGCATTACATGAATACATTTCACATGTAGCCCTGCTGAAAGAATTGCCCCTAGGCACCAAATAGTCCTGTTTTCCATCTGCAGTCTCTTCCTTGTCCTGAATCTGAAAAGCACACGCACAAAAAAGCGACCAGCAGAGGGCGGCCACTGCTCCTAGCAGTTTGCCAGCTCCCTCCTTGCTGCTCTTTCTTCCTCCTCCCACGTGAACATTCCCGACACTCAGACAGGAGAGTTGAGCAGCAAAGGGCACAGCGAGCACCATGCCTCGCTCATGCATCAGGCCCACCGAGGTGTGCGGGAAAAACGAAGTCTGGGCAGCCTTTTCCCTGGAGGTGAAGCAAATGACCTACAGAGCTTGAGGTCCCTTTCTGCACTGCACTTCCGTGGAACTTCATTTCATTCTCCTTTCTCTCATAACCCTCACACATTTAGACCCACCTTTTTAGAGGCAGAAACTCATACTTTCTCTGAAGAAAGCAGCACCTGTTCTGCTATGAGATATCCACTTGTTGCTGGGTCAGCTTTAATCAGGAAGAAAACTGATGTAGCAGGTCCATCGAGATCTTCTCGTTTCCTTCTGTAAATCTCTCTTGGGCAGAATTTGTGTAGCAGACCAGGAATGGTGTAGGGGGAAGGAGGCAGATACCTATATGTTTTTACCAGGACTAAAATCTCTCCCCTCTTTTCCCATTAACTTTAAGACAGAAAAATAAACCAACCAAACAAAAAACACGAACATATTTTGACTACCAGGGGAAAAAAATTGTATCCCAAGATCATTTCTATGATACAAACATTGTGTATTTCCAAACCATCATGCCATGCAAGATATTACTTCTAACCTGGCCTTGGCCTGATTCCGCACACCACGCTTGCTTCACATTGGCAGACAGCGGCCTCTCATCCTTAGTTTCTTAATGCGCAGTTCATTATCACTTTGAGAGGCACTACAGCATATCTCGAGAACACAAGGACCACCAGTGCAAAAGAACTGCAGCCCTCCATGGAGAACTGGCCTCAGTGCCAAATCATAGTTGTTTTACTGGTATTACAGAGACGAAACTGAGCTGCATTTTCAGGTACAGTGATTCCAGGTACATTACCATTTTGATATTCAGGGAAAGCGTAAACATATCTCGCAACACAGGCTGTTAGAGAAAAATAAAAATAATAAAAAAACTTTAAATAGGGTCTTAGACATTTTGCCTTCCGTAAGTAATTTAAAATTAAACTCCAATGGCAGAATTTTTATTTTAGTAAGGAACTGGCAATTCCATGTCAGACTTGCAGTCTAGAAGGCTCAAGGAGAAAAAAAAAAAAATCCAATAAACAACCAATTAACAGTGTATTTATTTTTTTGTTAACTATTTTTCCAGATACAGTAAAAAGGTGTTTAGAATATATCTCATGTAACTCACGCTCTACTTTTATTAACCAGACTTCTACTATGCTTTTAAAAACTCCCTCAGTACTCAGAGGTAAAAAGCCTTTTGGAGAGACAGAACAGTCTACAAGGAAGGAGAGGTAGGAACATCACAAAGAGTGTTGGGTTCTGCATTTGGAAAACAAAAACCATAATCCATAGATTATTTGCATGAAGATATGGTAATTAGGAGTGCATAATTACTGTATACACCTCAAGAGGTTATTATCCATCTATTGCTCCATTAAGGCCTTCCTCTTGAAGAAGAGAGGCTAGCTTTCATAGACATATTGGTTAGTATTAAAAAACACATTAATCTCTGACTGCTGTGTCTTTATTGTGAGACCATAAGGTTAAATGCAGCCCAAGTATGCTACCTCTCCATTTTTTACTGTTTATGATTTGTCAGCAAAAACTTCAGATGATCAGAGAAACCTCAACCTTGCTCCTTGTGCTGCAGCTGCAGCCCGGTTCACATGTAAGCACCAGCCTCTACACATGCAGGCTTTCACCTACAAATGTTTGTATGCAAAGTATTTGTGTCTCAGATCAATTTTAAGAGAGCCCTAAGTGTATAAGGCAACATCTGGTATCTGTGCATTCATCCAGCATGTGGCAGCCAGTTACAACCATGTTTTCCAAACTTGCATGGCATTAAGAGGTTACCATATGAAGATGACTAACACTGCTATTCAGATTAGGTTTTCAGCCATGCTTGGTTCCCTACAAGGACCTTTTCCCATTTACGTTGCAGGCATGTCACATTTTTCAGGCATGCTAGACACAGTTGTAGAAATAATGAATTTTGTCCAGGCTTCTTGTGTACAAAACCTATGGCAGACCACAAAGACCTCCAAATCATAGTAATATTATACCAAAGTCACAAAGTGATCAGAGCACAGAGGAGGATTAAAAAAAAAAAGACAAAAATTACATAGGTTTCATCCACTTGACTGCTACAAAAAAACAGCTGCAAAAAAAAAAAAAAGTACCCAACAACTCTGAAACAATGCTGAGTAAATAACAGAGGATGCACACGAGTTCACGCCTACCATGTTCAGGCTGCCCTTTCCCCTCTGCTCAACGTAATACAGTCTAGTGCTGAGCTAACCTGGTTTACACTGGGAACCAGTTCAGGCTTCTGCGTTAGGACGGCTTGATAGAGCCACACAGTCATACCCCAGTCACCCACTCCAAGCTGCTGGTGCAGGAAGGAGCGCTCCCTGGACTTGCTTGTGTGACTGGAAGAAAACAGGGCTGCAAACACATGCCCCAGCACTTCCACAGCCAGACGGTCTTCCAGGACTTGCCTGTCACCAGCCAAGGCGCCTGGATTGGCCAAGCTGCAGCTCATCATGATATGATCCTACATAGGACAGGAAGATAAGGGAGAGAGACAGGAGTAAGAACAGCTTTTAGTTCTCTCCATCTCCCTGACCACCCTCCCACATCATAAAAGCAACATCATTCCCGCATCTGATTCAAGAGGGTGATGGTCAGAGACCACTGTACTAAACCCACCCCTGACAAAAGGCCAGGAAATCAAGTCTTGTTGTGGAGCCCTAACCTGGTAGACTTAGACAATTTATGACAGTGAAAAAATATGGAAAAAGGGGACAAAGATGTCTTTGCATATATGCATCTCCTGCAGAAAAACACACACACACTTTGGCATGTTATTGCAGCCTAGGCTATATTAAAAAATATAATAATAATAATAAATTTAAAAAACGCCAAAATGAATGTCCCTTCCTTTGCCACTTTGCCGCTAAACACACATATCTTTTTTTCTTTTTGCTTTTTTTCTGTTGATTAATCACAATGTAAGTCAACCTGAGTCTTGTAAAGCCCTAATAAATCCCGTAAGCGAGCACACATGGCCCTTCAGTGCAAGCACACTCCACGGGATAAGGCTCTTCATGAAGTAGGAGCCTCAGGTAATTATTATGATCCAAAAAATGCATATACATGCTTTTTTGTGTTAAATGTGATCCCGTTACATTCAAGCCAAGTCCTATTGCTGTATCTCCTCAAATTTATTCTTGTGGAAATTGCTGGAGCATTGCTTGCAGTAACATATGATTCCTGAAAGTCCAAGACCAATACAGTAAGCCAGAAAATAAACCTAGCGATATTTCCCATAGCATATTCTAAATTAGCACCAAACCAGCCATTACCAGGAGGGATATAAAGAAAACCCATAAACAAATCAAGGCCCACTCCATGAAAGAGTTTTTACAAAGCTTTTTTCCTGGCACAAGATAAAAATCCCTCTCCTGGAACCAAAAGTCTTCAGTGCAAACAGATCAAGGTAGTTTCCTTCTGCATTGCTGCAGAACATGGCATGGGCCAAATCCAACACACACAGGGATCAAGCTGCATTTGAGCTATTTGTACAGTTTATTTGTATTCAAATCCTTGCCCAAGTCATGTTCAAAAGGAAGCCATGCTTGGATCCATTTTTCAAACAGCGTGTTGCCAGCACTAAGGTGATCGTGACTAGAGGAGACTGGTCCACAAGTCTGAAGAAATATCTGACGGGAGAGCTGCCATCTTTCAGTCTCCACATAATATATATCTGAAAGTGCTGTGCACTTTCAGACCTCAGAAGTATGAACAGAAGGCAGAAGCAAAGGGCTCTCAGAGATGAGACAGAAACGGCTTTCCTGACAAAAATCAAGCGCTCCAGAAAAATAGAAAGCCTTATTGCAGCATCACGTCACACATCAAGTCTCATTCTTCTGCTTGTACTAAATTAAACTCAGGAAATTAAATGAAAAAAAAAAAAAAAAAGTCAAGAATTCCAAAGCAACAGTATAAAAGCAAGGAAAGTGGAAGTTGGATACATTCTCTTATGCAAACTAGTGTATCTACATTTTACAGGATACTAGAAAAGAAGCTGTAATAGGAAAATTAGAACATTCTTTACAATTCTTTTACTCGGTCTGACTGCCAAATACAGAATGCCTGTTGTAAAACAATTACACATCTTAACATTCACTACAACACCAAGTTGTAACTGGCTGGTTTTTAGCGGTGCTCTGAGGGATCCTAAGGCCACTCTACAGTATGAAGCTAACGAAGGAGCTTGTTTCTCCTTCCAAACTTTATCTTACCGGCTACACAACTGCCTCCTCTGAATTTTCTGTATTTAAAGCCTGAATTTTCTGCATATACAGACGAGCCAATGTGATCATGAAGAGAAAACAGATTTTTAAACACAAATGTTAGCAGCAGTATGAAAACTAGGGTCAGGAACTAATTGTTAAAGGAAAACTAGGAAACTGCACCTTTAGCATAAAAATTGCTGCTTTGCAAAAACATGGCAGAATCCTCTGCTAAAATCCTGGACTGGCTATGAAGTTCTGTGTTGAATTTGACATTACTTTTGTACTTGAGATTACTGGCTGCACAGGACCAGATCCCTCCACTGAGATTGTCACGCCATTCTTTTCCCTACAGCAGTTATCAGATCCACTTAAAAACTATGCCCATCTTTTCCATTCACTGCAGTGGGACCACTCATGATTGCAGCCACATTAAGCTCGGGGTATGCTTATATGCACAGTAACAAATCTAGGAAGATCATAGTGAATTTGTATGGATCAGGAGGCTCTCCCTTCTTTACAACTGCTTCTTGAAAACCAGTTCACCATATATCCCATTAGACTTAGCTGCTGCAGCTGAAGAAAGCATCAGAGACTAAAACAAGCAGCATTTTCACTCCTCTACCTCACAAAATTTCAGTATGTTTGGAAAAAATGAACTATGAGATGATGCATATGAAAAATACATTGGTGTGCCATGACTGGTGATGGTAGTTATGCTGTATGTTTAGGCACACATCCAGAAAAAGGCGACTGCCAGTTCAGAGTTATGAATCATGCATCTCATGAGCAGAGTAAACGGCTACCGTGTACCGAATAAAGGAATCAAAAGCTGTTAATAAATGCAGTTTAATCTCATCAAAACACAGCTAACTGCTAAAGTATTGAACAACAGTTTGAAGTGTAGCAATAAAGAACAGGAAGAGAAGTACACCAAGAAGGGGCCATATTGCTCACTGCACTTCAGTTCTTTTTCAAGAAGTTATCCATGCCTTATTGTTTTTTTCTTAATGGGGCTCCCTCTAGGCTCTTCACCCTGCAGTAGTCTCTTCTGTATTTGACTGTGCTGCTCAGACTAGACCCAGGAAACCACAGGAAAACACAACCAAATGGCCCACAAGAACTCACCCAGTGCAGTTCAGCTCCCCTCCAAGTTTCTAGCTCTCATCTTCCTAAGAAAGAAACTCTTCAGATTCTGGCTTGCCCTATGCCTTTTCCTGTTTTCTGACTCCAACTATCCCAAATAAGGCAAATAAGCCAGTTTCTCCGAGCTTCTCCAGAAATCTTCACAAGAGCCTCAGCTGGGAGGTTTCCCCAGCAGTGCAGATCCTGTCCTACTTGGTCTTTTCTGGCTATTAGTCCCAGGTGCTGTTCCAAGACACTCCACTCATCTAATAAGGTCCAGCTGGGGCATTCTGTGCCATAACAGGTAGGTACATACACTTTTTACACATGCCTAATCTTCCCTGGCCACAAACAAGAAGCTGGATAACAGATAAAGAGAATATTCATGTACATTGCATTGCAACAGTATAAATGACATAGAAAAACACACAACAGAAAGTAACTTTAAAAGACTGGGATCCCACAGAAGTACTAACAGTAAAAGTTTACGACACACTGAAGAGCTAATATTTTCTGATTTTAATCCCAGTTCAGAAAAAGCGGAGAGGAATTACAGTAATATATTTAGAGACAGGCTCTTGAAACATAAGTGTGTATTTTCTGATTGCATCAAACTCTGAATCACATTTTTTTTTTTTTTTTTTTAAGTAGAAAATGACCTCTGGGATACTGAATAAAAGCTTCGTTGAAAAACTAAATAAAACAACCTTGCAATATTCTTGCTTCTCCCAAAGGCACTCTCAAACAACGTAAGAGAATATAAAATTGTAAAAACCTACCAAGTCCACTAGCTTCTCTTCAGTGATCAACAAGGTCAAACTATGCCATCTGAATGAATCTGCACTGTTCTGTTCTCCCACCTGGCTCTTACTCTGATTTCTTAACACTTGCTTGACTGCTGGTTACAGCACTGACTGAAATAAAATAAAATATCACTACTCAACTGCTATATCCCAATAAAAGAAAGAAAACTACGGGGAACAGTTTAAAGTTAATGTAGCATAGGTAGGAGATAAAAAAAAAAAAAAACAGAAAGTGAACGACAGTGTTCTTTCTGTTTTTGGTAATCTTTAAATTGTATTTATTTTTCTATGACTTATGCTTCTTTGTGGTAATATATGCTAAGCTGAATTAAAACAAAAAAAATTGTTGTTGAATTTGTTGAAGCTGACAAATATAAAGATTCCTAACCAGCTTCTCCTACATAGGGAACTTGAACATTTTGCAGTTATATTTTTGCTTTAGGAGCAGCGGAAAGGAAACCTATACTGAATCGATCGAATCAAGATTAAAAATGACAAGAATAGGATTGACTCACTCTCCAAAAATGGGTATTACTCATTGCATTGCCATACACCTACATCATCTGGCTAGGATGCTCATGTCAGCTGCTCAGCTTCTCCTCATGCTTCTGCCTCATGCACCTGCAGCAGGCTCAGGGGCTGGCTTCCAGCTCGCCCCCAAATCTCACACTCCTTCCCCTGCTTCGTAGGCTGCAGCCACCAGACCACAGCCCCCAGGTAGAAACCTGGGGAAGGGGTCAGGAGGTTCCCATGGCTCCGGGAGGGCGAAGATGCAGAAGCGGCAGCCCTTGCTCCAGCAGGTCTCCACAGAACTGCTGCAGGGTCCAGGAGGAGGCAACACTGCCGCTAGGAATTGCGGCCTAAAGCAAACAGTCCAGAGACTATGCAAGAGTTGATGGACAAAAATGGTGTCCAAATATTTTTCCAGTGGAATGTGGCAATGGAGAAACAATTCCCTGGATGAAAATACTATGTGGGAGGGAGATGTTTTTGCAGGAAGACCTCTAAACCATTCATGAAGCAAGATCAGACTTGCTAGTTCTATTTTACAAATAGAGAAGATAGAAACAAAGATAAGAAATACCTATACAACAAGGCCAGATCTCATCTGAGTTCTTCTTATTTTATAGGCATTTCCCCAAAATTTCTCAGAGCTCAATGCAGCAGTGCTTACTGCAAAACTACCTTCATGTAGCTCTGCCCATTTGTGTCTGCTAGATACTTCAATAAAAGGCAGAGAAACCCTTTTCGTACAAAGACAGTATGTTGAAATCATACAGAAAAGTTTTACTAGGTGGTCAGGATATTTCAGTGTAGCTGCATTCTGATCTTGTCTTGTTTTCTAGAGAGCTCATTTATCTCCTATACTAAGTAGAGAACTGAGTAGATTACGTTTACTAACCTGTGCTAACTGTAAGTGTTTAAGTTCAGCATCTCCTCATTGCTAGTTGTTCCTCCATCTCTGCGTCTGGTTTGTTCAAAACTACTAAGAAGTGGACATGACAAGGTTTTAATCAAATGTAAGCAGTAACAACAGGTTTTATTCAAAACTTCCAGTAAAGAGGACTTACTAGTTTTGGAATAAAGATAATTAAAAGTACTACAGCTTACGTAAATATAAAAGATCAGAGAGAAGAAAATAAATCAAGCAGTTAAAAAAAGAAAAGTTAAAAATATATATCTTTTAAAAGTTTGAAATCCCATAACGGGATTTTGAAGTTCTCCAAACAATTAACAGTTACCAGGTTTGGAAAAACAAGATTTTCTTACAAAATTAAAAGCCTATTTCTCTTACATAAACTGTATAAAACTGCTCAATAATTAAAGAGCATACTGTACAATTTTGTTTTGAAATATATCGAGCTGCAGCCTCTGAACTGCAGAAATTAATCATTTTGTCCTCTTCACAGGTAAAAGAATTAACCAGCTGCACAATTGTTTTGAAAAGAAAGGAAGAGGCAAAAATAATCAAAAATAACAAGTTGAAGCCACTATTAAAAAAAATGAAATGCACAGCAAAACTCAGACCTCAGTTTAAACTAACAAGCTATGTTTACAATATATTCTACATTTCAGTTGTCGTTTTCCCTTCCCACTCCCCCCTTCCCCCTCTCAAATATTCCTAATTCCTTTATGGTCTAAATCTTATTAATTTCTAAACTTTCAAATACACCATACATACACTTAGAAAAAAACATACCTAACATTCTTACAGCAGTATGGTCAGGACACAATTTCAAAAAAATTATTACACAGTTGTTCAGATTAAA
>VZSV01000024.1:3010744-3022205 GCA_013398735.1 Nothocercus julius
TTCAGTTTTGCCTTACACATAAAGAACAATATTCTGCTAGTATTTTAATTTAATGGTCATTAACAAGCTGATGCAGAGAGGCAAGAGAATATTCAAAATCACCATATTAAGAAAGAATAATTTATTTTGATTACAAAGTATGCTCAAGCAAATTTTCACATACCTTTACAAAACTCATACGGAGAGTGCACATCTTAGTAAGCTCATAGACTGTCTCAAAGCCATGGTTCACTGACTGAGCCAAAAGCTGAGCAAATTCTTGGTTATTGAAAATCTTCAAACTGCAGCCACTAGGAATTTTGCACACAGTGGTTGGATGGAAACCATGATGGTAGTTGCAGTTCCGACTTTGCACAAAGATACTGCTGTCACTAAGGCATTCAGCATACACTTCGCCACCAACATAATAGAGATGAACACCTAGGAGGAAAAAGTTGATGCTAGTAGGTCAGATGAATTCAAACTGCGTATCTATTCTTCATGCTCTGACTTCGTGGAGATACCATACCTAGAGATAGCTGAGGTTCCTTTTGTGTTTTTAAAGAGAAAATGATTGATATGTTAAATAAATACTCTGATATTTAGGATGGGTGAATGGAGGGGAAAAATAAGGAAGGAGTATTAGATCTAGAGTGGCACAGAACAGCTGTGATGTGCAGCTCTCAGCAGTCTAAGTCCTCATGTAGAGGAAAGTTTTCCAGGCTAAAGGCTAAAACTTGAAGACCTAACTCTTCCCTTGAGTGTCAGTTCTCTCCTCCTCTAAGGAAGGAGAGAATTAACTAGTCCTTCATTAACTGGTGCTTTTAAACACTGTTTGGATCCCAAGCTATTTCAGAAAATCCAGTTTATTGATAATGTAAACACTCAAAAGAATAGCCTGTCAGGAATGACCCACTGGAGGGGGCAATATAAGTTTTGCAGCTGCATGACAGTCAGGCCCTCAAAGAAAGAGGATTATATTAACTCAGATGTGAAATGGAAGTTTCTTCTCTCTCGCAGGACGTTATCACAGCCATCAAAAAGAAGATAAGCACAGGATTCCCACTGAAGGAATCAACCAGACTAGGAAAGAAGTCTAAGATTCATTTGCAAAGACTGATCAAGCAGTTTGTCTCTCTTAAATAGATGTTAGGATAGTTAGCTTATGTTGGAAGTAAGTATAGCTAAAAATTGTGTCAAGAACTATTGCTAGGATTTACATATGTGTCAATAATCAAGATAAATTAAGACATTTCATTAAACAAACATCTGTAAGCCCTAATTAAGATCGTAATAGTCCTCAGGCACATAAAAATTGACTAGGGATAACAGCTTCCTGTAATTACACAACAGGTAAGAACAACGGTTTGCTTTTAACACTTGGCCAGAAAATTATATGTTTACCAATGTTCTAATAATCACTTATCACAAGCATTAGGAAGATCAGCATGCCCTGGAGGCTGGCATCCAAAACAAATACGTTGAGAGAGAAAAAAAAAAAAAAAAAGTGCATGCGTATAAAAATCAAGCAACCCACAAATCAAAACCATCAAACTCTACCTGCTCCCAACCCGAAACCCCAGAACTCAAACACACAGATCTAAAATTCACCTTTGCCAATGTGCCGCCTTGTATTCTCAATGGTGGAGTTTCGATTAACGTTAGAGAGCAGCCCAAGGCAAAATCTGTTTTTATTGTTGGACGGATCAGTGAAGCCATCAACCAGCACGCTCGTAGAAGAAGCGTGGAAGGCCTCCCCGACACGGTTATTGAGCTCGTAATAGACAATGGAGCACCAGTGCTTTGGCTCTTCATAAGCAACCGCCTGAACATCTGCAAAGCAACCAAAGAAACGTTACAGTCTAACAGCACTGGAATACAGGCCTCACATTTAATGGGTCATAAACCTACAGATTTTGGCTTAACATCACTGAAAGATGATCTGGATAAGGCTTTTCTGCCTTCAGTCATTTTTGACTTTTTCAGAACCAAAGACATACAAGAGAGCAATTATACATCAACAATACTCGCACAAGACTCACAAAATAAAAACAGTTGGCACTAAGTACGCACATGAAGCGCATGCCAAGCTGTGCCCCTCTACTGCTGCTGCATCTTCTGCAATATACCATGGAGTAAAGTAGACAGCAGAGAAACATTGCAATCATACAGCTCAACTTTCTTTCCAATATAGCAAATGAACTGAGGTTAATTTACTTCAATTCATTTTACTCAGCCACGAAATTAAAAGCAGTTACTGCCCAAGCTGCAGAGTTCAACACTGTCGGGGAGAAACAGCAGGAAACAACTGGACAAGAGCTCCCTCTAACTTTGGGTAGCAAGTACAGCAGGACGGCTTAAATATACAGCCAATCTTCTGGAATCCAGAAGATACACAGATCTTTCTCCCAAACATTTTGGGGGGAATGACAAGACCTTCAAAGCAAAAACAGACTGATGTCTGTCTGCACAACACATGTGAGGTAGAGTTGAAGTGTGAACATACACTAATTTGGAGCTGAGACTGCACAAGGGCATAACGCGAGACTGAACAAGGGCATAACATACAGATACCCAACAGTTATGCTGGAATAAAGAGTGGATGAAGCCAATGAAGGTATTATTTTACTAGGACCTTTTGTTTGTGAGGTGCTAGCAAATACAAAATCTTAAGTTGTTCATTACCAAAACAATTAATAATTTGTTGAGTAATAGCAAGCATTTCTTACAATTCCGTTTTGCAGATTCTGCTAACAACAAGCTCCTCCTCAACAAGCCCTTACTGAAGCTGCAGAAAGCCAGCAGGAAATTCATGGTTCGTAACTTCTATCAAGCTCTGGAAACACATGGAAGTCTTGGGGTAACACTTGTGACTCTGCAGTGGGAAACTTTTCTTCTGATGATACAAACGGTCTTTACCAAAAGGAGTTTCACAGTGGGTGTCCAACAGCAGCATAAGCTTCTTTAGATGTCTCCACCCAGTGCATATTCTTTCAAGTGTCAAGCACAGCTACAAATTATTAAACTGCCTCCAAATAAAAGCAGGCTAGCAAAGGGATGTGGTTGCTTTATGTGGTTTCTTTTAAATGAAGGATACTACTTCCTTGCTCAGTCTAGCACAGTTGGACTTGCTGCTGAGATACCAACTTTGCAGATTAAAGCTGTAACTGCAGGCCAAAGGGCTAAAATGAAAGTTAAGATTAATTTTACAGGCAAACTTGTTCCTCTAGAATCCTCCAAGACGATTCCTTGCCCTGACCCCACGTCTCTGTCACATAAGACCAATGTTCATATTTTCCTTTGTTCACGAGTTTTCTGACAGGAGCAGAATGAAGAACATTCCCCCCTTCCCCACCCCCCAGCCAGAAGCGTACACCAGACCCAAAACGTGGCAAGCAACAGAAAGCAGAGTAACACATGCTAGATTGCTGTGCAAAGCTGCCAAGCATTACGTGTACAGCTGATCAACCACTTGCTTAAAACTCCAGCAGAAAGGAGCCGATACCATAGCATTTTCTGTCCTTTCAGATCATTGTAAAAAATCAGCCATAAATTCTTAGTAAGAGGTTATTCTATTCCCAGTTCACTTGAAGATGCCAGCAATTATCAATGCTGCAGCTTTGCCCCAGTTCTCAAAGTCAGGCAGAAACCTTGCCAGCTGGCCATTCTTCCAGAATGAATCATATCTCTCTCACACAGATTTCATACTAACTTCCTTGCATTTGCTTGAAGTCATGCAGAGCAGGTGCACTGAGTCTCTCCATTCCCAGCATGGGCCGGCAGTGGAAATTACCCAACTTCAATGACAGGATGCAGCTTGTTAAGTCAAATCTCTTAAGACTAACAAATCACCATGGAGAACATGCTCCTGAAAGCTTGCAACAAAAATGCTGCAGTCCATTTACAGTAATAAAAAAAAAAAAAAAAAAATTCTTGAAAAACCTGCAGCAGGTTTTTAAATAGTGCAAGTGCTGCACACATATACGAACAAGAAACGCCCAGAGGCATGGTATAAAGAGAGAAGCAGCACCTTTTTTTTTTTTTTTTAAGCTGAAGGACACAGAGGTAAAAATCCATTGTACTAAACTATTAGGAGGAAAAAGTACTAATAGACATGATATTCAATTTTGGAATGGTTGCATGCTAAAAAGCACAAATAAAAATGTAAACAATTTTTTAATTAACTTACATGAAATAAAAATCTGCTACTGTAGGATGTTCCCCATAAGAGGGGAAAAACAAAAACATACAGAAGTCTGCAGGGCATTGATAAATGTACTTTGGACTCCCAGCAGCAGCAAGGACTATACACACACACACACACACACACACACACACACACACACACACAGTGTACTGGTCAGCAAAAACTGGAAATGCTGCAGATGGGGTTTATCACAAAACTCATTCCACATAGAGAGTAAATAGGTTACCACAGAAGCTATCTAAATTGTTTTAAGAGGGCAAATACACTTCCTGAAAACAGACATTGAGCTTAGCAACAAAATGAGTACAAAAATCAAACAATCATTAAATTGTTCATATGCTTGTAATCTTTATAATCATTTTGGCACAGTAACTCGAGTTGCTGCTCTTTCTTGGCACGGTCTGTAGCTGTGTAAGCTGATGTGTTCTCTGAAGGGGCTATTTCTCACATCGTGATGAATGCACTAAATCTTTTATTCAGGCAGTTGTGGCTGGCTGCAAACGCTTTCAAAAGCAGCGTGTAAAAAGATGTCTGTGTCACAGTACATAAAACAAAAGGATTTTTTTTTTAATATGGATTTTAAACTCTGTGGCAACGTCACTTCAGGCGGATAGCTCTCAATTCTGGACCATGTGCCATCATTGTTTGACCCAAAGATGAAGGAAAAGGAGAGAGGGTGGAACAACAACAAGACAATATGAAACAAAACAAAAAATAGCCCAAGCCCTTATCACTAGCAGACAGGGTAACTATTTAAAGCAGAGCATACTCTCTAGGGACTGCAATTTAGAATTCAGGACTAAAACACTAACGTAATGAGAAAAGACAATTTTATGAGATGCATTGTCTCCGAAGAAAAAGTACAAGGAAAAAAACAAACAAACAACAAAAACAACAACCAAAAAAAAACAAAAAACAAAAAACTTGAGCTGCTCATATGAAATGTCTGTGGGCTTTACATAAGTGAAGGTATTAGCATCCACCTTCTGATCAAGTCTTCATTTGGAGAGCCATACTTGACCATCCATAATTCAGTAGGCACTATATAACATTAACAGCTCTGTCTCAATAAATCAATATAATCATAGCAGATAAAGAGACTTTTTTGCCTGCATATGTGTAATTTCTGCATCACATGCAGAAAGGCACAGCATCACAGGGCTTCTTTCATTCCAGTAATTATCAAACATTCCAGATATAGAGCATAGAAATTACTTTGGGCATGATGTGGTGACAAAACCACATATTTTACATTTTAAGGCTCACGTGATACTTTCTTGTGCTAATTGGACATTTACTCTTATATATTTTTTAATCTTCAGATTTATTCCACCCTTTAGAATGACACAAACTAACTACATAGCTCTATGAACAACATGCATACAATATTAATGCTCAACTATTAAAAACATTGCAGAAGTTCTGAAAGCTCTTTACCCTTAGGGAGCAAAGCAGAAGCTGAGAAGAAGGAAATGTTTTTACCTCCTCTGTGTATGTCAGGGGGCATTGCAGGTACCATCATGTTGGTGTCCATTGGCTGTGAGGTATCGTGTGTCAGCTGATCTTCCGGAGGCAGGTAAGCAGGAGGGGGCGTATCAGCTAAGTACAGAAAAGGCAGAGATACAAAAGTCCTTTCTTCTCTTGAAAGTATATATACACACTCACATAAACAGTTTTAGCCTAGAAATGCTTCCAGCCTGACTCAGCTATAAACTTCCACTCACCAGAAATCTGAGAAAGCAATCACGGACCTTGATTCAGGATAGCAGAGAATTACTGTGCATATTAAATGCAACTGCAATAACAAGCCACTTCCCCCGCATCGAGCCACAAAGGAAAGTCTAGTTTGACAGTTCAAAATGCTGCAGAGATATTACAGTGCATAGAGCTCTCCAAATCAAGGCAAAAGTAAGTATCAAAAAGGGTAAATGCGGGCTGAACTTGAAACAAAGTCTTCAGTCCCAGCTTTATTGTTTCCAATGCGATTTCACCAGCAAAGCATTAGCTCCATTTTCACAGGTAAGTAGCAGTAGAAGGCGTTTAAACACCCAAATCCTACAGAAGTAACCTTCCGGATCAGGATTTTATTTGCCAGTATCTCTTCATGTCTCTTAATGGCTGCACGGAGAAGTTAATTGAACCACTAGTATAAAACTCTTTTGTGCACTATGACCACATTCACCAAAGCCCTGTTTGAGCCCTACTACATGGGTTGCATTGCCCTCCAGCTGTTCCATTCACTTCTGGGAAAGTTTCCCAAACAGCTTCCTAGAAACCAGAGGAAGATGCCAACATCGCTGTTACCCAACACTTCAGAAGACATTTTCCTCCAAATCAAATGCACAAAGACACATGCAAAAGAGAGAAACCCTTGCCTGATGCCTACAAGCTTTTGCTGCTAAATTGTGTATGTGTGAACACAATGCATTAGTGATACACAGATAAGGAAATGAGGCCAGAGGCAGCAAATTAGCCAGCATCTGGAAAGTTTTCAAGATCTCTGGATAACTGCCTTTCTCTCCCTCTCTCTCTCCTTTTTTTTTGTTTTTGTTGTTGTTGTTCTTCCCTTTCTTTTCTCTTCTCTATTTTCCACATTTGGACTCCTCTTTCCCTACTAGTAAAAGACAGAAAACTGATCAGAGCTAAGCATCAAGGAAACTAGTCTCTTGACTTTCCTTTAATTCATTTTTTTTCCCCACAGGGGCCAACTCCTTTACAGGGATGAAAACTGAACAGGCCGCTCAAAGTTCACTTTTTTTTTTTTTTTTCTTTTAAAGAAAAAGAACACTCACTACACAGGCTCTTCTTCCTTCCCTCTTGCCTCTGCAAGTTCAGTAGTCTTCACTCACATGAGAAAAAAAATGCAAGAGAAACAACTACAGCAGCAGGAATGTATGAATGTTAATTTTACATAATAGAAAACAGATTTTCACAAGTCTTTGCTTACACGCAGCCTTTTTGAACCCTGAAGGAAGCACACAAAAGAAAATCAGCAAATATTTGTATAGAGTCCTTCTCCTAGCATTTAGATCCAGGGATCCCTCACAAGCTGTTTCTGCAGTATTTTTATCCTTGTATGAGCAAAGACAAAACAAAACAAAACAAAAAAAACGCTTCATGGAATTGCTTTAGACGTCAGTCAACAAAAAGGAAAGGTTGCTATTTTTTTTATTTTAAGAAGCAAAATAGCCTGAAGATTTCTTTACGGAGCCTTAAGGGACTGTTTTACAGTTGAAATATATTTGTTTCTTGAGATTACATCATTATTTGAATAAATTTTATCAAGCACAGTAGCGTGCTCCCCTTGAGAAACATCCTTCTTCCACAGAGCAGTAACCTTCTGCTGAATTTATGATGATCTCTTTCCCAAGCAAGAATGATCCGTGCATTACTCTTCTGTCAAAACATCCGATGTGCATTAAGCATTATGCTTTGTGGGCTAAACAGTTACATAATTCCCCCTCAAAACATACCTGATTTTGTATCCCTGCCTCCAAACCCAGAAGAATTTGTATCCTACACCACCCAGAGTTTTACTCTAACATTTAATTTGTGATTGAAAGATGAAAAAAATACATTTTTTAAACTTAGTATTTATTAGTATTAGACAAACCAATTTCAGAGTCTTATTACCTAACAATTTTCATCTCACCACTGAACACAAGCACTGGCTAATAATATGATATAATTAAGCAAAATAATCATGATTCCAGTGGTATCCAAGCACACTCTTGCCCCACAAACAAATAACAGCAGACAAACATACCTGGCATCTGGAAAGGGCTTCCTGGGTCCGAACTGGCTGGGGAGTGTGGGTAGGTGCTGCTGCCGCTTCCCGGCGAGTTTGGGTAGCTGCTGTTTGGCGAATGGGGGAACGGGTGGCTACTGGGTTGATGAAAAGAGTCCGGGAAAGTAGCGTTGTGTGGCATGTGGGGCTCGTTTTGTCCCAAGTTGCGGAATTGAGCCAAGAGGCTGTGCTGAGGGTTGTATTCGCTGTGTCTTGGCACTAGCACTGGAGGAAGCACTGAAAAGGGGGTGGAGGGAGAAAAAAGGAACAAGCATTAGAGAGTTAGTCCTTAAGAACTAGGCTACACAGGGAAAAACGTTCCTTGTCCCCTATGGCATAGTTACACGTGCCACAAGAATGAGATACTCAAATCTAGGAACACGTGCCTCAGCAAGAACTGTTTTTGTATACCAGTTACTGCATAGCTTGAGTTTATAGTGATCGTGCTAGCTACCTGGTTCGCCAGATAGCGGCTTGTTTTCACAGAGGGCCAGAGAAGAAGCGCCAAGAACAAACTGCCATTCTACGTTTTAGTTCTGTTCTCACAGAGAATCCTGGGAAGTGCTGTTACTTTGCAATGCTGACATGCAGTTCATTTTACTGTGCTTGTGATCTTGCTAATCATGTAATGGCCTGCAACCCAAAACCTTGCTAATAAGGACAGATTGTTTTTTTCTGAAGACAATACTAATGCTATTTAGGCCCTGAACTGAGCCTGGTCCCAACAGCTGTAATTTTATTTTTAACCTAGGCTATGGTCTTACAAGATCACATTGAGACTATTATTAACCCTTCAATTCCATTTACAAAATTGCACTTTAAACAAAGTTACATAGTGGAAAGAAAAAACAATAGCAAGCGGGCAGGAAATGAGTTTCAGCCATGTGCTGCTACTCTGGGATCAGAGAAACACGTTAGAAACTCCTGGTTTCACCACACTCCCAAGGCCTCCTCAACACAGGGAAACAAAGGTCTCTTTTCAACCGAGAATATGAATGTGATACCAGATACACTAAGATAAGAGAATCAGCTCTTTTTCCAGTGCCTCAGCTTCTGTTTTTGAATACTTAGCAGTGAAGGCTGAGCTACTCAAAAGATTAAAAGCTGGTCTTGTTATAGGTTGAGATTTTTTGGGTGATGAGGGGAAAGAAGGGAGGGAAGGGCAGGGAGAGGGAGCACAGGCACAAAGTGGGAGTGAAGCAGAAAGCAGAGCAGCTCCACCAAGTTTCCAGTGAATCTTAAATCTTTGGGGCAGATGTCATTTCTAAGCAGATTTGTTTAACAAGTTAATAGATAACTATCTCCATTTCCCAAGGAATATACAAAGCTCCTAAACGGGGCATTTTCTGAAACAAAATACATCCCTCTCCCATGCTATAGAAGTTCACTCTCAATTGCAAAGCACCCTTGGAGAAGCTGCATCTCCCTCAGCTGCCTCCTGCTCCTCACCTCTTATATGACTATTGCCATAGGGCACTGGAAAAAGCATTACAAAGCAGCTGGTTAGCACTGAGGTTGACATCATATATCCTGTCATCTACAACAGAACAAAAGTCAAACCCAATCTCTCTAAATACTAGGATCTCTCAGAATTAAACAGGCTCTGTGAAACCTATCAGCTCTTTCATAGTTAATTCAAACAACATGTTAATTGTCATAGCAAATATTTATCAGCCTAATAAATTGCAAGTGAAAAAACAATGATATCATGCATTAAAGAGTATTTTCCCTTTCCTGCCTTTATGAGTCTTGCTCACTTTTCTGAGCTTCACCACATAGCTTTCCTAGCCCTTTGTTTCCTGTGGGCGAAGGTCAAACCATTAACTTTAGAAAAGTTAACTGTTGCAGAAAGTACATCATCTACCTTTCCCATCCCCTACCTCATACTAAACAATAACATATATGACATCACAGGAAGCCATACAATTTATAGGTTTTTAAAATAGCTGCAGAACAGGATATTTTCTGCATATTTTCAGTAATTAAAATAAAAGTGTCACAGTTTTCCAAGGCACACACACTTTATCTCCAATTGGGCAGAACCACTGCCGAATTTTGGAAAGACTCCAGATATACCTCATCCTTCCCCCTCTCCCTCACACAAAACTAGCATCAACCATAAAGATTTAATGCCAGTTTCTTCAAAATACACATGGACAAGAAGGGAAGGAGGAGAAAGACTGAAAAAAACACCGATAGAGCACAAATGGCCTCAGAAATATCAGTGCAAAATTCACTTGAGCACTCTCCTGTTTCAGGCAGTCCCCGCAAACAAGTAACTTTAAATGCAGAGAAAAGGCATCCTAAGGCTGTCAGGTGGGATGGAGACCACAACACCCCAAGAGTCCACCTCCAAGACAGTCACTTAATGCCACAACCAGATCTCTTCACAGCTCAAAGACTTTGGCAGTCCAGCTGCTCCCACCAGAGTCATGGAGGAGTTAAGCTGCACGCTGCTCACGCGACAGCAAAGTTCTGAGCAGGGACTTGACTGCTCAGAAGTACTGAGAAATGCTAGGAGTCCAACTTGTAAAGGAAGGGGCACACACCATTCTCACCCCCTCACTCTGCTTTAAGGCAGCGAGTTTCTGGCCAGGTTGCAGACCCAGCCATATGGAACAACAAATCCCTAGGGCTCAGTACAGCAGGGGAGGAGGCTGCTCTGCTGTGGCTGCAGCTCCAGCTCCAGGACAAGGCCTGACTGAAGGGCAGAAGGCAGGAGAGCCCTTCCACGCTAACCCACATACCTGCTGCTGGATAGTCAAGATGCAGCACGCACCTCTGCGGGGGGTCTCCACAGGACACTGCTGTAGTGGGTTGCAGTTTCACCCCTTTTCTACCTCCTTCTGTCAATATCAAGCCTGACTTACACTCTTATTTATATAATTATTTCTATGCCATAGAGATGCACCTATTTAAATAAAAAGCACTACTAATTGTGCTGTTGTCCTGAAAAGCTACTGCAACAATCACATCAAACATGACTCGTAAATGGAATCTGATTAAAATGGTGACAACTATCTAATAGAGCAGATCCACAAGTCATGAGCCAGGTTTATCCCTTCATTTTTTCAAACAACAGGTTAAAAGGTCTTATAACCTTAACTGTGTTTAAGTTTTGCTCGAAGATTTTGTGTAGATATAGACATGGGGTTGAGAGTTAACGCATTATTACCAGCAGTAATGTTGGTAGGCTGGTGGTGCCTGAAGAGAAAGACAAATCACGTGAAAGTCAAGCTGCATATGTCAGTAGGACTGTAGATAAAAACACAGCCTGTATTTGTCAGTGAAATAAAACTGCCTGGGAATTGAACAGCTTATTTTTATCATGCGGATCAGATTGAGATTATGCCTGCACTAAACAAGTGGAGCTGCATTAAAAGAATTAGAGCTACAGGGCAATATCGCCCACAGGCTATTTCATCTAAGAGCCAAAAATGCCAAAAACATATAAGACAGACCAATGACAGCCTGCTGTTCAGATTATA
>VZSV01000024.1:3022410-3045176 GCA_013398735.1 Nothocercus julius
AATTCAAGCCAAAGACCTGCTATGTTTTCAAGGCAGCGTATTTTCTATCCAGATGGGTATCTATCAGCTTGCATGAGCTAGTTTTCCTCAAGGGTTCATTTTTCTCCCTTTGCAAGTTAGCTGAGGATTTTGGTGGGTCTCTCTTTCCACATCTGGAAATTTAGAGAGCAAATAACAGAATGCAACAAGGGGCCACTCAAGAGAAAGCAGATTTTGATCATTCTTCCTTTCCCAAGAAAATCCTACTTTTACTATGAGCTTTGAAAAAGAAGACAAACAATTGCTGCTGCACTTTCAGCCATACTGCTTTTAAAAATGATGATGATGACGACGACGACAACTCGCTGGACATGTTACGTAGAAGTGTTTTTGCAGGCTCATACCACAACATGGCCCTCAATTCTTATGAAGGTCTCGGGGCACTATCATTACACAGTGTATTTTAATTTCCAAGCATCATATAACTTGGATATTTTCATATGAATTTATGCAAAGCCACTTACATTTTACTGAAAAAACAGAACTGCGGGTTGGGAAAGAGGGAAAGCCTTACACACTAGTTCATGGTACCTGGATATAGGTGTGAAAAGATTGAGAAGGGGGTAAAGGAGTCCCAGAGAGGAACTTGAGACTTGTACTCAGATTTCTAGATTAAAAAAACTGCGAAGATGATCTGGCAAAAGAAAAATTAGGAGGAAAAAACAAACAAACAAAAATACAGCAGTAATATTAAACTACCACAGGTCATCCTTCTCTAGATTTTCAGCTTAATTTCCTGCATTTGACATCACAGCAGCTGAACTCAGCAGTAGCACCCTGAGTAGTCCAGTCCTTCAGGGGGAACAAAGCAGGTACTGGAGTATGTTGAGCTGAACGCATGGAGCTTGGCTTGCTGTCTGTACCACTAACAAGTCAGTGAAGCATCCAGCTGAAACATCTTGCCAAGCTATAGCTTGTAAACAATGAAACACCAAGCAGAGAGAAAACCCTTACTGTCATTAGGTTTGTATTGCCAAAAACAAGATTATGGCAAAGTTAAATATTCTTTGGCCAGAGGACAAGTTCTCACATACAAAGACACTTACATGTCCAAGCTTGGGATCGAGTTTACTCTTGGTTAAAAATAATGAATATTGTTGTGGTCAAAGCAGTTCTGAGGAGCTATTTTATGCTGTTCCAGCACCACCTGGCTTAAACAAGGCTCTGCAACAACCTGTGGTAACACAGCTTTGCTTTACTGTTTTCTCAGAAGCAAATATGACAAAATTTTAGACTTTTACTAAAAACTTGTGCTCCAGTAACTGCAAGTGAAAAGGCTGAACAGCCATTCTTCAACAGTCCATGTTGGGTGATGGACAAACATTCCAGACTTGGTATTCCAGGAAAAAGCCGAAACCTGTCTTCCCCCCGCCCCCCCCCCCCAACTCTTAAATTTATTTTGCAGTCTCAATAGACCTCATGGCTTGATTTGTCATTTTACTTAGTTGCAACTGAACATTGTATTTAAAAAGCAGTTGTTGCTTCACTTACTTTACTTTTACATCAAACATCTGGTCTAAATGCACTTGGCAAGCAATATTAGTACATTTCCTGCTTCACAATATTCAGCTAACAGTAGATTTTATTTGTGGCTCCTCTAAATGGCTACCATTTTGCTTAAACTGATATTTGTCAAGACCAATTTCAGCATTTAGTACTAACTGTAGCACTGCCCAGCAGTGAGGGGTTCTTGTAAGCTAATAGGAGAGAGGAATTGTTTTGATACAGGAGAAAGTTAGAGTGTGATAGTGTATATCAGCTCTAACATTTATACAGACCAGAACTCAAGTCAGCTATATAAAAAGACAGCATCTGACTGACGCGGTTAAAACTTCGTAGTCTGGTATTTTAAGTTAAAAGGAACACTGGAATCTGGTTAATTACATTTAAAATAAAGACAGAGAAATAAACATATCCTTCTTGACAACTTACATCCCTTTACTACCCTTCTCTCTTGTACTACACAGTGAGATTGGACAAAAACCCCTGCAGTTTAGACCATTCCTTCCTTTCTCCCTCCTTATTACAATTCATTTTCCCCAAGGAAGTTTTTCTGATGAATTGGAAGACTGAATTCTGCAAAACTGACATGATGAAAGCTTTATACTACTTGCCAAACAAACCAACAGTTGTTTGCTATTTTGGGGAACCATCCTATAATTGTACCCACCTGTTGCAGCACGCTATTTTTAATGCTACGCCCAGCACTAACCCTGCACTGCAATAAGGCCGAACTTCTCAGACATTCCCTGCTCCCTTGTCCTGTGCCTGATGAGATGCAGAGCATCTGCTAGGAATATACAAGTGGGAACAAGAGTTTTACTCCTATGCATTATAATTCCTCCACACTTTTTCCTTGTTTTCAATCAGCTGGTGACCTCCATTGCTCTAATTTCTTCCTTTAATCACTTCAGGAAAAAAAAAACAGCACTCCAGTTTCCTTAGCTCTTTTCTTCTTCCTCCCACTTCACTTTTCTCTTTGAAAGGACACTCTGCTCATCCCCTTCCTCACATTTCCCAGATCAGAGAAACAAAAACTTCCCTACTGCCTTTGCTTTTCCAGGCTCTTTGCAGCTCCTCTCCTCCTGCAGATTCCCTGGCTCCTCAGTGGGCTCCGGAGCGGGCAGACGCGCAGCCAGAGCACAGGGCTCCCTTGAGCCTCGCTCAGCAGAGCTTCCCATCTGGCCAGAAACAGGCCACAGGCTGCAGCCCCCTCCAGTCCTCCCAGGTGCTGCGAAGAGAGGGAGGCACCGAGCAAGCCCCAAGATCTGAGCTGGGCAACGCATAAGCCCATACTACTGAAGGAAACCTCCAATTACTCTTATTTCTTCCTTCCATATTTGATCTTGACCCTGTGAGGTTGATGATCCTTCTGAGAGCAGCCTAATGCACAAGCTGTGCGCTGCCTTTGAACCAACCCTGCTGCTTATCAAAATACACAGCTCTCATCTGAGTGATCCAAAAGGTAACTTATAGCAACAAGCTGCACCAGATTGGACGTGCAAGGCAACTAACACTGACAGATAATAAAAATAAAAAATAATTTAAAAAAATCACTTTTCCATTTACCCTGTCTAGAAACAGTATGGGAGTATTAATATTACAAGGATTGAACTTAGGCTGGTCAAGAACAGGAAAAGAGATGGGGAAGTTTAACAGACCCATTTATTTTCTCTGTAAAGTATCTATGCATACATACATATAGACAGAGAGAGCACACAGAGACATGCACACAAATACACAAAACCAAACATTTGTAAGATTTCAAATGGCATTTAAAATTTCCTCTAAATGTTTTTTTTTCCTCCTTGTATTACAGAGAAGAGCTGCAGCACTACACAGGGAGTATTCAGGGCACTTTACTTGGAAGCTAAACTTGCCTTATCCAGGATTTCCACCATTTCAAGTTTCTCCCTGGGCCGCTGGTAACTGCAGTTGGTAGGTGTTGCCTTATGGAGACTCACTTAAGGCAAACAGCAGAGAAGATCAAAGGCAAAGATGAAAACCAGTAGGTTAAAGTCACGGGCAGGGAGTCTATGCTGGAAGCAAAATGAGGGGTCACATCTACTGCTCCTCCCAGAGCCTGGGAACCTGAGCAGCTGTTGTTGCAAAAAGCAGCTATGCAGCTGCATGAAGTGTTTCCTGCCACCATGACAGGCCTGCAGCAGACTCCGCTTTGACTTTGTAGTCAGAATGGAAAGGAGCATCGACCTTTAGAATAACCGAGAATCCAGCAGCTCTGACATTTTATTCTCCTGCATTGTGAGCAAGCAGCCCTTGCTCGCACTGCTGCTTTGGTGGGACACTGGCACCATCAGCCTCAGGAGAACTCCCAGAGCTGAGCAGACACCACAGGCTCTCCAAATGAGAAAAGCAGTTTCAGAGGGGAAGATCACCCACGCTTTATTGCCAATCACAGAAGAACTAACTGGCCTGGTTGTGTGCTGCCTCCAGGTCGA
Source organism: Nothocercus julius (assembly GCA_013398735.1). NCBI lineage: Eukaryota > Metazoa > Chordata > Aves > Tinamiformes > Tinamidae > Nothocercus > Nothocercus julius. The sequence goes on from VZSV01000024.1 coordinate 3,026,409, forward strand.
TGTGCTTATCTATCTTTCCATGCAAATGGTGATCAGAGGGCAGATCACCTGCTTCTGAGCTCAGTTTCGTTAACTCCCTGGCATCATGCAGATCAGTAGCACATTAACCAGCACCTTCAGAAATGAATATCAAGAAATATTACCTGAGCCAGGCCTAAGCTCACTTAGAGATTTCTTCCTAGTCTGTCTCCCTGAAGGGAGGGCAGCGAATTGTGGACACAGGCTACCCTCAGCAGACAGCCTTCACTTGCTGGGAGGAAGACACATACCTCATTTCAAGGTAATCCTTTATGTAGCTGTACTTTCAACCACTTACACAAATGAAGCATTAAAAAAGGAAGTTTTTTTGTCTCCTCACACTCAAACCCTCTTTAATCTAGAAGGACGATGAGCAAGGCCACTCAGTGGAGGCAAACAAACACAACTCTGCATCAGCTGGAATGTGGAGCTATATTGATTTTAACTCATGTTTTCGGAAATTGAAACATTCAATTTTTTCATCTCCTTCCTTTTCCTTCAGCTACTGCAAGGGAAGTGAAGCTCCTTCCTAAAACTCTAATAGAGACGTGATTTTGTTTTGCTTTTTAATAGCAGTGTCGGTTTCAGCACGTCTTTATCCTCCTTCTTCCCTACGCCATCCCCCTTATTTTAATGCTATAACTGCATAGACTGAACAGGATCCAAGTTTTAAAAAAAGACACAAATTTTCTTAAATTCAGCATCATATCTTTCACCTGAGTCCACCCTTTCTGTTCTCTGTTGTGTCAAACAACATAAAAAAAAGGAGGAAAAAAAAAGAAAAAAAAAAAAAGAGGTAAAAAGAGTCTCAGGAGAGACTTTTGCAGTGTCAGTTCCTTGCTGGCAGCTCAGCGCTGTTTTGTGCTCGTGCCCCAGCATCCACATGGCCTCTGCTTTCCCCACTTGTTTGCCTGGGCTCCGCACCAAGGGCTCTCGGTGACACCCGTGCTCCTGCCTTGCTGAAACTGCTGCCGATTCTTCTCTCCTACTGTTCACAACCAGTACCTATCTGGTCTTCCTAATAAAAAGGAATCTCTTGTTTGAATTAAAGTGTAAAATGCACTTTGCAGACCCAACAGTGTGATATTTCTAGTATTTTCTCAAGCTAAATAGTAATAAGGTATCAAGGTAGAAGATCCTTACATCACTCGTACACTATTAAAACGGACAAAGAGCTGTAAGACTCATTTAACAACTTTGTGCAGGGCATGATTTTATGTGTTTGAGGATTTACTGTTAAATAGGTCATTAAAACTTCCACAACACCAAAACAAGTCATTCAATAACCATCTCTAACGATAAATAAATAAATAATTGTATAGATTCCAGCCCATGAACATTGTACAGTTCAGCTTGGGAGTTCCTGGATCTACATAAAGGTTTTAAAATACTGACTACGCTGTCAAACAGAGATTCCCACTGTACTGGCATAGTCCACACAAGCCGCACATCGTACACAGTCTAAGCTTTCAATGTTGTTTTTTCAAGAGAAAGTTCATTTCTAACCCTCAGGGCTGCAACGATAGCCTTAGAAACACAAACCTTGATATCTGCAAGAGCCTGTGGACAGCTGGAAACAGTGACTCACGCGTGAATTCCCACTACCCATTAACCTCAAAGCGTAAACATTTATGCAGCCGTGATGATGTTTTAGTATCTAGGCAAAAATGGGAAAAGTATGACGAGCAGAATTTGGGAGTGATTGTCAGGAAATGAATCTAAGATGATGCTTGGAGGACAGGGAGAATAGGAAAGGAACAGGGGGAAAAAAAGGAAGTCATAATGACTTCTGAAGCACAGGTCTCCAAGCAAAATAAGAGCTCAGTTACCACCTGCTTCCAAGAGCCATGTTTTCCCACTCACCTCCACGCAGTATCTTTCAAAACAACGGCAGACCCACAGTCCATTAAGTACAAATTCATCCTTTACTTACCCAGTCAGAGACCTCAGGAAAGATACGATGGAATTCAACTCTTTCTCGCACGTCTAAAAATCCTCAAGACATAACTTCAATGTGCACATAACTTAATACCTCCCTACCACGATCTAACAAGGCACCTAGGCAGCAGTGAATGCTACCTCCAGAGTGCTGTAACTGCTCCAGGCAGCGCTCCGGCCTTGCCCATGGTTAAATACGCTTCTCCACTCTGCCAAACTGACTACAGATCGAACGCTTGCAAGAAAGCTCTCCAAGGTGTGTCTTAAGCAGTTGACCAATAACTATTTTTTCCTGAAGAAGGCTACTATTTTGGTGAAAGGGAGTCATTTCTACCATCTCCAAATCAGTTAAATTCTTGGTTTTGTTTTGTTTCTTTTTTCCTAGTTAAAGTTCTGTAGCTTACACTGCTTTGGAGATTTTATCTGCTTCAGAAAAACTTGAAAGAGCAATCCAGAAATCAGGCTCACAGTTAATAACGTAACACTTTGTTACAGTTCCTAAAATGACTTAGCACCCAAAGAACACCTTTGCAACCACTTCAACTACTTTGCAGGACACAGCAAAACCCTACATTTTAGTTGTACACCTCGAAAAGTTTGATTCTATTTTTGTCTTGAATATCTCACTGAAGTGACGTAGCATTTAAAAATATACATTTTTAAATATGATATAAAAAGTCTAAATGAGAATGTTCTAAAACTCAGTTCTTGTGTTCAAGATAAAGGCAAAATGAGTTAGAACTTGACATTTTGCCTTAGCAATAACAGCACGAGTTGGACTGTTGCTCAAGCTGTTTTTCAGGAATCTTAATTTTCCGTATATTGGAATACTGAATGCAAGCAACCAGCGCGCGTGCGCACACACACACACACACACACACAGAAAGCTTGCAGTGCAAAGACACAACTATTTATTTTATTTTCCCATTTCTGCACTCCATGTGGAATTGGTAAGATTTTTTTAAAAACTGTTTTTCCAGTGAGGAGGCTTCATTTGTTTAAGCTTCTGCTGCATAAATATACACTTTACAGTATTACCTTTGCCATTCAAATGACTTCCAAATTAACATCAATACACCAAAGGGAAATATTTAACATCCAAATATGCCTAACATGTCACAGATCCAAGACAAACACAATTTCCATTTACAGGACAACAATCTTGTCATTTAATCCCTTATTTCCACAGTAGTTTTTGTGCTATCTGTGTCACCCTGCAGAGACAGCAACACTGTTTGTATATGTCTAACACAGATAGACTTCTCAAATTAGATCAGGGAAATCCACCCACATCTGTAATCTGCAGAAGTGCATATGTCCCTGTGCGGTCTCACAAGGAGCTGGAGACCGATTTAGATGTATTGAAGCATCCTTCATCTTAGTCCCTGGAAATATTCTGTTAAAAAGAGGGTTGCCATTAACAAGCCTTTGAAGAGGAGACAGATAATCAGCTGCATTTAAACTTACAAATGAGGAAGCCGGTGAGAGGTAGCCAAAGTTCAAGTACAGAACACCTGAAAGTAAAACTTCCTATACAATAGAACATTACTATTCAAGCTTTAGAATGAGGGGGTATCCTCCTCTGTCTAAAATCACGGTTGCTTCAGAGGGCCTAACGTGTGGAAGAACCTAAAAACAATATTTATCTTCTGGAGGATGAAGAAACAAAATTGATAGAAGTGATAGGAATCTCACTGGAAATAATAACAATTAAAATATGTGCTATGTTAGAATCATTTTAATGTATGGACTGCAGCCATCTTTCACTTTTGCAATATACTGTATCAATTTGCTGAGCTGCACTCTTTGGTAAAGAACAAATGAATAGAGAAACAGTTGGCATCACTGACAGGACCAGGTAATACCAGGCCCAGCAACGTGAAGGTCATGCTAAGACTATTCCTTTCTATTGTGATAAAACACATCTACACAGGTGAAGTATTCATCATGTGGAAGGAACAACTGCTAATTAATGCTTACATCCAGATGAATCAAAGAGGAAGAATCTGATATGTGCAAAGAGCCACTTCTGCTTATTTAAGCTGACGAATCACATGATTAATTGTCATACTCCCCAGTGTTTAGATAAGGTGTAAAATGCACAAACAAGGAAGAACTTACCAGGACTCTCTACTCGCTTGTAGTGGTAGGGATTGATGCAAACCTCCTTCTGTTTGGAACCAAAGGGATACTCACAGCATTCCAGTGGCTTCAGTTCATGATGGCTCTGCAGGTCTGGCCAGCGCCACACTCTACAGTAGATTACATGTGGCAGCCCTTTCCGGTGCGAGACCTGAAGCCTGCCATCCAAAGAGCGAGGAATTGTGACACAGTTGCTGGGCTGACCAGGACAGCTTAATGCTTTTTCCAGCTCCTCCATAGCACCTTTCTTCTTCTTTAGTTTTTTCACTAACGCATCAACAGCTTTCTCTGCCCACTTCTCTTCTTCATCTCCCTGCTTCCATCCCAACAGCCTCTTCACTGCGGGGCTGGTAAAGGAAAATAAACTTGTCACATTCATGGTGATCCCACTCGGTCACGCTGGAGAGCACAGACCAGGCAAAGGAGACTATCTTGTTTTCTACACCACAAACTGGGCACAGCAGATTTTATCAGTAGTTAAAAGCAGTTTTTCTCAGAACAATTCTGTTCCTTTTAACTTTTCAATCCTCAGGTCCCAAGAAGACGATGCTGGCATTCCCCCTTGGCAGAAGCGACCTGTTCATTCTTTACTGTTCCTGCTCACAACCTACAAGAGAATACAGAAGGAGAGGTAAAGAGATTTTACTCTTTAAATTAACCATCAACAGTTAAACATATTCTCCAACAATGGTAGAGTGACAGACAAAACAACAAAAACAACAGAAGTGTTCGCAATCTCTAGAATTGGACTCCAGGAACAGCCTGACAAAGACTTTTATTTAACCTGGCCTGCGGAAGCTTGTGTATTTCCACCGCAAGAAGAGTCATGAATAAACGAGATGATCAATTTCGAAAATAATGACCAGCATAAACACAAAGTAGGCTTTGGAGGGGGATAACATTCAAAACGGCCTAAGCCAGTCACTTGGAATTCATCCTTCATTCATAAGTGTGAAGGGCACTCCTCATTCTCAATCAAAAGTAGGCAGCTTATGCAACACAGCACTCCAGGGAGACAGAATAAGACGGGCACCTCTTTTTGGTTTTATATAGCAGTTTGAAACAAAATACCCCAACAGCATCCTGCTATCCACCTCTTTACAAACTGCATGTGATACAGCTAGCAAACCACTGCACTAAAGCTTGTGCATATCACAATCTGAAATAAAAATAGTTGAGGTAGACCTCTGAGCTACTTTAAGTTTCAAAGACCAACAGAAAGAAAGAAGGAAAAAAATAGAAAGATCTTTTTCCTCACTCAGGACACATAAGAAAGCAAAACTCTGTCACATGGCACTAAAAGACATCATGCCTCATAAGCAGGCTAAAGAAAACGATATCATTAATTTATTTCAGCACTACATGCTGACCCTTCAGCTTGCAATGCCTGCTGGACATACGCAGGAACGCATGAAGGACAGGAGGAAGGCAGAAGTTCTGCTAAGTGTTCCTCAAGCTGGGAATGGGGAACAGAGAGCCTGTGAGCAGCAAGCTTCATATTTGTGCAGGCTGGGACCAGGCAGAAGGCTTCTATCTGCCTGGGGAAGAGGGATCCAGGACTGGCTGAGTGGAAGAGAATGAAGAGCAGCAAACCACCATTTCTCAACCTCACTTCACAGGATGAAAACAGACAGGAAATGCATCCTGGACGGGACAGCAATAGGTTGCAGAGGAAGGGGAGAAAAAAGGGAAAAGGATAAGAATGTTTTTGTTACCAACAGAAAGACAAAACCAAACAAAAACCAAGTCACCACAAAAATACAAAATACAAAGTGTCTGTACAGTATTTAAATTCAATTGCATTTTTTAGTACAAATATAGATTAAATAGGAAACGCACTAATTGCAAATCTCAAGATTGCAGGTGCTATGATGTACTTAGCCCTCCTGAGATCTTCAGCAAACTCTCATTAATTTTAATGTTTACATAGAGTACCAATATCCTTGAAGCCTTTCCAGTTGAAAACAATCCAATTTGTAATTAGTTTTCAGTGGCAGATTAGTTTGAATAAAGGTTCAGTTTTACTAAGCTGGATGCATAAATTACATTTACATGAATAATGCTTATAAACTGAGGGAAAGACCATGTCTACCTGGACTTAGTACCGGTACTTCCCATCCTCTTTTATGCTACAAATTCTATCTGAAATAATAAGGTTAATGCAACAGAACATTTGCATGACCCTGGGGCAAATTTAAGAATTTATTTTGTTAACTGGACATGTGCTATGCTACTAAATGAACTGAAACACCATTACTGTCACTGACTGCACTCAAGAAGTATTTTATCCTTACAAGCATTGTGAAGTACTCTATTAAAATGCTGCCCTAATTTAGGAACCTTATTATCAGACACCCTGTACATGTGCTTCAGCAGTGCTTGTAAGTAACGTTTTCAACTCATGTATAGTCTGCAACTCATTATTCTGAAGATTCTTATACATGCCTGTCAGATAAAAGATGAAGGTTCCCACACATGTGGTACACTTACAAGTTAAAAAGTCTGCTTTTGAGTTCACATCCATTAAAATCAAAACCAAAATATTTAAAATACTTGCTGGAGTTCTAATAAAAAAAGAAGTTACAAAGTTTGAATCTAGATCCAAAAAACATATTTCAGCACTGATACTATATCCAGACATGGTTTCATCCAGGCTTGAAATAAATCCATCAAGTTGCTTTAAAAAAAATGAACGGTCAAATTCTACTTGCCATGGAAAAGAAAAATACTGATTATTAAATCAGCACATTTACAGCTATGCCTGCACAAGCTTGGCAGAGATTAAGAAAATATTTAGGTAGAGCCACAGGTACTTCTTACTGTAGGAAGATACTTTTCAGAAGTTCTTAGTATCGATCAAATCCTGTAACACACACCTTTTCCTTTCCCACAAACACGCGTTCCAAAGACTATCTTATCATCATAGGCAGTATCTTAACAGCTGGCATCTCTCTGATAACAACTGTAGCACGAAATACATGGTGGGGGGAGGGAGGGAAGAAAGAGGTATAGCAGGTACTTGTAGATATACCTGAATTTAATGCAATTCAGCAGCTGTAAATACCTGCACTATCTATCCTGCCACTAAGCTACAGTCCACGGACTGCTGCTGAAGTACAGCCTGTCTGAATAAAAGTTAAGCATGAGCCAAGCCCTGAACAAGCCACTAGGCAAATTTTAAAAAAGTCTGTATGCTACTCTAACACTGAATTTTAATGTCAGTATTAAATTGAAAATAAAAGACACTGTTAGGTCCAGTTTTTGTTTCCAAAAACAAGGAAGCGTGTCCATCATCCTGAGCCTTTGCTAGCACATTCCATTTCCCTTTCTGTCACTTTGGGTTTTTGCAATGCATCATTTCCGGCATTACTTTTGCACAAAACAGCCTTATCAGTTGGAAATGCAAAATAAAGATTAAACCACAAGTCAGCAGATGGCACAGTGTCAGTTTCTCTTTCCCAAACATACTTACCCTTCTGGGAAAACAGGGCTTGGCATCTCCAATAGCTGAGTGAGCATCAAGCCCTCCAAGGGTATGTTTATTCACGAGGTACAGGTGAAACAAAAACTGCTGCCAAACCAGGGGACATTCTCCAAAAGGCAGCTGGGAATCAGCTTAAAGGCAGTTGAATTGTTACCCACTTATCCACCACTCCTTACACATCAAAAAACATGCACCTTTTTATTATGCGTCCTGTCTGCTGACGAATGAGTTGGAATCAACAAATTTTCTTCTAAATACCCCTGCTCCTTTGTCTTCCTTCGCTACAGTTACTTGTGGTGTAATCTTTGGACTGACAAACATACACGTAGTTTCAGAGTTTTAAAAAAAAAAAAAAGTATTAAACAAATAGCTGTTTAGCTTGCCTTGTATTTAAAAAAAGTACTTAAGCAAAACGCCAAAAACTGAACCTTCTAACCCTCAAAGAAGAGATAGGTACTCTGTCAGCAACACTAAGCAGACAGTAAAACATTCAAAGTGAGCGTTCTCCAATTCCCACAGGAGATCCCACAGGAAACTCCCCCACTTTGCATAAGTGATTGTTTTTAGTGGGTGGAGAAAGGGTTAGGACAAGGTAATGGTGGCTTCCCATGGTGGGGGAGAAACAACTTCTAGCCCAAGATTCAGGCAAATAAGCAGCAGCTCTGGCTATTCTACTGATTTTATTATTTGTATTATGGGTTCAGGATGAAGGCAAGAAGAAACGCATTCGATATTTTTAATATATGCTCCAAGTCACGCATAAAAATGGCCAAGAATTGTAGCAAAGGGAATCTATGCAATTCTTCATGGAGGTATTTAGTCGTTGAATAAAATAAGATTAAATGCATTTTTAAAATCTAGTCAATATATTCTCAGTATCCTCCTTCTCACTATCCATTAGTTATTGACAATATAAAGAGATAAGAAGCAGAGAGATTTTAATTTGCTTCTTCAAAAACACATAGTAAATTTTATCTTCTCTGAAAGACACTCTGTTCACCAGTTCATCTTTTCCCTCTGTACAATAGTTAGGCCTTTTTAAAAAAACAAAAACAAAACAGATTTTGGCTTAGAAACCTCAGAGCTGTCACTTTGCTTCCTGCAAGAACTATTTCTGGGCCCTACTAGAAAGCATCCAGTGTAAGCACTGATCATGCTAGAATGTGCTAAAACAGAGGTGCAGTAACTTTCTCTATTACCCTATTCTTGAAATAAATAGCAAGAAATTTTGTTTTTCCTTCTTTCTCGAAGTATAACTTGCAAAAGGAGATTCGTGAAGTCTTCTGCTGCTTTATTCTGTTTTTATCAGAGTTCTTTCTTTGTACTTTCTTAGGGTAGAAGATCAGATCTGGCCCATCTTGGAAGAATGCATGGAAACCTTGTAGACACCTCATGGCATTACAATATACATGCAATATGGAAGCAACTTTGAATTCAAACTCCTGTAACACTCATCAGAGAGACTCTTTATGCAGAATGACTTTCCTTTTTTTCTGAAAAGGACAATCACTATTTCCAACCTGTTCTACAAAGTAGCCTCTGGCTTGGCTCCTGAGAGCCAGACTCTAACCAAAGCATCATGTCTGAGAAACCTCCTCTAGGAGAAGTGCTTGCCGTGTTTGAATGAGGGATTGCCATAAAAAAAGAACATCTCCCTTCTATCATTGCTGATCCACACAGATAACCCTTATAGATACCAACTGTACCCTTCAATTCAGCAGAAGTTTACAAAGCATAAAAGACTCATGTAAAAAGCAGCTGTTGAGTGCAGCCCTACTAACTACAGCACAAGTTCATAATGTTTCTTGCCAAAATTACCTAGCAGCTCCCAACGGAGCATAGAGCGACCAAAAACATTCCCCTTCAGAAGGAGGACCTGTACACAGCTAACTTATTCAATAAATTAACTTGTTTTTTTAAGTCCTGAATGAGACTTGAGCCCCCAAAAGCAGAATCATTACTTACTCAAAGTGAAGTGGCAGGGCCAACACATGCTTTATCTACTGGAGAAGGACAGAAAAAGAAAATAAAACACTGCTCAGTTACTAAGGAGCAAATAACCTTACACCACCAAAGACCACCACACTTCAAGCCAAGCAGAAAGCTTCTGGCTGGTTTCTAGACTGAACCATAGCTCTGAACACTGACTGTCATGTTGCCCATCAACTTTGGAAAGTCTAGGCTACCCGGGAAGACCCCACAGCTGGCCTAGCTACTGACCTACGTTAGAAACCCTTTCCTAAAGCATCAGAAAGCCGAGAAAAGACTTCTTCCCCTTTCATCATAACAGTCCTGTGAATTTTCTTTCCACACAGATCATTCCCTTTCCTGACTTTTTGAACTGTCTTTAGAAAGCAGGTGTTGTTTACAACAATAACAAACACACATCTGTGTGGGTGTGTTAATACATACAAAGGCAGGATAACTGAAACCTCTTCCTATATTTAGATCTGTCTGGTCAGCTCTAATTGCATAATTTAATCAAAAACCCTCTCCAACGGAAATACATCCATATTCATCACAGGCATCAAAGGAAACATCTTTACAAACTATATCCTTTTACAAACCAACACATGGTCCCACACCACTTGTCCAATTGTTGAATTCCTCCTTTGGGAAGGGCATGGAATTTTATTTCTTTTCATCACTTGAAAAAAGCATTTCCCTCTGATTCACGAGGATAGGATGGGAGGAGCTTCCTTCACAGGTGAGGCGAGGGGGCTTGTTAACATGTCCCTTTCATGGCTTTTTTTTTTTTTTTTAAACACATGTATTTGTAGCACAAAGGAAAACCTTTACAAAACAGGAAGAAAAATGCCCATGATTAAGCTTTTTGAGTTAAGCTCATGAAATGCAAAAAGTGCTCTAGTTCAGTTATAGAATGACACATATTAGCACAAACTGCGTGGAATTAGAAACACATCTACTGGCCCATGCAAGAGTACTTTCACAACAGAGTATTTTAAGGGGGAACCACCCCACATGGGAAACAGGCAAGCTCAGCTGACACAAGCCACTGTTCCTACTAATGATTCATCTTACTAAGAGTCTGCACTGATACAGTTACATCAGCGGCATTAAACCACTTCTAAAGACTGTGACCCAGACCTCATTTATCAGAGACTAAGTGAAAATGTTAAATTACAGCCGAAGATCCTCAGTTTTAAAGCAGAATGTTTCACTAAAGGAAGAGACAACAAAAACTGAGAAAGAAAAGAATCTACTCATGAATAAAAGTGCCATTATGTCAAATCTCATTATAACAGAACAAACAGATGAAAAGTAAAACAAAAAGGAAGGTTTTAATTTTTTTTGTTCACAGATTAGCCCCCCATCTACCATTTATACACTCGGGAAAAAAACAAACAACAACAACAACAACAAAAAAAAACCCAGTCTCTTCAATTTGCCACTATTAAAATGTAATGGGTCCATATTGATTAGAGGCACACTTTATTTTATTTTATTATTTTTTTTTTTTTTGAAAAGGATTCCTCTAGTTTTCCTCTCTTTTGCCTAATTTGGAATTAATCACATCTTTAAAGGAGAAGATGCAGAGGGAAAGATCTACATTAACTCTTGTGAAATGTCCCACAATTTGCAACTAATTTTCAGCTATCATTCTGGAGGGCGAAAGTGTTTAAAGATGATACAGCTTTACAAGCCAAGTTTATATAACCCAGAAACAAACATCGAGATCTGCCAGATTTCCACCCTCCAAGGAAACATTGTTTAATTACTGGATGCCATCAGCGGTCTTCTGAAAACCAGGCCTGGACTCCCACATGACACAAAAAGCAGTTTGTTCCCAGGCCTCACGACAGCCACCAAACAGCTGCACTATCCCATTGCACCAAATGCTCCTTGGCACTTGTTTGGTATTTGTCAAGCCACCTGAATGTGCCAGATGCTTTACAAGCAGAAGAAATGAGGATCACAATGCTTAGAAACACCTTTGTAGCTTATACAGAAGATGATGAGAATCTTTAAAGATAGAGATTTACAAGCAAATGTGCATTTACATGGATCCACCTGAAATCAAGCCAGAAAACTTTCAGTTTGTCTTTAAAATACACCAACAAATACAAATCTGGATTGATGAAAGCCTCTAATGACACGGGAATTACAAGTTTGAGCCTACCTAGACTAAAAACTTCAACTGCCTTCAACTGCACACTGATGTAATCTTAATACAGTTGCAGTTCCACATATATATATATATATATATACACACACACACACACACACACGTGAATAAAGCTTTTGACAAAGAAATAGGAAACCATTTACATTAAGTCTCTATTTTTACAAATGTTTGATCCAGATAATTACTTTATTAACTACTAAACCAAAGTAGCAATAATAGTTAAGTGAAGATGCAGGCTCAGCAGCACCAGCCTTCCTCCCAGGCAGGCAGGTACACCTGAAACGAAAGATGTCACACATCTCCTCAGTGAGCAGCCAGGCCAACCACCTTCCACGTGAGCGTCGCTTCACTGATGAAATCAAAAAGCTCTCTTCCTAGGAGCAGTTTGCACTAAAGGAGCCTACTGACTGTAACTGAACTTGTTATCAACACAGTTTTTTCCTAACATACCGGAGCCTATAAAAGCCAGCCAGCAGCAGGAGTCACAAGAGCCTGACGAGGTGGAGCTCAGAGAACACGAATTCTGCTTCCTTCCACAACATGGCTTTGAGCAAGACACTTTCTCACTGGAAGTCTTAGTGTCTCCCACTGTCAAGCGGAGAGACTGCTCTGAGGGCTACTGCCTGAGAGAAGTGCTGTCAGACGCAGAAAAGCCGCAGCGGGAGCACAAGTCCCAGCACTTGCTAGTAGCTTCACTCCAAAACAGCCATTATCCCAAGCAACACGTGCAGGCCAAGGGCAAGGAACTCGCCTAGAGGCAGCTTGCCCAAAGCAAGAGCCCTGTTGCATGTACCTGTGCTATTGCACTCATCTTGGGCACATAAAGGTGCCTCCTAACCACTGCCAACAAGGAATGAGAGGCCCAGAGGCCTTGGACCCACATCCTGCCTTTTAAAAGCACAAAATGAGGGCGTCCCTGTATTTGAGGATTCGAAGAAAACCAGGAAACTGCAGAATGAAGCAAGCAAAAACAGCCATCACAGCACCCCACAGTGAGAATATCTGCAGAATATCATGTCAGACTGTCTTCTCATATTGCTGAGATCAAGGCTTTGGAGGGGTTTGTGCAGAGGCGTCAATCGACAGATAGGAAATGACAGATAAAGAAAATGACTGCAATCTATTTATCTGCTCCATGGTTATCTGTAAGCTTTATCTTACTAACTTGATTTATTTCCTCTTTTGGAAGAGGAGTCAAGCCACATCATCACTAAGCATCCTTTATCTCTGAGCTTTTTTTACTAACACAGCCCTATACAACTCACTATTTGGAATTAGGAAACTCATTATTTATTCCGCCATTGTTTTCCAAACCCAATTTAAACCTGCAAAACTCAGGCTTTCCAAAACTGAAGTCCTGCAACCTTTCAGCTGAGGCACTGAAACATGGTATTTCCCAAACAACACACCTTCCCCAGGGGCACAGCCGAGCAGCTAAAACAGGCATAATGCTTCCCCAATTTTCCACTGCTGTTTGCTACTGAACAGCAGTGATAGCTGTCCCTGGACAGTGGACAGAGGGGCTTGAGCCCTGGATAAATTGCAAAGCTAGCCTGCCAGGATGAATTTCCAGGACTTGCAGCTCTCCAAGACTACTTGCTTCTAGGCTAAAAGCCAGCACACAAAGAAAGATTTCGGAGTCCTAGTCTTTGAGAATTTAGATGTCTTTAATGTGGGGGCTGCAGCTCAGGCTCCCAGGCTGCCAGGTTCTCCATATAACTTCAGCTTTCAGCTCAGGCGGCGCAGACTGCTGGCTGGCTGGCCTCAGAGCCGGACAGCCCCAGCGTCCCAGGCAGGCGAGGGCCAGAAACTAGGCCAAAGTGTGACGGAAACCTGCCAGTATTCAGTAATACGCAACATTAGCCACAGCAGCCGGCCACTGGTGCCCGCAGCGTCAGTCGTGCGGGTCTCAAACTTCTCTTTCATAGATGGAGGTACCTGCTGGAGCTCTCCTGCTGACCCTCCAGATGGTCAAGGATAATCAGGAAGGTGCATTACATGTGGTGGACACAGCCCTGGGCCCCCTTTCTTCCTTTAAAGCAACATGGACATTACACATCTTTCTCGAAGCAGCGTGGACCTTGGCTCCAGTGATGATGTTGCTTGTGCTGAAAAGCCAGGAACACATCTGTCACAGGTATCTGCGTGCCAGAAATGACAGCGGGAGCCAAGCAGTAATCAGACTAGACTGATCAACATCAATTTTAGTCACTCTCTTCACTCAATGTAACGAATGCCATTTCTTCAAGCGGGACACATACACTGTCAAATTTCCTGAAAATCTCCTTTAATATCTTCTCCAATCTGAGGCAGTGCACACAAATGCTACGTTATTAAGCTGCTTACTTTCCTCCAAGTTGCCTGCTTCCTTCACCAAAACCACCACTCTCCAGTCTGTGAGCACAGCTGCCTACAGAAGCACTCCCCAGTTCCCTTCAGACAACATAAAGCAAATTCATTTTAAATTCTGGGTTCTTGGGAACGCAGGTTACGTTACCTGAAACCATTTCAGGACCTTCACAGGAACACTCCTGCTAGAAGATCTTGGGGTAGCCCTTAGGGGACAGTAGGCAGAGGAAATGTGCTAAAGCAGGAAGCTCCTCAGCCAGCTCTAAGGACACGATGGCACAAAGGCAGATGCCATCAGCTCAGAAAGGCGAGGACAAGGATTTATACCCAACTTTGTCAATAATTCCTACAGCAAACAGTTGGTTAGGTGACTCCAAAGAGCAACACAGGAGAACAAAGAAAACATTTTGTGAAGGCATCGCCAAGAGGGCCCCAACATTTATCTTCACCTACTTGCCTGCTCCCAGCTTACAAACTAAAGAGATTCATCAGATGTGACCATAAGCAAGAATAATTTCTGACAGAGTAGAGAAGAGGGCAAAGGCAACTCTTTGCCAGTAGACTGTAGCAAACATCCTTCAGACTTCATGCCAGTTATACTTAGGTGCTGTTTTCTACACAGTACAAAATTTCAGAGGTGGCTATGGCCAATTTTTTGGTTGCAGCCTCCAATTCCCAAGCCTCTGGATAATTCTTTGGCATAACGTATAAAACAACAAAGGAATTCAACAAGAACCTCACTCAGACACTGCAACTAGGGAAAATATCAAAGGAGTTTAAACTTGTAGATATTTAGGTTTATTCATTGAAAACAAGAAACTTTAAAAAAATAAAATAAAAAACATATTTACTATACATAGTTAACACAATTGCTTTCTAAACTTCTTTTGAGAAAAAGAGACCCATAGCTAAAAATTTCGTAATGGTTTATGAAGCACTGCAGAACCCAGAACCTAATAAACAGTCCACTGCCTTCTAGCATCCATTATCTTCACCTACACTAGTTCTCTTCATTGGCAATGGCTTCTGGAAATGCCAGCCTATTTTTACAGAACATTTAAAAAAGGATCTAAGAATTAGATGTCCTCTAGTTTCTTGGTAATGCAGCTAACAATACCTGGTCTGGCAGTTGTTTCAAATTATTTTATACTTGAAGTGGAAAAGCAAGTTTCTGTTGCAAAGAAGTTAAACTTAAAGGATGTTTTTTCCCCCATAAAAAAAACATTTGCCCTGTCTTATACCGAATCTGCACTAGATGCATTTTTATCATAGTTACATTAAGCTAGAAAACCTTTTCTAATAGAGCTGTAGTTCCTACCAGCAAAATAACAATTGACCAGAGAAGCTTGAGTACTCCTCCCCCTCCTTCCCCTTTTACCCTCTATGAAATAAGTTATATCACTAATCTTTGAAGTTTTGCTGCCAATATAACTGCACTGGGGCTTTGTGACTGACGTGGTTGTTGGCAGTATCACCTCCCGCTGCTAATAATCAACATAAGCATCTGGGGGAAAAAAAATGCAAATGAGACCTTGTCAAGGAAGCATTTCAAGGAAGTCTTGTAGCTCTCATTCGTAACCAGCTTCCCCCAACAAGGTCATGGGTCCAGAAGCAGATGAGCAGCTCTAACGCTCTCTGCCACCCAAAGAGAAAAGGTCTTCCCCTAGTTCCTTGTGCCAGCTTTGGCACTCCAGCATCATTTCCCCTCTGCTCAGCTCCATCTGCTGATTCACCTTCCTAACCTGGCAAAAACATTACGAAGTCATCGCCAGAGCAGTCAGCTCAGAGCAGAGTATGTACCAGAGTCATCCTGCCAAAAGATGTGAAGAAACTTGTGGCTGGGGTTCAAAGGAGCAGAGCTGTTAGACAGAGCCCTCTTCATCTTGTGGAACTACCTCCCTTCTCATTTTAAATCCAGGACAAAGAGTTAACATTAGTTCACAGAGGTATCAGTACTTCAGTCTCTGTGGCATGCCAAACCTTGCCAAACTTTGTGTCTTACCCCAAGGAAAAAGCTCTGCCCTAGCTAGCTCTGAACCAAACGGTCTGGTAAGCACTTCAGCCCACTTCTCATACTGCACTAGGTAACTAGATGGCAACTTCTAGCAAAAAGAAAAGTATTCTCCTACTGGCTTGTCAAAAAATATCCCATACTACAGTTTTAAGCTACAAGTATTTACAGTGTTTCCCAGAAGAAATCTAATAGTACGTATTACAAAAACTATAATCAAGTTACCTTTTTAAAAAAGTTAATACAGAGTTTTCCTTTGGCTACTGCAGCCAAGTGGAAGCACTTCACACTGATACGAGCATGGATAATAAAGGACCTATTATTAAGTACCCCAGACTGCAAAGCTAGCAACGGGCAAAAATGCAAAACAGGAAACTGTAACAGTTGAGATGGCAGCCTATACATAGCCAGGTTTCCTGAGGCATTCAACAAGGTCAAAATTCTCACCTTTTGAAATAGTACAGTGCTTCGGCAAAGGCACCAGGTTATTAGAAGAACGCAATGGAGACAAAGACACAATCAATTTTGGTTTTATATATCAACATAACTCCTACTCTTAGCAATATAAAGGTGGAAGTGCAACACTGAGAGGAAAGATCAAGAGATTACAAGGGAAGGAGGCCAAACTCTGGCCCTGAACACTGAAGATTCCTGGAGACCCCAATAAAACCACACAACCAGTGCTCAGGGAAGCACACCCTTTAGATGTGTTTGGCATCCCTCAAAGTCTACGTGTTGGAAATCAAGCCAGTGTAATCACATTGTTCAGCTGGCAGTTCCAGAAGCTATCATGCACACGTTACCAGCTCGGTAAGGTCCTGGGTAAGAAAGTTCAACATTACTTTCTATCACTGTTCTGACAGAATAGTAATGTCATGATAATAGAAAGAGAAAAGAAGTTCTCAAAAGAAATACCTGTTACCCATTCGAAAGCAACAAGGATCTGCTCAACACTAAAACAACAGTTAGTCCAGAAAGGTGGATACAGTGCTGCTTGCTTCTGTGCAGACACAAAATCATACCAAGGACCAAGGGACAGGGATCTCAGGAAATGCTAGTTACAAATGAGGACAGAGTCCCATTTGGCTTGCAGAGTCAGAGTCACAAGAGAAGTGCTCTTTAATGTAATACAGCATTTTCACTAAGAAGTCAAACTCCTCAATTCAGCAATGTGAATCGAAAACGTTTAAGTTGCAACACAACATTGAAGATCTGTTCGGAAAGAACAGAGTCTCATGAATTATGACAAAAATCCCAGTCAGGTCACTTAGTTTGTTCCCCTAATTTTGACCACTTAAAAAGAGTTATAATGTCCTGTGACTTTATTGTGTTTCTTTTAAGAATTACAACTACAAACCAGGGGAAGCAAAAAATGCAAAGCAGAAAAAGGGGGAGGGGGGGAAAGAGAGAGAGAGAGAGAGAGAGAGAGAGAGAGAGAGAAATAACCCCTCCCTAAATTTTACATAAATTTTAGAATACTTTTAAACCACCCAGAAGTCTTAGAGAGCTGCCTTGCTCATCCTCCCTTCACTGTTTATATCCTTGAGGCTTGCTTAACACATAGCTTGTTTCCATTAAAGGTTAATTAAACTGTACCCATCTCTGTCACCTTGCTTCATACAGCACAGATAAGAAGCTACTTTTCAACCATGTTTTTTTCACTGCTTGTGAACTATGAAAAGACTCTGATCTACAGCAGCATCCTGCTGTTAATTATTTACCTATATGAAAGTAGTATTTAATTATTTATATATAAGAATAGGTAATATACAATCACTTTGATAAATTTGCAGGCTCTTCTCAGCTTTACACTGGTCAGTCTACCTTTCTCTGATGAAGATACTTTAACTCTCAAAGCCAGTGAATGTTATTTTAGACATCCATATTGTGCATATGAAAATATAGCATATATGTCAAATATGAATAATTCCACATACATATAACACAGTAAGAATAAGGTATTTTTAAGTGTCTCATGCTCTATTTTCATCACATTGCACAGACAGTGTATAATAAATACATTTATTATCTGCAATGCCTTAAAAGCAATGATACATCAGAGAAATATCCTCAGGGTCTTTTATATGAACATAGAATAATGAGATACTCATTTTCTTCAGTTTGTTCAATATTGGGAAAGCTCAAACAAATAAAAATATTGCAAACTATGGTCACTACATGACCCAAGCAATCTGAACATCGAGGTTTCTTTGAGTACATAGAAACCTTTTTAACCTGCTATATCAGCATGTTGAATGCTAGCTCTGTGTGCATACATGGTTTTTTTGCTTTCATCTGCCTAGACAGGTTTCTAAACACATTTATTAGTCTTGAAGCTTCTGAACAGACAGTACTGTAACACTGTATGTAAATCCTGAGATCTATTCTGTACTCCTGCACAAAATCTATATGACAATGGAACACTTGCTGTTTCTGTCTAACAGTAGTTCTGAGTGCTGAAATAAGGTCCATCAGTTGAAGCTGTTAAGCAGATATGATCTTTACACCCATAATGTGCTTGGAACACACATTCAAGAAGAAAGTGGAAATACTCAAACTGTATAATCATTTCAGCCTTATTGGGAGAAAAAAGAAAAAAAAAAAAAAATGTTAAATGGATATCTGGATATTCCAAATTATCCAGTGCTGGATTTATACTTCTGAAGACCATTAAGTTCT